>CALSBV010010813.1:5564870-5637306 GCA_943590825.1 Bovichtus diacanthus
AACTGTTGTATGAAATGAAACTGTTGTATGAAATGAAACTGTTGTATGGAATGAAACTGTTGTATGGATTGCCTTTACATTTCTAATAGAAAGTTGATGATCCCTTAAGGATGATATCTAATAGCTCTGGTGATCCCCTAACTTTTCTGCTGGCGCTACCAACAGGTCAAATTCTTCGTCACACTGCGCCTTATAAACCGGAGAACTTTAAATGGGATGTGGAAGAAACAGGTGGATATGCAAGAGTTAATGCAAAAAAAGGTGGCATTTATTAACAACAAGATTATATATACCATCATCAAAAAGGTGGATAATTCTCTAATTCCCTTAATGCCAAAGTCAAATTGAAATTTTATTTCTGATAAAGATCACAAGGGTCCAAAACCGGAGAGAAATTCTCATTCACAAGAATAATGACCAACTAAATAGCTGCTTCTGGGTTTCTACATTAGAGTTTCAGGAACAGATGGGGCTCATAAGAACGCCGGGCTAGAGGTTACTGTAATTTTCTTTTCAATAATGTGTCAGACAGCGTACACAAGATTATTTGGGGTCTTCAGTCAGAGCAGGGCAAAAACTAAAGTATCTTTTATCATAATTACAATTTTGCCAAAATGGCCACATTATGCTCTGTTGAGTTGGTGAACATTAACGACCACTTATCAACTACCCTACTTTCTCATGTAAAAGTATTCAACACGGTTTGACTGATACAGTTGTGTGTCTGTGTATGTGTCAAATCATTTGGATATCTGAATAATGCATCAGCTGAAGTTTCGCTCTCTTTTGACTGGGAGCACTTGTGACTTTGTAAAAATCAGTTTTTCATCAGAGTCGCCTCAGGGATCATTTACCGTCATTATCAAATCTGTTTTTTCTCATTTAAGGAGAAATAAAGACTGATAATAAGGCGTCTCATTCCCCCAGGTGGGAACCACAGCTAATGGAGTGATGGAAGCCTATGAATTATACATGATTTTTCTGAAAGGGCTGTTTTGGATGATTTTAAGGTCCATTACGCCACATTTATCTGCCGCCTCTGTGGTTCAGTGGTGCAGGAAAACACAGAGTCAAGGTAGTTTAGAGGCAGATTGAGCAATTTCTGTTGTCAAGTGTTGTTTCCTCACAGAAGCAGCGTAATGAAGATTCACTCTTTGCAGACGGTTACTTCTGTCTGGTCTCTGCGGCTTCACTGTCATTTTCTCTTCCTGTCATCAACAGGTGGAATATCTGCCGTAAACATTTTTTAATTGTGGTCTGTTTACTGAAATATAATGAGACAATGTTCTTATCTTCTGTTTATGTGGAATGAACAGAGTTTCATTTTGTCTTTTTTCTTCCAAAATGAGAAACCATCTGCGGGAGATACTGCATGTATCCTCTTTATGAACGATGCTTATCAAATGATTGCTGCTTGCATGAACATTTATAAGTAATATTATGTTACAAGTCCTCAGTAAAAAAACAATTTTGTAACCCTATGTTGCCAATTAATATGACACAATAGTCATTTAAGTTATGCACAGCTCATAAAAGCGAATTTTGATGAAATACTTGCTGGTCGGTAGCTCTTTTCCATCACCTGCCCCCTAGAAATGACCTTTAGATATTGATAATGAGCAACAACAAATATGTTTTAACTGAAATGAAATGCCACCTGAATGGGAATTTTTTCCAACCACATAACGAGGAAACATTTTTGATAAACATATCTACCAACATAACATATTGCAAACCATTTACCAGCTAAATTGTTTTCCTTCAATATCCGCTCATTTCAAGTAAAGCATGATTTTTGATGGTTATGTTTAGACTCTCACAGCTCTTATTTAACAAAAAACCGTTTGGATAGTTTGAAGTGGGGTTGTAGGAGGTACTTATCCATAGTCAGCATATCGCCTACAATAGATGACGGTCAGCATGCCCCAAGTTAAAAAAAAAAAACGTTGTATTGCTGGAAAAATCACCTGTATTAAAATAACACGCCTGCAAGAATCTATTTGAAAACTAAATTGTAAATTCCACTGTATATTCATCACTATTGTACATTTAGAGATACATGAGGTTTGAGAAATCTAAATGATAAAGACTGCAACGAATTTTGTCCATATTACATAATCAGAGCATGCTGACAATAAATGAGTGATCAGTGTGACAAAACCTCAAGGGCGAAGAACGCATTAAAGCTGAAAACTCATTAATAAAAACACCTCATTCCATTCATTTAGACAAGACGAGGCCATTAAACGCGGACGTACATAAGCCTCAGACACACAACACACAGGAGAAACACAAACTATTATCCGCAGCCACGTTAACAACAGTCTCAAAGTCAATAAGGGGATGTTGGAAATTAGCACCAGCACCACTCAGTGCAGGGTAACAGCTCTGACTGTGTCTCGAGGTGTCTCATCGGTCCCCGCTCAAATAAAGCCTGAAATAACAAACACACTAAGCTGTCAGTGTTAAACTTAATCATAATTTAATGAACTAACTGTCATCTCTGGTTGTTAAGAGGATTTGGGATTATTGATGAGGGTGCTGCAACAAAACTGAAGTAAATTACCTCGCAGGTAGAAGGACAGTCGGGCTTTAATAAATCGAAGACCAGGGAGTGTAATGTATCATTGTCACTTTATTAATTCAATAAGATGATAGGCCGGACGCGTCTAAGAAGCGTTCACATGGCATGGTGCGCCAACAATACGATCACTGTTGTGCCTTGGAGATGAAAGGAAGAGTTTGACATTTGTGGACATGCACACAGTTTACATCTTAGTATTGCAGCTCTCTGTGGAGCGCTGTAGCAGCTTGGAGGCATATTAGGGCATATTGACATCATTGGGGATCCAACAGTAGTAATCCTTCTCACATTTAGCCTCGTGGGAAACAAAAGCAACTTCATTTAAATGTCATACTTCACATGACAAACGTTCAGGCGTGGTGTCGAACTGCAGGCTGTGGCTTTTCATTTTAAAAAACACAGAAATATGTATTTACTACATTTTAATAATGAACACTGGATGTCACCTAGGAATGTGTGTCAAGCCTAAAAAAAACAACTGGATTATGATTGGATTGTTGTTTCTTACGTATTTCATTTGGTCTTCAGGTTATGACGTACAAGATAAGATCCTTTTAGGTCTTTTAGACGTTATCCAGCTTCAGCCTCGCAGCGTTGCAATGTGGACAGCAAACACTAAACATATATTTCTTTGCTGACAAGAGCTCTAAACAGTCGAGCCACTTCAATCGTCTGTGTTCCATCCTCTGTGCTAATGGATCTACGCTCTTTCTCCTGTTTCCTATAAACACCACACCATCCTCTGCACTCTTTGAGCTACCTCTCTTCTTTGCCCAATTTTCCACCGTAATGATTGAAAGGACATTTTTGTGACATACTATATAAAAAAGGGACCGTCCCTGAAACCCTTTGATCACCCTTCATTAAGATAGCAACTAAAAGCAACTGCAGATTGAGGAGCAGGTTAAGTAGAGGATAGACATGTTTGTCCTTTCAGTAAGTATCGTGAAAAGTGAACTTAACCCTTTTTTTTTTCTCCCCGTTTATTTCAACTCAAACTTTTTAGAAATAATACACAGTATGCGCTGTAAAGCCGAAGGAAAGTTATTTCTTTTTGATAGCTTCTAAAACTTCAAGGAGTCTGGGGCTTTACTCATGTTAGCTGATTAAACCAGAAGTTCGCTTTTATGAAATTAGCTGGTAGCGAATGCAAGGGGCCTGAATTATTAACAAAACATCCCGAGATACCCTGGCCAGCACATAATGGACCTTCTGCTAATGTACCTCGAGTATTGTTATCCGTGTTCAAATCACTCCATGGAAGAGTGCCTGAATACTTGTCAGACATGCTCTGAATGTATGCTCCCCTTGGATCCCTCAGTTCTCCTGACACTGGCCTTTTCATTATACCCAGGCTGAGAACTAATATGTAATCGGAGGCTGCATTTAGTTTCTATGGTCCTCGCCTCTGGAATTGCCTGCCAGAAAAGCTGAGGGAAGCAAAATCTGTAAATAACTTTAAACGAAATCTTAAGACCTCTCTTTTTACCTTCGCATTCTCTTAATATGAATCCACTGAAATATATTTCATTCTTTTATCTACCCTCTTTTACCGTGCTATGCTCATTGTGTTGTTGTTTAATGGGGAAATCATTTCGGCTGCGTAGTCAAATTCTGCAAATAGTGCTCAAAAGGCAAGACTTCAATGATTGAGGCTCTTCCTGTGCAGAAACAAAAACATTTAAATAATTTCTTGGCACTCTACACGTGTCCTTGTAGTGCCGTCTTCTTTATGCATGTGTCTCAAGGTTGCATCTTTATAATGGATAATCTCCAAACTGTTGTAAGTGCTGTTCCATTAAGTAATGCTCTATTTGTGTTTTTAAATAAGATGATTTATTGTTATTTGCAGACCTGTTTACCAGGCGTATTATTGGAAGTGTGGGGTTTAAGTCTTCAGCTACACTACCGTAGTCGTAATGAAGATGTATAAAAAGACTTTTATCTTGTTTCGCAATGTTCTGTGCCATAACATATACGTACATAACTTAATAGTAACAGTGAGAATTTAATTGTACTTTAATACAACTTTTCATTAGCAGCAGCTCTGTTTTCAGCTGTGACAACGCATTTATTTTTCAGATAATTCCGTGTTTCAGGGATTCAGTTTTCCACAAAGGGACACTTAATCCTTCGATTCATCTGAAAAAATGAAAGATTGACGCGCCCAGTAAATACATTTTCAATGAAAGGCGAGCGGCAGGTAGGGAGGCGCGGGCAAACGGAAAAGCTGAGCGACAAGCGGGCGCAAAATGTCTCAGCTGTGCTAGTCTCATACACGCCCGCCCATTGCCAAAGTCGAAAGATGTTGAACTTTTTTCTACGCGACGGTTATAATCATATAAAAATCCCAACGGACGAGAAAATCATCTTTACTGTGAGTTCACAAAGAGACTCAAAATGATTACTCAGCGAAATGACTAGAAAGACACACAAAATTATGTACAAAGACACGTTAAACGACTACAGACAGACTCACAATTATTGACTATGAAGACACAAAGTCGCCACAAAGAGGCTCAAAACGACTACAAAGAGGCTCAAAACGAGTCGGTCAGTATGAGCAGCAGGGGATGTTTTACATGTCTGTGCAGAGGGGCCCCCTCCCGTTGTCTCATAATCAATCCATGGTTTGTGTGCAGATACACTAAAATGAAGACCGCCACCAACATCTACATCTTCAACCTCGCTCTGGCCGACGCCTTGGTCACCAGCACGCTACCATTCCAGAGCGTCAACTACCTGATGGGGACCTGGCCGTTTGGAGACATTCTGTGCAAGATGGTGATGTCCATCGACTACTACAACATGTTCACCTCCATCTTCACGCTCACCACCATGAGCATTGACCGCTACGTCGCCGTGTGTCACCCAGTCAAAGCGCTGGACTTCAGGACGCCGCGTAACGCCAAGATTGTCAACGTCTGCAACTGGATCCTCTCCTCGGCCATCGGGCTGCCTGTAATGTTCATGGCCTCCACTGCCGTCACTCGTAAGCATGTACACACACGAGCACTGTTATTCCCTGCACTGCAGGAGGAATCGTGTTTATACTTGAAAGACCTCTAAACATTCAGTATGTCCTGCATAATTAGACCTACTGCACATCCGCTATCCGTTACAAGAAATAGATTAAATCAGCTCTCATTGAACATTTCCTTGAAACTCATTACAACATTTTTATGGCAAAAAATGAAACAGAAAAGATTTGAATAAAGAAAGGGATGAGCTCAAAAAGTAGAATCCAACTCTCAGGTAGCGACCGTGCGAGACAGCATTCGTTTCTGTCTGTCCTTGGTAAACGATAAGTTCAACAAGGTCTTGCAAACAAAAACGAAAGAAAACACATTCAACTCAGTTCTGCATTTTAGCTTTAAAGAGCAATTATGTAGGCCTAGTGCAGCAGGCTCTATAAATACAAGGAGACAACTCCTTAATGCTAAGTCTGGCTGGGGATTCATATGTGTGTCGGTAAAGTCAAGACGCTACCGGCAA
The DNA here is from genome assembly GCA_943590825.1 of Bovichtus diacanthus. Taxonomy (NCBI): domain Eukaryota; kingdom Metazoa; phylum Chordata; class Actinopteri; order Perciformes; family Bovichtidae; genus Bovichtus; species Bovichtus diacanthus. The sequence goes on from CALSBV010010813.1 coordinate 5,570,950, forward strand.
AGTCAGGCTCCTCTGACGGTGTCTCTGCGTAATTGCAGAGGTAATGGAGATGAAAACTGCTTCTGAAGCAGCTGAAGGTTAATGAGAGATTCTTTGACTCGGTGAAGTTGTAACTTTGCATGGTGCTTAAAGAAGTTGTTACATTTTATCACCACAAAACATGTTTGTTAGAATTACGCTTGTACAACACTGCATTTGTTTGCATTGTGTACGACTAGATTCGGCAAACAAATTTCAGAGGAAGGAAGCGCGGATCTTGTAAAAAAATAAATTTTTCCCATCTCTGTGAACATATATGTGCATGTGTGTCTCCTTACCCTGCACAGCCTCCAGCATTGTTGACTGCAAGCTGATATTCCCCCATCCCTCCTGGTATTGGGACACTCTGCTGAAGATCTGCGTGTTCATCTTTGCCTTCATCATGCCCGTCCTCATCATCACCGTCTGCTACGGCCTCATGATCCTCCGGCTGAAGAGTGTGCGCATGCTGTCGGGCTCCCAGGTTAAGATCAATCTGTTTTTCTTTTACACCATGAAACAAAATGAATGCATATAGTGAGCAGTTTGTACATTTTATGCCAAAGGCTTTTAATTAGTTGCAAATGGAATTTTAGAGCTTGGGTCTTGACCGACTACACTGTTTACCCGATAACTAATTGATTTTATCTCACGGAGGAATAAAGCGTAGAACAAGGCTGCCCAGAGCTTGCATGCAAATACGATGCACTCATTCCTCTCAAGAAAGCAATTAGGGAAAACAACGTAAGCCTGTGGTTGTGGCTCAGTTTTAATTCTTTGCAGTAGAAGACGGATGAAATTACCCAACAACAGCAATTTTAGGAAAATGTCCCAAACGCTGGCTGCAAAACAAAACATGTGCACATTCTAATGACGATGTGTTTACAGTAGAAGCAAACAGGAAATCAAAGTGGTGCTAGATATGATTTGTTCCTACTCAAAGCTCTTCAGGCACCGCTGCACTTTTCAAAAGCACTTTTATTCATTCATTCCATCATGCTTCTTCTTTTTTTTCTCTCCCTTTTGATCCTCTCCCCTTTACCGCGCCTCTCATCCCCCCTGACCATTTTCTCCCTATTCATCCTCTACTTTCCTCTGTCCTTACTCCATCATTATCTCCACTACCTCGTCTTTTCTCCTGCTTTCACTTGTTCACTTTCACTCCCCCAAAACAAAACCACACACAGGAGAAGGACAGGAACCTGCGTCGGATCACGCGCATGGTCCTGGTGGTGGTTGCTGTCTTCATTGTATGCTGGACGCCTATCCACATCTTCGTCATCATCACAGCTCTGATCAATATCCCCAGCTCCACGCTGCAGACTATAACCTGGCACTTCTGCATTGCCCTGGGCTACACCAACAGGTACGCACCCCGCATTAGCCTTAAACAAATATTGTTTTTTTTCACTGTAATACTGAAACCACTAGTCATAAAAATGCAGGTTTAATATGTGGAGATAAATCATTAAAGCCTGGAATAGAACAGGATGCTCATTATAAGCAAAATGGGTGTTTTACAGATGTGAGCAGATGGTATTGGCCATTTAATATTTTACATTTGTTGGTTTTATACAATGACTGGACTTGTAGTTTTCACACCCTGTGTTGTACTGTATGATGTTGGTGAGTTTAAGGGGATTTTCTGGTGTTAAACTGTGTGTGTTTGTCCCCTGCAGTAGTCTGAACCCAGTTCTTTATGGCTACCTGGATGAGAACTTCAAGCGTTGTTTCCGTGAATTCTGCACCCCAAGTCCCTCGGTGTTGGAGATGCAGAACTCGTCCCGGACCGGATTAACTAGCCGCAAGCTCCCACAGCGCGAACACAACAGTGCAAACACTGGAGAAAGGTCCAATCAACAGGTAGACAAAGTCTGTGTGTCTCTTAAAAGCTTAGCATAAGACTTGTTGTAAGGATGAGGAATTGATGTAAGGGTGCAAAGATATACAGCTTACAACATACCATAACCATACTGTCTCTTCTGTTGACTCCTCTCTGCAGGTATGACTAGCCTTGGAGGGGTCGTCGGTGGACTCTTACTGTTGTGGCGGCGTTGCCAACGACGATCTCAACTCAGAGGTCACGCAGGTCACCACAGGGCTCTGACCACGCAAACACATGACACGTACACACAAACAAGGACATGACAGAGACTCGATAGCACAGACCATTTTGACGACGCATTCTAAGTTTAACTGCAGCGCTGCGTCAGGTCAGGCCGTTTACCTGCCGAGCAGCATCAGTCGTACTGCATGGCTGTGCAAGGCTGTTTCTCTGTTACTGATACACAAATGGCCTCAAGCAGAAAACCAAGTATCATTACAGTACTCCTCCTTACTGAAGAAGCCGTTGCACGAAATTGTGCATCAACGCTATTGCAACCTTTAGTTTGAGTTATTTTCATTACTGACAACATAGACACAAACTGAATATGTGCAGTAAACAAAGACCAGATTTACAAAGAAACGTGCGTGATGTGTTTTTGTTCTGTATGCCCCAGACAAAGCTGCATCATTGATCTAATTCTCCGAGTTGTAAAAATAATAATAATCAATTATCTTGTTTGCAGAATCGCAAATGACTTCCCTCCAATCTCTCACTTTTCCTCCTGATGTTTTCTCTTTGAATTGTTAGCGCGTTACCGTGTAAAATGACAGGAAATGTGGATTTATGGGGGGTCACTGGACGGTAAAGGATCTTATTCGATTCTGGACTCGTGTTACCGAATGCTCAAATGCTCTGTGGCTCTCTCGCCACATGAAGACGTCACCGGACAGGAGGTGTTAAATGGACTGCATTTATATAGCGCTTTTCCAATATTTACAACCAGAGTCAGAGGCCAACGTACAAGGTGCAACTTGCTCATTAGTAGTGATAAACATTCACACACTCTCGCAGGCCATCGGGGGAAATGTGGGGTTCAGTATCTTGCTCAAAGACTGTTGACTGCAGGGGCCGGGGACCGGTGGACGATCAGTCTACCTCCTGAGCCACAGCCGCCCCGTTATTCAAAGTCATTTACAGCACCGACTGTGCTTTTCATCCATTCTATATGGATTACACCCTATTAACACTGTCCTCCATGACCTGCACAGCAGCATGCTGGCTTCGGTCACTTCAGGACGATTGACTGTGTTGACATACATCTCTGCTCTCTCCTCAACCCCCCTAACCCTGTGTTGTCCTTTATGTCCCCTCGGTCTTCATTCTTTCCTTTCCTTCTTTTTTTTACATTTTTTTTTAATCTTGCCTGACTTATCGTCAAGTAGACATACAGTAAAGCTCTCTCTGCTGAATTACACACACTTCTGAATGTACAGAAGGAAAACCAGCTGTGTTTACAAATCTGGATCCTTGTGCCGAACTGTGGATCCTCTAAACCAGCAAAGACGACGACGTCAGCCTGTTTGCACAGCCCACAGAGCGTGCTATTGCGGCATATAGTGAGAACATATGGTACTACCAGTGTATGATTAACTACAGCCATTACACCAGGTATGGGTTTTAATGGAGTCACCTCTCCTCTAGTAAACAAGTGAGCCAAGCAGGATTGTACATCTGTTGTAATCTTTAGAATTGCTTGTGCTTACGTGTTGTGCTCTACGCTCTAAGCTATACTTGCCTGTTGCCTTGACCGTAGCTCTACTCGTTTTTCTGTGTACCAGTATTTTTTTAACGATGTGTGAAGATGAACATGATTGTATTACAGTAATCTCCCATGTAAAATACTGTAAGTATTCTGTTGCTTTTTTTTTTTTTTTTTTTTATAAATATGGTATCATGAATCTGCCAGAAAAGGATTTCTGATGATCATGGTGGACCAGAAAGTTATTGCGCTTCGGAATATAACTTTTTGTCATATTGAATCTGCCTTGTTAACTGAAGAGAAAAAAAAAAATCGGAAAAAAACTTCAAATTGTTAAATTCGAATGCAGAGTTTAACTTTATAGACGGTTTTATATGTTTTTCTTGTTTGTTTTGACTGAAAACGTATATATGAGGATGTCTCGCTGTACATACAGGTAGTCTATATTTGGTATCTCTGCTTTCTGTGAATTTTAAAGAATTTAGTAGAGTTATTATTTTCAGTCTCTCAGGCCACCAGCTACCACAAAAGAAAAAAAACTGTTTAAAAACATGTGGCCAAATTGTTTAAGATAGAAATTATACACAAATAGCAGCTGATTTTGGGGCATCGAGTGTCACCTGCTGTATTTCCAGTGTTTATTGTGCGACAAAATGTACAACGATTTTTCTTTTCTTTCATGGATCATCAATTGGTGAGTATGCAGGAGACATGCACATGAGTTTGCAGGAAACTTTAAAAAGGGAAGAGAGAGTGTTTTCAATTTATGGAGCTAACATTAGCTTAACTACAGCTAAGAAAATAGCGAAATTTTAAAAAAAAGCATCTACTTCTACATCTGTTTGAAATAGAGCACGAGCTTGACAGGTGTAGCAACAGTAACTAAATCATAAATAAATGCTGTTTATTCATCGTGAGATCATTTTCTGGAACAAAAAGACATTTGGCATTAATGTAATATGTGCCATAAGACACATTTTGCAGCAGGCAACACTTCGATCCCCAAACAGAATATACTCTTGAAGGTCAATTTTAATTAAATGTATTTGATGCTGTCCATATGATGCCGTACACACGCCACCATTCAACTCTTTACTCGTGCTTGTTTACATGACGTGTGACGCTATCATGACTCGTGTTCTAGTCTTGAAATGGCATTTCTTGTAATCTAGTGTACAGACGATAGTATCTACTACATGGACAACATGTAAAACAATACATATAATTTTACTGTTGATCAGTGCATTGTCTATGGAATAAATGTAATTCTGAATCTCACTGAATGCCTTTTTTCTTGCATCTGAATAAAGAATCATCTGCATTGTGGTGTGTTCTTTCTTCAAGTACAGTACAAGTACATCTTCCTGAAACCAATCCAAGAGATGAAAAGTACAAATATCAAACAATAAAAATTAATTATCGTCCGAAAATATAGATCGTAGGGCGAGGGCAGCAATCCAGCAACCATCAGTTTGAGGCTGGAGCATATACCCCCCCCCCCCTCCCCCGCCCACATCAATCACTTGTGACCTCCTAGAACTATAATTTACCCCCAAATGATTGTTGCAATGTCGAGACTCATTATTGTGACATTTCTCTATATTTCAGCCGTGAGGTGCTGAGTCAGCTCAGTGTGTGTATCTGTAATCGACTGTGGATTGATTGTCACAGCAGAAACTTTGACTTGCCTTTTGCAGTAAAATCACAGGTGTAACAAATAACATTAACAACGGCTCAATTCCAGTTTAACTGTCCCAGTATGGCATACCAGTGAGCCAGCAGGCACCACACCAGGGCCCTGGAACTAGTGCACCTGGTGTTTGGCACGATTTAAGTCCTGTTCATAATTTCAAATATCATTTTTTCTTTTTCCCCTAACAACTTTCCCTTATTTAAAGCTGTGGAAAAAAAACGTCAAGAGGACTTCTGTCAATCTTACAGAAGTCCTCTTGACGTTTTGGCAGAGGGAACACATTTGTACATTCAAAGGGCATATTTATAATCACTCATAATTTTTTCTGCACAATGCTGGATGGAATATGAGGTTATATACTGTATAATTATTAGCATAATAATAATAATTATTATATTAATTTAATTAATAAAAATGAATTCCTCTCTACTCTAGTATTAAAACAAGTATTATTATTATTATTATTATTATTATTATTAGGCTCACTTAACAGCGTTTCATGGTCAGTCCGCTGCTCCTCTCTGCCCCTGCCCCCTCACTCTGCAAGAGGCCACTCCCTTGACATATGGTGCTACGCATTACCCAGAGTCGAGGGGAAGAGAAAGAGGGCATGAAACAAGCTAAAACCTGTTTCCACACCATTTGATTATTTCACACCGGGATGCCTTGATCGCAGTGACGTAAGCTTTGAGACCTTCATCACAAATAAATAAAGGGTTTGCCAAACATTGAGGAAAAGTTTGAGCTGTTTCTCTCTTTCCATTTCTCTTCAGACTTCATCTAAAATACAAATGTGTTCAAAAGCATGTGTTAACCTTATCCACCCAGACAATCTGCCCGGGCACCGTGGATCCAACACGCGTGCATGTGCAGCGTGCGTGAGGTGCTTACACTGGTGTCTGTGTGAGAAAGCGTCATCCGCAGTCTCAGAAGGGCGTGGGGGCGTTATCTGCAGAAAGTCTGCGTCATGCCTTCAACTTTACTCTGTTGTGTATGGGGCTGTCGGGAAGCCAGGCATTATGTTATTGGAGTTGGCACCATGATTACTCCTGTCATAGCGATTAGTATCAAGTGGCTTTGAATGTCCCCTCTTCCTGCAGAGACGGGGCTCTCATTCAGACGTGATGTCGCGAGGATGCCCTTTGTCTCTAGGGAAAGCCAATCAGCCAAGCATAAGTTGAATGACCTCATATTTCAAAGCACCTGTCTTTATCAGAAGATTAAATAACATTTTATATGTGAAATAAATCCTACAGAAATGCTGTGGTTCATTTCTTCCTTCTGTATGGACCCATAACATGCTGTTCTGGGGAACAGCTGACAATTTATGCAAATGTACCCATGCTGTTAATATCTTCATTACATCGGACACATTTGATAAGGTTAATCATCTCATTACGATGCTGGTAAACACAGTTATTCTGCACATGTTCACTACGTATATATTTATGTGATATAATTGATGGTTCAATCAATTCAATCAATTGAAGCGCATGCTTTGTGCATCCTATAATCGTGTTTTTAAAGGGGTTTGAGTGTCATATAGTCTGTAGAATATCACAGTATCTGCAACAGGTATGGACTAAATAATGAGATTCAGCGCTCTATCTGTACTTATAGGAAATGTGATTCCTATTAATTCGAGACAGCCACAGGGCTTCGTACCTTGTGGCTGTCTGCTTCATACTGTAAATTGCTGTTTCGCTCTGAAGGCTCCAGGGACAAAGCCCAAAGGCCAGAGTCTGGTTTTATCTTTGCCTCTGCTTTTGGATTTTCTTAGGTCATAACCAAAGCCTTAGGTGAACAGGCTATTGACTCGATCAAAGCATGTGACCACAAGAAAAAAAGAATGAGTTTTTAACAGCAAATAGACCCAAAGCCTTTATAAAGCCCCAAACAGCAGGTGCAAGAAGAAGTGAGATTGTATGTTCAGAACCACGCCAAATACGATTGGCTTTAATCTCCTAACTCAGCACTGTCAAAGAACAGCAGGTCCCTCAGGCTATTTCACACCTAGATGAATGGCTGACTGGCTGTCATCATCTGAATGGGAGGAACATTGCGTTTTGCAGGTGTGCTTCCCAGCGCGTCAGGAGGATGAGAAGTGTGCGCTGTAGGAGAGAATCTCAGGTGTGGTGGGGAAATTAAAGTCGCGGATTGTCCCGAGAGAACAGACAGGAAGTAAGCAAATGACCACCGACTCCTCTAAAGCTGCCGTCCATCTAATGACTTTGTGCAGCTGATGAACCAGCCGCCCTGCAAACACTGACAGCTGACCAATGAGCCGCCTCGGTTTGTCCGTCGACTAACCAGCCATCGCTGTAACAAGCCTACAGGGTGTCATTTGTTTTAACTTCTTCTCCCTGACACCTGGTGGTTGAGAATGGGCTCCGTCTTAGGCAGTTGGTTTAAATCACTGGAAGTATCGCTGACTCCATTTTTTACTAGGCGATCACTCAGCAGGACCGTGGGGCACAGGAGCCATCCAGTCAAGCAATATTCCGATCCATCCGCCTGATTTCATTACCCTTTCCTCCTGATAGTGCTTTGCAGTTCCCAGGTCTGCAGAATCAACATTTTATCATTATGCCCCCGTGACTATTATTTTACAATAGATGAAGCTCGCCAAAAATGAGATAAAACTACATATCTGGCAGTGTAAAAACAAAAAAGTAGAGGAAAATAACTTACACTAACATCTGTACTCTTATGTGTCACGCATACATGCACATAGAGTATATAGACCAAGTGATCCTTCAATGCACTACATAAGATACCTTTTCTGCCAGAGCATCTTCAGTCTGTGGAGCAGTTGCACGCTTGAGTACCTTTCTAAAAGGGCTCTTGATAAAGTGCATTATGAAGAGAAGCTATATTATAATACCATCTACCAAGACGCACTCCACACTGATTGGCTCACATTAACAACCTACTTTCCACTGACATGGTCTTCCAGTCGTATGCTTTAAGCTTCTATATAGGCTATTGTAAGAGGAGCTGAACTGATACACACGCTGGTTTTGTTCAGAACCGGGTTGAGAAAGAGATTTTCTGCAGTATTAAAATATCATATCAATGAGAGCTTTGAGAAGAAAATGTTGAATGTTTTGAACTGAAGATTCTAAAAAGTTGTTTAATGTCTTAAAGGTTCAATGTGTACGATGAGCCAGAATTTAAACTTAAAACATTAAAACAATGAACTAACATTATCGACAACATACTCTAGTTGTTTTTTTAATAACTGATGGTTTTGATGATTGATGAATTTAGATTGTGTCGACCCAGCAGTAGAGGTGAAATGCTGCCTCCTGTTTATTTGGAGCAGGTGGCTCCGAATTAAAAATGTTGCTTTTGTTTAGCCTGCTGCTAACCGCCCAATGACGCCAAAAATATGTTGCCTACTCCAGCTTTAGCAGACATAGTTAATATTTCAGCACTTGTAGATTTCCATAGGAATTTCCTTGAAAGAAATGCTCCTTTAGAAGTAAATATTTGTAATAACTAATTTGTCACGGGAAACTTTATCCTCCATTTATGTTAAATTGTATGCTTTTTTATATTTTTCATGTTAAGCTGACCCGCTGTGCACTGACTAACCCTTCCTACTTCCAGGAAATGATAGGAAACTATGGGACCCAGAAAATGTTTCTGTAATATTTGAATAAAATCCACTTAAAACACTATATGGTTTTACAGCATATTTGTTCAGCAATGTCTCTGTTTACTAATTAAAAAGGTAGTGCTCCCAGGCAATGTTGAATATTGAGGGACAGACTGCTACAGACTGCAGTGAAATGGAAAATCAATCCTGTTAATGATGATCACGATCAAACACACACACATGGAGATGATGGGAAAGGAGTAGCATGATGTAACAGGCTGTATTAAGAGCACATCACATTCTTCACCCCCTATACCTCAGGTCTCTTCCTTCGAGTGGATGTCTAATGACATACATATAATGTTATCTTTAATCTCATTCTGATGCAAATCCAACATCCTTTCCCCGACTGATCCTCTCATTGTGCATTCAGCTTCTCTTATGAGAGAGAGAGCGCCTTGAGATGCAGTCTATTCGTACCCTTCAAATCACACTGAAGTCCTTACTTTTCCAATTTTAGCCATAAAGACTGAAAACGCTGCACTATACCACGAACATAAAAGGAATAGAAACTAATTAACGCCCACAAAATCCTCTTGGCACTGTCGTTTTTTGTTCTCTTTGACGAAATACGGACAATATAGCTTTAACAGCACAGTTAGGATGTCTTTGACCTCACTCCCAGCGGCTTCTTCCAGGATGCGCTACCACAAATGTAATCTCTGTCCCTTTAGATGTCCATGGTGCGGCAGTGTGATGAATGGAGCTTCCTCTCTTATTACTGTTATCCTTCATATCAAGATATTCTATATCTATTCTCCTCAGGTATTTTTCTACAGAGCGGTCTGAGATGGAGTCTGTCAATAGTCATGAGCAGCAGTCCTCATGCCGTCTAGTTTCATTTTATATATGAAGGTGAAGCTCAATGAGATGATCTTATATCACAATGGATGCTTTTTCTATATATCTAGACTTCTGACAATGACTTGAATGTGTAGCTTTCAGCGTGTCAGTGAATGTGTACCTCTGGCAGCATCATTGTACTTTACTCTGCTTTTATTTCCATTAACAGGGCAAAAGTTTGTTGATTCTTTTTAGGTATTTCTAGTCATCGAAGGCTTGACACATAAAAAACAGTAACAGTACCATCCACATCTATGGACAATTAACCCCTTTCCCACATGTACCATAACTTGTAAATGCGTAGGCAATTTCCTCCTTGTCTGTCTTTAGGGAATAGAAGTCGAAGTCAATTTTCCATGAACACAATGCCACACTAACACGAAATAGCTGTAAAGCTTTCACCGTGGCTCATGTGGGAACAAAAGCAGTTACATTCCTGGGTAAAGGTGGCAAAAAGTTACACGGTCCTTATGTATGAGGTTTATGTACCATGTCTGTGTTGTTAAGTTAGTCGGACCCAGCGGATGTTATCTGCTGAAGACAGCACTACCACCATCATTCCTATGACTATTGCATTATGCTTCCTCCTACTCTCTCTCCACTCATGAGAAACAATAAGAATAGGGAGTGGACACAGCACAACAAGCAACATACTAATAATAAAAAAACTTTAAATTAAAAAACAAAAGAACCTGTGCAACAGTCAGGTAAATAATTATCCAAAGTACAAAGTGTTCCCATCATGGGAATGGATTTGTAAATGAGCTTTGGCTATAAAAAAAATAATAATACTATTAAGATAAAACATAAAAATGTCCAATTCTTGACATTATAGAGCTTTGGGGATGAATGGAATAAGTAGGCTACTCTACAGGTTAGATAAACAACAACTCCACCCAGACACCAATATAAACATTATAATAATGTACAAATTCACTCAAGAATTAAAAAAGATGTTTTAAAAAAAAAAAGCAGTTCAGGCTATTAGATCAAGTTAGGAAAAATCCTTAGGAAACAGTTGGTTCGTAATGTTTGATTTTAGTTTTGCCCAAACATTTTTTTTCTTCCAGTTAGCCAGTAAACAGATGCTACATCAAAGTGTCACCTTTGCAGCTGCTTGATAGCAGGAGGTAAGAAATCATGTTCCTGAAGTGTGGCTCTAGGGATGGTAATGATGATCTGTCAGTCCTCCACTTTGTTCCAGACTGAAATATTCAGTGGCTTCGTGGCTAATTAAGAACCGTTAGCATGCCAACACGTTATAGATGTTAATGGTAAATGGTAAACAGTATACCGGCTAAAAATCAACATTTTAGAGTAAAGTACTGGTGAAGGTCACAAATGGTTTTACCTTGACTGGTGTATTTGCAACACATTAGCCTCATAGTAGCTATTAATGGTAGCTTGGTCAGCACTAAACTTATTGCCAAAAACTTAGCATCTCAATTACAAACAACAGTTACAAGAAAGCTACAATAAATGGAGTACCTGAAGATAATGGTCCAAGGGCAACAGATACACGTTGTTTGCAGCCTGTATAAATATAGAAGACTCCTTTGTTCCTTTGCAAAATGACTCAATTACTAATAATTTGACACACTCTCAAGCCCAAACAAAATGTTGTACTTACATGTGTGGGGGAAAAAACGAATATTGCCATAGAAACAGCGTGTCAGCCTTAGGGAAAATTAGCCAAAAATTTTTATTTTTTTTTTAGGTTGGGCTTTTTCTTCTATGGTTCTCACGATGACCACTTTTCTATCTCTTATATTTTATTAATTGGTAAACTTGATACAACCCGGATGGTTCATCAGGGTCGTGCCAATACAGCAAATTTGAATCTGAAATTGAAAAGAGGAACAAAAAAAAAGTTACAGCCTTTGTTTCTACCCGGTCCATTTTACAGGGAAAACCTACCGGAAGTCAACCTTCCGTTGCATTGCGACGAAGTGCGGACGGACCAAAACATTATCTACATCTTTTGCCTTGTTCCTAAACTCTTTACATTTCTATCGAGTAAGTATATTTTGCATGTCAAAGCCGTATGATAACTAATATATATTTATATAACAGAGCAGTTTAGGATACGGTTCGAAGAGACTTTTATTAGGCTAACATCAGCTAGCTAACTGTCTGGCGTTACTGTTAGCCAGAAAGCCGTTGAAAGCAACGTTAGCATGCTAACTGCTTCTTTGTAAAAGCTACTCGAAGCGAGGAAGCTACTTACTTACTATTTCGATTTTAAAACGATTGTTTACGGTTATATTGAGCACGTAATTGGACAAAGTTAAAGTAGCTGATTTTACACTGACTGAACTCGGCAAGCTGTTTATTTAGTAGATATTATTATAATCCCTTATATGGCTGAAAGCAAAGGAGCTCTTTACTTGAACTTTTTCAATAATATTGAGCACGTAACGTTATTTAGCTCAAGCCCAGAGAAAGTTGTTAGGGAAAGACTTTGTTTCCTACTTTCAATGAGTGAAAGGAAAACGTAAAAGTTCTTCTTAGAAAGAAAGATAATAAGCATAGTTCTCAAAATGTTGAACTATTACATGTATACAGTAGTTTTAAAAAAAAAAAAAATGTTATTGATTGAATTACACTTTAACATTTTATTTTATGATTTGGAATTTGTTTTATAATTTTTTATATATATATTACGCGATGTAAATGTATGTTATTTAAGTTATTTAAAAACAATCTGTATTGATATTCTGATTAGCTACAATGTGTAAGAGACTAGAAGGGGAGGTAACAGTTTAGATGTATGGAAATAAACATTAAAACTTTAAACACTCATTTCAGATAAGATTTTTTTTAACTTGCATGTTTACAACCATTTTAACCATATAACATCAAACACAAGTTTAACACTACAATTTGCTCAAAACACACATTTTTAATAGGGACCCACTCAAATGCCCACTTGTGGCTCCTGGGGACTTATTACATTGAAAACCTATCAACATCACTGGGGTAATTTTACAATGAGCCAGATATGTAAATGTTTGTTTTTTTTTAAACTACAGTAATATAATCGTGGTTAAAAGAAATTCCATCTGTATGAACTGGTATACTTATATTACATTGTGACTTTTGTCTAGACCCTCTGGGACTCTCCGCAAGAATGACAGACCGATACAACATCCACAGTCAACTGGAGCATCTTCAGTCTAAGTACATCGGCACAGGACACGCCGACACCAGCAAGTGGGAATGGCTGGTCAACCAGCACAGAGACTCTTACTGCTCCTACATGGGACATTTTGACCTGCTCAACTACTTCTCTGTTGCTGAAAACGAGAGCAAAGCGCGCGTCCGATTCAACCTGATGGAGAAGATGCTTCAACCATGTGGACCTCCAGCAGATAAACCTGATGATGCCTAGATTACACTGGAGTGAGCTGTGAATGTTTTTCACACATTGTTTTGAGGGGGGGGGGACATACAACTTGTTTTTTTGGACACAGATCTTTACATTGTTTAAATCTGGACTGGACCAATGAAAAATGTTGTTTATTACCCCATACAGCTCTGCAGCTGTCAGGGAAATTAGCTACAAAGGTGAAAGAAATGAGAGTAGAAGGGGTTGAGGATCTCAACATTTTTTAAAGAAGATAACATATGTTGAATATTTGTATTACCTGATGGAAATTTCTGTTTTGATTTAATAAAAATTCATGTGTTACTGTTTAAGATCTAGTAATTTCTTCTTATCACAAAGTCAGTACCCAGACTACATGCAGATGGGTGACAAATTCAAGTTAACCAAGAAAAAGTGACTGTGCAGTGTTGGGCCACCACCAGCAAACGGCTTTAATGCTCCTTGGTTCAGATTCTTCATTCTCTGTAATGCAATATTAGGGATTAACACCATTCTCCTAAAACATATCCCTTCATTTGCTATCGTTATGATGGTGGTGTAACACGCAGATCTTCCAGAGGTCTTCTGAAATCATCTCTGAATGCCATAGCATGCTATTCACTTATTAATACTATAAAATCAATAATTCAATAACCTCACGTCTCGGATGGAAGCATTTGCATTTTTCCCCCAATTACTAATTTCAGTTTTTCTTTTAATTCATCTGTGTGTAAATGTCTTCAGTGCCATTAAGTGAAAAAAATAGGTAAAAGTACATGGCATGCGTATGATACACTGGATTGGTTTTATTTTATCGCTTCAGTTTGAATTTTAAAGAGAAAATTACACAAAAAAATGTAAATATATAGGAGCACCACCTTCAACCCAAACATAAGCTAAGCAAAAAATATTAACTGAACAATGGAGAAAGAAGAAAATGTTTGGTTACCATTAACAATTGAACATTATGTGATTTATTACAGCCTCCAGTAAGGACAGAAAGCTCATCTACTGCACAGCACTATGTTTTCCACAGCAACTTTCATTTGTTTGGCCTTGCAGATTCAACAAACTGTTCCACCTACACAGCCTCTCACACATGCACCACATTCAGGCGCACAGACACATTTTTTGTACCCAATCATCCACCCACACAGATCAGCTGTGCATGACTTAAGCACACATCCTGACATGCTGTGTCTCTTTATGTCTGATTGTAAATGATTACATTGCTGTGTGATAAACATGCACTGTCGGTTTTTATAGAGAACTGTATGTCATTCAGTTCTGGGGAAAACTCAAAGGACGTACTTTGAAGAGACGGCCGATTATATATGATGTGAATGTGGTTGCTGGAGCTACAAAATGCCTGGTCTCGTATTCTGCATTTGCATGAGCAAAGTAACCGCAATTTCATTCAAAAGCGCAAATTCACTTCTTGAGCAGTGGCACCGGTTTAGAAACTTCCAGAAAACACAGCTCACGGCAAACACTAAGGAAATTGTTCTGCTGTTGAATTTACATCAGTGCCTTTGATCAGGAGTGTCAGTTTAATATGCTACCAAGCCATGAGAAAAAGTTTTTTTTTTTTATAACGTAAACTGCCCTCAGGGTTGTTGAAGTAGAGCAGATGTTTGAAGCTGCAGTCGGTACAAGGCTCTTGTTTGCACTGAAGTGGGATGTGTGACGAGAAAAGAGCAGCGGGCGCCGAGCTTTGTCTCGTTGGCTCCAGGTGATTTATCAGAGCATACTGCCGGCCAAATTCACACACAAATACAGACACTTGGTGGGAGAGGATGCGATGCATGACTCATTGTTGGATTGAGAGACAACCCAGTGGGTGCCAAGGAAGCTCTTGTGTTGCACATCACGTCTGTGTGTGTGTGTGTGCGTGTGTGTGTTGGAGGGTTACTTAGTGGGGTAAGTCCTTGCCATCTGTCCACACTGTGAGAGTCGTGTAGACGGCGCTGCCAAGTCAGGCATGAAAGCAGCGAGAGGTGTGTCTGTGCGCCGTCACACTCCCACATGAAACACTCACACTGACACATAAAGAGTCGCCTGCTCCTCAGCTTCCAGCGACATTAGCGGAGATGGACTCTCCTTTTTTTAATTTTTTTTATGGGAATCAGGCTTGCAGGTGGTGGTACTTTGATTATAGGCTCTCAAAGGCAGTCACAACACCCACTTTGTAGGTGAAGCACTCTGTGTTCATCTTAATGTTGTGTTAATCTACTGAGAAAATCACCAGCAGGAAGGAGAAAGGATAGAATAGTCTGATCAGAGATCAACTTCTCACAGCTGCAATTTCCACCTTGAGAAAGATCTCACAATGTTCTTCACTTACAGCGGTGGGAAGTATTTTCTTTGCTGTGTGAAATGTGTCTTTACTGTACCAATAGCTGTACAACATTTTGCATAAAGTGTTTTCATACAGCAAAGGGGAAGAGACGTGTAGGTGAAACGGCTTGTTCACTTTTGTTTATTCCTTATGGAGAATTTACAGTGACTATAAATACTGCGTCCTGCCTGTCAGCACACTATAAAGACTTTTACAGTGCAGGGGCATAAAAAAAAAGTTTTGTACACTCGTAACACGCATCCTATATTCGGAGTCAAACTGTTTTGTAAGTTCTGGAGCTTAATGATCACATATAAAGTGAGATGAATAAAGACATTGAATGCCCCCAGCTGACAGATGGACCATAATAATTCTGGAATAAAAAGTATTTTGTTTTCTCTTAGTGTGAAGTATGTTATACTTCCATTCCATGCCACTCTGGTTTTGAACGTGTTGATTTAATTCCACAAAATCCAAAAATAAATACGACTCAAAGTATAGCACAGCAGCTGTGAACTCAACTGGAACCAACAGAAATAGAAATGGGCTTAACTCACAAAAACTAAATTCTCATCCTTGTATATTTTCAATTTATTGCTTTTTGTGTTAGAGCAATGACACAAACACAGAATTAGGTTTGATAATTGACCCCCTTCTGCATATGTATACAGCCCATAACCCCGTGTTACATGCTGCTATAGAGGATCACACCGGTGTCATATGTTGCCATTTCAGCCCCACCAGCGCAGCTCTGCGGATGGTTCCGGTCCGGACGTTCGTGGGTCATGGTCTTTGAGGGAAACGTCTCAACAACCTTTAGATGGACTTGTCTTGGTACAGACATTACATTTGCAATTAATAATCATCCTGGATATGCAGACCTTTTTGCCTCTCACCTCATTTCACTGCTCTCTCTAATATCTAGAGGTGCTCGAGCTGAAACCTACAGAGAAACGCAGTTCAGCTCCATTTGAAGCAAATTAACTGAACTAACTCTTCGGATGCCGAGGTTCCACCACACTGAGCTTAGCGAGTACAGGCCTGCCTGAATATCTCACAGCCCAACACCCACTGAAACGATCTAACTCCACATGGCAGTTCATTATCACCTAATTGAAACCACTCAGGACCCTGCAGCGTCTCGAGAGTCCAAGCAATGAATTACGTTAATTCACATGAGCCTTTAAAAGCTTTAGTCAGACCCGGAAACTTCACTGGCATCGGTGCATGTTTGCATTTTTCAATGGTCTCTGACACAGTGAATGGCATCTTGTAATAACCACTTGGCCTTTCTGTGTTCACGCTGATCACACAGACGCTCAGGTGAAAAGGTCCGTGAAGTAAATTCACCCTCGTCAAATATGAATGCTGCCACAATCCAATTATTTTTGCTCTTCTCTGCCACCCACCTGTTTTATCCATCTAACTGCCTTAACCTTCCTTCTCTATTGTTCTCCATCGAACTCTCAGCTCTCATCTTCTCCACTGTTTAAACCCCCTCCTGGAAACCTCATCACTTCCCTGCTTTTCTCCCACTTTCTGTTTCTTGCTGCATCTCTGCTGCTCAGATAGGGAGTGGAAACATCCAAGATAACACACACAAGTAATGACTCTTCAGCTGGGAAAAACACATGAATATTTTCTGTGAAGAATGCAGCATTGCGTGCCTGGCATAATTTTCTCAGACTAATTGCAAAAATAGCAAATGAATGCTTTATGATAAAACTTACAGTAATGAGTGTCTCGTTAGAGCAGTTTTGGAAGCAGTTTTGTGCAGTAACAAATGCGCTTTAACTGGATTTAAATGAAATTGTGAGTCTTTTTGAAATAAAGATTATCATCCTGAGTACTTACAGAACAATTACCTTTTTCATGACATTTCAGAGCAGTGAAAATTAAAAACTGACTTGGTTTTAAATATATTTTTCTTCCCTGAATTTGTTAATCTTTTATAACCTTTCACTCATTGTTTTTGCAAAGAGTGCAAGTCATCTGAGAAGTGGAATGACTGTAATACAAACAGTAAGACTGGGTGGAATAAACCTTTTAATACTCACACTTTTTGTAACCTTGCGCGATATTAGACTGATGATTAATATCCACCCTTTTCCAGTCGAGAAGCAGACTTGCATTACAGCCGAGACCACCGGGCAGCGTGCCAGGGACGAAACCGCCTTCCCATCCTGCCTGGGAAACTTCATTACCGTAGGGAATGTGTGTGTGTGTGTGTCTGTGTGTGTGTGTCTCTGTGTGTGTGTGTGTGTGTGTGCTTGAAAGTGGAAACGTTTTGGTTGTTTAACCCTCTGAAAAAAGAGTTCAGTTGATATTCAAGGTTTAGGTTTAAAGTTCAGGTCGGGGAAAATACGACAGAGGTGCATTTTAGAGTAAAGTTAAGATAAACGTGAGTATTTAATTGGTTAGTGTGATCAGGTGGCACCTTTCCTGTCATCAACTGTAGCACTATTTTCTGTGAAATCAATTACAAAGCCAGCAGGTTGCCAGAAAGCCTTTAAAGTTGAACCCCCACCGATGATTCACGTCTTTTAATGTCTCTCATTTTCTACCATCTCTGAGTCTGCAATCTCTTTACGAATACTCCTCGTCCCTTGTCCCCTTCAAGATCTAGATTTCATTTCCTTCTTAAGAATCAACTCTATTACGACCACATCCTCTCTCCTGGCAGGCTGGAACTTGTTCTCTGGATGAGGCTGGTACTTTGATACTTTAGTGGTCATTCACATAGAGATCCTCCCATAAAAAACAAAATAGGTTTAGAGATGCATTAACATGCCATGCACCACAACATCTATTTGGCAAAATGTAGTTTTAATGGCATTGCAGAGTAGAGTGGTTCAAGTCTCAGTCCTGTTGAGGATGCATTCGAAGAAATCACTTCCTTCTAGGGAAGCAGCTTTTAGTTTCTGGAACAGTCTCATTTTGCATTCGTCAAATTAAAGTGATGCAACATATTTGATTCTTTTTATTTATTAGAGTTCCTTGTACTTGGTTGTTATTTGTAGCAACTGATCCACATCCAGAGCAGAATAGTTCAGTATACGGCGTTACTGGACACATTACATTTGTCACGTCAATGTGGACTCGACATCGTTAACACGAGAGTCTCCAGTCATGGCGGCGGGGAGGCTGTACGTAGGCACGGTGCTTTGAGCTGAATACTAACGTACGCTCACAAGGACAATGTTAACAAGCCAATGTTCAGCAGTCAGTTTCCTGCTAATATGTGCTCAGTTGCACTAAACACAAATCACAGCTGATGCTGTTTGGAAAGTCATTAGTTTGACAGGTGTTTAGTCATGAATCAAGGGATTGAAACATAAAAAAGTGATTTAAGCGACGGTGGCGCTCGTTGAATACTTCAGGTTGTTACAATGAATCATGAAAGGTTTCAAATTTCATAGCAATCCATCTAATAGGTGTTGAAACATTTCACTCAAAAACCACAAATGTAGATTTCGGGATGGCACTGGAAGGAAGTTCAGAGGATCAACAAAGTCATTCAGATTCCTCCTCTGGCTCAATGAACATCTCTACAAAATGTCATGGCAATACATCCAGAAGTAGTGGAGATATTTCATTCACCAAAGAGGTAGACCGGAGGACAGACCATGCTCCTTTGAGCCACGCTGCTATCATGGCTAATTAAAAATACATGTGTCACCTCACTTTGAGCAGAATCATCTGACCTTTTGTAACCCAGGCAGAAACGCAGTGAGAGCCAAAAGGCAGAGAAAGGTTGGGGGCAGATTTGTCAGAGTACTTACGCTGTCATCCTCAACAGCTATTCAAATTATACTACATGAAGGTGATAAGAAGAGCTTTAGTTAAAGGCTTTCTTCATAAAAAAAAAAAATCTAATATCCTAGAAAGGCTTAATTGACACCAATTGCTACACTTTTGAGTTTCCAGATAGGCTCTAAATAGCCGTCCTTGTGATATCAGTCGGAATAAAAAAATATTGGCACAGTTTTTAATTATTTCATTACATCAGCAAGGAAGGATGTAATGTATTTGAAAAAAACAACCTACTGAGACTAGGTGTCCATTTCATGCCTCTGGATAGTGAATCAGGAAAGGTTGCCTTCAAGGAATTCCAAAAATCGTCCTCGTAAACCAACTCTAAAGGAGTGCAGCCGGCAATAATACAATGTCACTTTTTCTTACATGCTTGTCGGGCATGTGCTAATGTATTATCTGACAGGATCCATAAAAAAAAACGTTCACAATACTTGTGCCTCCACCTGGTGCCCTTTTGCTACAAGTAATACTGATTTTATGACAAGGAAAACCAGGGTGACAAAAATAGTTTTTCCATGATTCTTTATATACAAAAACAATATACAGTTTGGACGCAACAGTAGCTGTGTTGGGAATATATGACATTATCTTATGACTTCACAGATCAATAAAAAAAAAAAGAATCAATGCAATGGCTGTCAATGTATGTAAAGTTGGAGGGTTTATATCGTGACTGACTGAATCTGAAGCTCCAGCAAATCACGATACCATACTGTGGATTTCACATGACGAAGGGAAGATTACACGTTGAAGATTAACGGCTCTGGGTCAGCGGCAGCCGCAGTCTGATCGTGGCTCTGATTTGATTAATGGAAGGGACAAAGGAAGCCTCGCGCACCGTTACAAGAGCAGACATCCTCAGATGTGAGCATTTTCACGGCGGAAGCCTAAAGTACTGCAGTTTAACAGCGGCCGCCGGAAAGAGCAAGGGTCAACATGTTCGGGAATGTTTAAACAAATTCAATTCGGAACTTTAGAGAAGTATTTTTTGAAATCTAAAAGTCGAAAACTGTTTTGTTTGTTTGTTTGTCACCTTGATTTCACACATTCAACGCCATCAACGTAAAGAAATGTGTGTTTGAACTTTTCTTTGGGACTCAAGGTTTATTGTGTTTATTTTACAGTTCCATACGAGATGGAGTTGAAACAGACTGCAGCCATAAACGTTTTTACAGGACTCGCTCCTTGTGATTAATACTGACCGGTTATGACTTAACGGTAAACACCATCTGTCAACGCTCTTCCACACTCTACTGTTTTTTTTTTTTACTAGACGCAAATATGTAATTCTGGACTAAAATATGGATGTATGCATCAGTGTGGCAGAAAAATAAAAACACTTAAATATAGATGTGGTGACAGTCCAGACCTTTATTACAAAGTCACCTGAGATTTAAAATAGACACCACCAGGCTCTAACCCCAACCCTGATTTACACAACGATTTCTAACACTTCTTATTAGGTCCAACCTCTCTATGTAGCATTCATAAGCAGTATATACACACTTTATAAATGCTTTTTAAACACACTATTACGTAGTTGTAAGAAAATATAAAGACGATTACGAACACATTATAATATTTTATAAAGTATTTTCCTGATTATTCAACAGTTGCGGATGCTTAATGATAAGGAGTTGTAGTTTACATATATACATTATGAAATACTTAAACCTGCAATAACATTTTGGCCACCTGGGGGCAGTGGGAACAAGTTTTACACAGCATTGACATATTATCAACTTTTAAGAAAAAGAAACTGACGCTATGAGAAATCTGAGTGTGAACCAAAACAGTGAAGTCGAAAACCTAAATAATGAGCAGAAACTCGCTATAAAGCCCCGTAAAGCCGAGAGGAGCTGCAGATTCAGCTGATATCTTTATGTAGGCTCATCATTACGAGCGACGCCTATCACCTATGTCTTCATATCTGCTTACAGCTACATAACCGTATATCCATTGACTATATACTGCTTATAAATGCTAAATAGGGTTAAAATGAAATAAATAAATGACATTAACTTGTCTTTCCTACAGAGATGCAAGCAGCACAGTCATGTTTACTCAGCCATCATGGGATCGAAGCCGTCCCACCAAGTAAGACTTTTAATTTGTGTATCTAAAATGCTTTTTTTTTTTCCTTCTTGTTTTTTTTTTTAATTTTTTTTTTTTAAGTGTTTGCATTGCATTATATTCAGCTTTATAGAAGCTAATTCTTTGGGCGTTTTTGCTTTTATTATATAGTATAGCTGAAGATAGACAGGAAAGGCGGACCACATGCAGCAAAGACCTGCTGTGGTGAGGACTTAGTACATGGTAAATATAGAAGCTCATTTCACACTATGTGCAACCCATCAGACTCTTATAAAATGCAACTGAATCATATACTGTGCCTAAACCAAGGTAGTTTTAATTTGAAGTTATCTGAGGAAATAAATCAAAAGTGAAGCCCATAAAGGATTATAAATTGCTTTTAAACGATAAAAGAGTCTTTATCCATCAAATACCTGCTGCATTGCACCTGCTCACTTCAGTTAAAGTGAAGGTGGAACAGAATATGAAATAAGAGAGATGTATCATGACCTTTTGTAATGGCTTTTCCATGATCTATTTAGGAATGTTTTGTAATGTGACAGTTATTCAACATACTGTTCTCATTATGCTGCGCAGAAGCAGCACTCATACATGTACGGAAATGTTCATTTCATTATTATTGTCTGGGGAGAATAACAAAATAAGACAACTAAAAATCGGAGCTTAAAACATTTACATGTTCTATTGTATCGTATTGGTAGTAAAATGGATTTCAATGTATGCACATGCTCGATATACATTATGTACAAAATAATCAATATATATATAACAACATAGATATTGACATGAATGAATACTGTTGTTTTTTTGTTTTTTTTCCATCGCTGTACATGATTTCATGTTACATATTCCGCACATTCAGAAGCACAAAGAATAAATGTGTCCTTTTCAGTTACTATTTGTGAGAATGACATATGATGTCGACGTCGGTGCTCTATTATGAAAACACGAGCCTTTAGACGTCAGCAAGCTCAATCTGTCAATCACTTTTCTTCTGCGTATCCGTCCTTCTGCATTTCCCCTCTGACTTTTTGCGAGCTTTCTTTTTCTGAAAGCTCAGCAAACATTATGGCATTGACACAAAAACAAATCATTATTAACTGATCGCTTTTGCATTTTGCATTAACATACATCTTGAGTATTTTGGAGCACTTCGAAGCAGAAAATCTATAAATGCACCAATGATGAACAGAGATCCAATGACAAAACCTCCTCAGCCACATTATTAACAAACCATGAATCTAACTACTACATTTCTGCGTATCTGCACATTTAGACAAAGGCAAATCCTCTTGAGTGTAGTTACGTTGCTGTGCAGCCAACTGCGTTACCTATTTGTATTTAATCTCCTCACAATAAAAATCAATCCAGATGTACGGAAGTCTTTCCGAAGAGTGCACAACATACAAATCTAATCCCAAAGAGCACTGGAATATAAAATGGGCCAGGAATTACAGTGCTTCATAGTCTCCGTGGCGCCCGCTTAGATTACTATAACACATCGCAATATTTTTAGTTTAGCCTTGCATGAGATATTAAAGGAATACTTTCGACATTTTGGGAAAAACTCTTATTCACATTTTTGCCAGGAGTTAAATGAGAACATTAATACCACTCTCATGCCTGTGCGATAACAAAAAGAAAAGTCTACCAGCTCCTCTTAATAAACATCTTGCTTTTAGTGTGTACAAAAACCCAAACGTGAAGAGCCAGACTCGCCGCTTCACTCTGCTCCCAGTGTTTGTGCTAAAACAAGCTAAGCTAATCACACTCAGCAATAAAGTGAATAAGTGCATTTTAGCGCTGCAACAAACTATTATTTTGACTGACGAAAAATCGGCTGATTATTTTCTCTAATAATTGATTAACCGTTTCATCTATAAATATAATTCAGAGTTGACGTATTCAAATTTGATTTGAATTGCTTGTTTAATCCGACGGTCCAAATTCCAACGGTATTCAGTTTAATGTCATAGATGATAAAGAAAAGCATTGAATCACCAACTGTTCGGCAATTTCTTGGCATTTTTTCTTTAAAAAAATGACTGAAATGATTAAATCGATTATGAAAATAGTTACAGTTTAAGTTTTGTGAATCGAAATATTGTTTCAGCTCTAGTATATTTCCCAAAAGGTTAAACAATTCCTTTAAATTCTCAGGTTTAATAGAGAATTCAAACTGTTTATCAGATCTTTAGCGCTGGATTCAAGGTGCATGTTAGGGCAAGGTGTAAAAGGACCACAGCAAATCTCTCCTTGTGTATGTATCATGGGCACACAGATTAAACTGCAAAAGCACGTTCGAGGAACTAGAAAATAAAGCACTTCGACTTCTTCGAGGGGACTGTTGATTGCTTCAGTGGCGAAACTCTCAGTGCCTGTTCTCTAATCATAAAACCATCAAAGGAAGTCTGCCAAACAAAATCAAAACTTTCAAATAAGAAGACTAACATACACTCAAACTCGTGCTTTTTCTTTTCTACCAAGGCACTCCGAGTACGAGCTCCAGCCAAAAGCCAAAAATGAAAAACTGAAGTCAAAGCTTGAAAAGCTGATCAGACATCAAGTCCAGCACTTTGTGATCAGAGGTCTGCACTTAATACCTCAACACAAGATATATGATGGAGCATGATCATCATGCATCATCAGTGCTGAGATATTGGAATT
The DNA here is from genome assembly GCA_943590825.1 of Bovichtus diacanthus. Classification (NCBI taxonomy): domain Eukaryota; kingdom Metazoa; phylum Chordata; class Actinopteri; order Perciformes; family Bovichtidae; genus Bovichtus; species Bovichtus diacanthus. Next base: position 5,595,034 of record CALSBV010010813.1, read on the forward strand.
GGCTAGAATTGGAGCGATTTCCATTGCACTTCACTGTTCGGGCCTCAGGTACCCACCGATCCCTCAGCTTCAGCTTCAGCAGTTATAAATATAACACCTGCAGATTATTCTACATCTACATACACATCTTCCTGCTCAGTCTATAACTCTGGTGATGTAATGCCCTCTAGTGGCAATTTACTTTAAATATGTCTGAAAATGAACTGCAGTATTTCGTGTTCAGCTCCGAGAGGCACATCGGAGCTGAACAAACTGCCTCCCCTCCCCTCTGATCTATGACATCAGCACACAGCCATCCAATCACTCCCATTTCCTGTTCTATGGGGATGCCCGTATATGGCCATTTGGCTGTTTACGACAAGGCAGACCTTGGCAAGTACACAAACTCATTAGTACAATTGAGCCACATTCACTGCTAAGAGGGTCATTTTGTCCATTTGTTTCTCCCTAGAACCTCCCATGACAAGGCCTAAAGTGAACCAAAGAAAACAAACAAACAAAAAACATCATATACCAGCGGGTTCTGGCCATCTACAATAAATAATCTAATCAGAGCGCGACACACACAACTGTTCCGATTATAGATATGTGCAAATGTTTCACTGGTGTCCATGGATGGCCAGGGCCTTAAGACACACCTGTAGCTGTCACTATAGATAGAAATACATATCATCAGGCGCAGGAGGATCCCAAAGCAAACTGGATTGAGCTGTGTACTGAGGCTGCTGGGAGCTGTGGACCGGAGAGCTTGTGCTGCCGACGTCCAGCTGGCAGTGACAGCACTTACGGCCGATGGAATCTGAAGGAAAGAAATACAAAACACACAGTTTTAGCTTATGGAAATACAATACACATATACATTTAAAAAGGAAATCTACAAACCAAATCAACAGAAATCACATTTTTAGCTCTTCTGTAGTTGCCGTCACTGCAGAGGAAACGTGCAAACGTTAACACATTGGTTTTGACAGACCTGATCCACATCCAAAAAGCGAACTTTTAGCAGGTGCTTCATAAAGCATGAGATATTCAGAGCAAAATTTGATTTAACCCACTGTTTTGTCATCCTGTAATACATTCAATTATCTACTGCTGCTACGATTTGATCTGATATTAATCTTCACCAGGACCAAAAACACTCCTGAAACACCCGCCTTTTGAAAAATATATTAGAAATGACCTTAAACTACAGCTCATTGCTTTAGAGGACACAAATTATTGATGTAGTGATGTTTTTGTGCTGAAGATGATTGATCTAAATACTGCAGGAATAGATAAATATAATATTGGTTTCGCAAGTTATTATGGAATACAAAAGATAAAGTAAGATAAAACTTTATTAATCCTGGGGAAAATTGTGGAAAGAGTGCAACATAACAATAAGGTACAAATCCAAAATATATATAATGGTTAACGGTTAATGTTAACAGTGTTTGGATGTTACTTTTGTCTCAAATTGCAGTCATATACATACATACATACATATGTATATATATATATATATATATACACACCTGTATATTAGGACTTGCATGCTCCTAATGCAGTTTGACTTGTCAAAAGACCTTGTTGAAGCAACTACTAATGCAAAAGGTAAATCCACATTTTAACTGATATTAGTAAAATATTATGAAGTTGTTATTAATATATTTTTAAAAGGTGTATAAGCTTTTACTGGTGGACTTAACCCCTCTGCGCTCTGTTCAGCGACACAATCATGCCACTCAGATCTAATAACCAATGAGTTAACCTGAACTTTATTGGCAATCAATGCCTGAGGCTAATGAACTGGACTTGACCCAGGTGTGTATATCATCATGACTTTAATGTTAGTGGAAATGTCTTCGGAGGATCAGAGTAATATAAATATTGATCAATGTGAGCGAATAAAACAGCAGGATTTACGGTGATAAATTACTAATAAAGTGTGAGTTATCGTCACGCTCGGCTGAATGGCGGAGGTGATCGACCGCCTGCGTACCTGGTGAACTGTTTGCTGTCTTCATGGACCGCCATCTCTCGGCTCTTAAACTCATTCAGCTCCTTACGGATAGCAGCCTGCAGGACAGAACACACACACACACACACACGATGATAAAAATGCTCCTAGCAGGACGAGGCCACCTGTTCACACACACACACACACACACACACACACAGACACACACACACACACAGACACACACAGACACACACACACACAGACACACAGAGACACAGACACACACACACACACACACACACACGGACAGCTTTTAAGCAGCTGTGTTTTCTACTCTAATCACATTTAGCCTGTGGCTTCTCATTTGGACTTTTTTTTTTTTTTTGCATACTTTCCATAAAACTGTGCAGCTGCAGTCCTCACTTCAGGGAACTACCCACAATTCATAGTGTTATGTTGCAACATTGACCGTTTTAAATAAGTGCTGGAGCAGAAAAGTGTACACATGAACGTGTACACAGAAGAAAACATTTGCATTGTTCTTTGTTCTCTTAGGATTGTGTCGATTTGTTTTTGTCCGTTTGTTATTATCAAACAATATAAACAATGATATATTGGATTATTGTACAGTTAGTAACAAACTCTTAGTTCCATTAAACTATATGTGAAAAATTAGCATATGATAAGTCGTGTCTCTCTAGTTCTAAACATCAACAGCAGAGGGCAGGCTTGACGTAGAAACTGCCCTCCAACCCATCCTGAGGCCCTCCGCCCTCCTCCTCCTCCCCCTCCTCCTCCTCCTCCCCCTCCTCCTCCTCCTCCTCCTCCTCCTATGAGGTGTGAAGACTTGGAAGACATTTGAATGGTAGATCTGGTACATGCATGCACTTATATTCTTTCTGACACATGTATTATCTCACTGATGTGATGACATGTGAGCAAGGGGAATGTTATCAAGTGAATATACTATATGATCAAAAGTATATAGTGTGTACTTTTGATTCTCGGGTATTTCATGTGTACATGTGCACTAAGGAACATATGGGTTCTATATGAAAAATTTTCCTTGAGACCAATTCCATCAAACTACCTATGGGATGAACTGTAACCATACACGCTAATGCTCCTGTGGCTGAATGGAAGCAAATCCCTGCAGCCAGCATTTTGTGGAAAGTTTCCACAAAAGAGAGAAGGCTGCTGCAGCATCAGATTAATGACAACAATCACATAGGGGTGTAATGTTCAGGTGTCCTTGTCTTTTTGTAAATGTGTTGTTCTTTGACATTCTTTAACCGACTGTAGCTGCATTTTCAGGCTGATGTAAAGCTTAATCCTACACATTCATAGAGTATGCAACACAGAATAGAATAAGGTCCAATATTATAAAAAGGAAAACCAATATCAAACAATAAAAGAAAAAATTAACTGTAGCACCTTGTCAGCGGGAGTGAGCCGTGTCCAGGGTTTGTCGGCGCGACGATCATAATCCTTGGCGTCTGTCACCTCCACATACTCGTTAAAACGCAGGATCCTGCGAGCGACAAGCTCTGCCACTGTCGGCCTCACACTCAGCTGCACACACAAACACAAAGGATTTCTTTTTTAGTTTTAAGTTATATTAAAGTGCGATATCTGTATATGCCTACATGCTTGCGTTTCATTGTGTTATTGTACCCTGTACTGATTATTTAAAAAGGTTTCTTGGAAGCAAATGTTATCTTTAAATCTAGAGCTAGAGATGGAAAACTTCTCAGCTGAAAGACGTGCTTCAGTTCCACATGTGTCCACTAGATGGGCTGATCTCTCTGCACAAAGCATCTTTTCTGCCTCCTAACATGGCTCATAAAGTGGAACGAAAACCTATTAGCAGCTAAATATAGACTCTCTCTGTCCTATCTGTTCACTTATGTGTGTGTGTGTGGTTGGTGTTTACAGTACCTTTCTGGAGAGTCTCCTTTTAATCTCTTGCTTGGCTTCTTGCTCCTCGACTTCATTCTTTTCTGCATGCAGAGAATCAACAGTCATTTCACACCTACATTACTGTGTCTGCTGCAAGCTTCTGCTCTTATATATAAACAGCAAGAAGTGATTCGCCATATAAAAGCGTGGCCTTCCATGACTGTAAAGCGCTGTGATTGCTTTAACATAAACAACAGCTAAAGGGACATTTATGTCCTTTGATTTCTTCTAGAGACAGAGTAAACCATGCGAGTTGAATCTATAATGCATTCTCTCTTGTGGCTTTTTCATGGATATATAATATATACTATAGACTCACATTCGCTCGCTTAATGCATTTAGCCATGAAGACATGACTGAGACAATCTGCTAAAGTTCGAACCAAGCGTCAGAATGGGGAAGAAAGATGATTTAATTCGAATGACTTGATGCATTTGGACATGGTATGGTTGTTAGTGCCAGACCGGCTGGTTTGTGTATTTCAGAAACTGCTGTTCTACTGGGATTCGCACGCACAACTATCTCTAAGTCTTACTCTGTAAACCATGACACTTAAAAGTATCAACGCCTCCAGATGTTTGCCGGGCACTGAAGTTGCAAACCAACGCGTTGCAAAATGAGTGGATCAGTATCACTACACCAGTCAGGAGTGAAGGTTCATCCAAGCAGTTTAACAGCTGCTGTGTGTTTAGTTACAGCCTCAAAGATCTAAAGGGCTCCATTCATGGATAATGTGGAGTCACAATGAACTTGATAAAAAACAAAGTTCAAATATCTTGAAGTTCTTTTGTAGCCATGTCACACCTGTAAGGTTATATAGCAATTCAACTTGAATAGTGTCATAGTCGTTGTGGACATACCACCGATGTATTCAAAGGTTTCTTAGTTTGACTTTTCATTTTTCTGAGTTGCATCCACTGGATACAAACTGGTGATTGTAGGCTGCTATTTTCTACCTATTTTCCACTTAGCATAAAGCATATTTACTCAGTCTTTAGTAGGAGAAAAAGCAGCTTAAACTGGTTCAGACAGGCCAAGAGCAAAAAAGAGTTTGAAATGACCCAATACCCAAAACTTAAATGCTTCTTTTAGGTCTCTGAAATGCTAAGTTGGCACAAAAAGTGATCCAGCAAACCTCCAGCAGAATAATTTAAGCCCTGCTTGGTAGCATGACACACAGGTTATTGACTATTTGACAGGTTAGGGTGTAGTGTGTGTATTGTGCACACTGCAGCCCAACTAAGTGACCTGAAGAAACTCAACTTTTATTAATGTGGTGTACTAGCCTATAAACCCAATTTCGAGGCGGCCTGTAAAATAATATCAGCTCAGGTCAGGAGACACACAGCGTCTAATAGACAGTAACTCATTATTTGGACGGATATATTTGTCTTATTAATTTGATTAATGAGACACACAAGATTGTATCTGGCAATCTGTTGCTGCTCAGAATCTATTTTCTTTCTCAGATAGGACATTTTATGTTAGACAGACACGTGATATTGTTCTTGCAATTATGTGGACCTTGAAATTTGAGCGAATAATAAAAATGGATAAGAAAATAGCTTCACAGCAAATGCAATCAGAATTGGCAAGAACATTTTATGAGGCACTATTACTAAAAAGCCAAAATGAACCATGTTCCTAGTTTTATTAACTGTAATCCTCTGTAGCGGCAAATATATATGGATCTTTAGAAGCATGGTACTGCAGGAAACTACAGCAACAAAAGCAATTTGAGCAAATTCTATTGCAGGATGACGCTCGCTAATATCAAGCTTGAGAGATAAGACCATGGCCGCATATTGTATCAGTGCTTAATATCTGTACCTGGTGTTGTTAAAATGTTCAGGTGCTACTTGTGAGTAAAGATGAGGCAAGTTTGGAAATGGTGTATTTCAGAAACTTACGCTTGAGGATGTTTCTCTGCTCCAGCTCCTCTGTGCTGGGTCTTTGGCTCAGGCGCCTACAAGGAGCAGATAAGAAGTCATTTAAAACATTACACTGACTTCAGAAAAACAACTTGAAATATCACAGTAACACTTGTGGAAAACTTTTCTTTTTTTTTTTCTTTTCACACCCTTTTCCTGTTCCTCAGGCTGTTTGCCACCACTTTCTGCCTCATCTGGTAGAAAAGGCCAAACTAAACTTCAGCGCGGATTTTTACTGTGCATCATTTGTACTATCCGCCCACAACTACAACATAAAACAATTAACAGTCTCTGTTATTTTACCCAAGAAGCTCTGCCAAATCTACGAGGAGAATTCACACCTAGCTACATTTTCACAGCATGCTGAGCGTGGGAGTGTGTACCTGACGAGATTGGAGCCTATCTTCTGGCGGAGCTCATGTCTCTCAGTTTCGGAGCTCCGCGGCAGAATGTTTTTCTCCTCCAGCTCTCTCTTGCTGGGTCTGTTCCCCAGCTTGATGTTCAGGGTGTCTCGTCGGCGAATCTTAATGGCCAGAGCGCCTGGAACAAAAAAACGCAACAGGGAGAAATAGTCACAGGCTTCTTCGGGCCTTGCAACAACCTGCGTGGACAATTAACATGCCACCGCAGTTATAGCGTTTACAAAATAAAACAGTGTATTCTTAATGAAATGCCTCATATCCACAACCTACACATCATCACGCCACAGTTGATGATGTGAGCTGCTCTAAAATGTTTGTACGAGTTCTGCAGGCTGTGCGTTTTCCTATTTTGCGATGCGTTACAAAACTCATGCCGTACTGGTTGTGTACTCGTCTTCCTCCTCGTCTTCCTCCTCATCGCGGTACAGGATTGGTCCGTCGGAGTCAGAGTCGCTAGTTTGGCTGTATCTCGGCCTGTCAGGGATCACCGTCACCTCGGCGTGCTCCGTGTTGACACTGAGGCCCTGTGGCCTCTCGGCTGGGCCGTCTGCAGACCTGCAGGGAACAATAACGCGACAGTGTGAGCGCACACGTTGGATGGAAGGGGAAATATCTGTCAAGGTGTATCCAACAAATGTGAATCATGCAATAATAGATGTATTGTCACTACAAGAATACTGCGTGGATATGAAATGTCCTCTAGAAGTATACGCGACGACGAACGCGAGGAATGTTACACCAACTCTCGTGTCCTTACTACATTTTTTACCTTGGGCTGTTCTCCACAGCAGAGTCTGTATCTCCTTTCTTCTTTTCTTCTTCTCTTCCCTCCCCTCCCGTTCTCCCCCGTTTCTCCCCTTGTACGCTGCTGCCCGCGTCTCCCTTTGTAAAGGAAGTGTCCTCTGTAGTATTGTTGATATGGGGAGACTGGACAGTGGGTTCAGGAGCCATACCCTTGTGGGTCTCCTCACCAACAGCCGAGGCATTGGGAGCAGCTTGATCAGCAGTGTCCTCTGTGTTACTGCCTGAGACTTTAGAGGCAGGCTGGGTGTCTGAGGACAGGGGTGAGCATTTGAACTCCGCGGGCTGGCTACGAGTCTCTGCGGGGGCCTTTTGAGGTACGAAGGAAGAGGTGGGAGCGCTTGATTTCTGGTTGGTCCTCGCATTGGTCCCCTCAGTCTGTGATGCATCCTCCCTAGACGCACGGGAACGAGAGGTGGTGGTGGTGGTGGTGGTGGAGGAGGTGGAGGAGGGGGTGGTTTTTGTTGTTGTGAATCCAGTCTTCTTTGGCTGGGAGGATTTGGCTGAGGAGATGCAGGAGCAGGAGAAAGAGAGAAGGGAAGAATTAGACTTTTTCTTTTATCCAGGTGCTGCAGTTTCCTCCCACAGAAGACGTGCAGGTTACGTAAACAACTAAAGTGTCTGTTGGTGTGAACTTAGTTCTGTACAAATTAACTCAAATTACATTTAGGAATCTTTTTTGCAGTCAAAAACATTGTGTACTGTGCTGTAATCTTCTCTTTTATTATTAAAAAAGGAAGAAAACAGTTGTTTGAGGAAATATCAGAAAAGTTCCTTTTTGTCTCAGCTGGCTGGAGGGTGCGTGTCTGTGTGTGATGGACAGCAGCCTGCAGGCTTAGCTCCGGTGGGGGAACAAGAGAAAAAGTTAACAAACGTACGCTGTAGCAAACAAGTAAAATTATAAATATAAAAGGAAGTGATTTACGGAACAAATACGCATGCTGTAGCTGAAAAACAAACTGCGAAAAAACCCTTTTCATTTCAGTATGTACGGTCCGGCTGCAACTAATGATTGTTTTCATTATTTAATCCATTATTATAGATTCATTTTAAATGTATCTTTTGATTGTTTAGGCTATATAAACATTCACATTGACAATTTTCCATCAATGACTAATCAATTAATAGGCTTTTTCGCTTTGTCCCTAATCTACAGTAAACAAGCGTTCAAAAATGAATCTGGTTTGAAGCAGTAATATCGCTCTATTAGAACATGATGGCAGCCATAGTATTTTAGTGTTAGAATATCCGTTTGTAATCATGTAAACTGCGACCACTAGAGATTGCCTAAGGTGATACTGACTGAAGTGTCTTTGTGTGCTGGTGAAAGCAGCCCGAGGAAGGGGATTTACTTCATTTAAACGTTATTAAAACATGCAAGAAACAACATTTGGCCCACTTCCCCAATAACTACAAATAAAATACACAGAAGTCTTCAGAAAAAAGACTGCAGGAACATCACATGTAATGTTCTGGTTCAACAACACACACACACGCACGCACACACACACACACACACACACACACACACACACACACACACACACACACACACACACACACAGGATGAAGGGTGATGATCATGCCCTCGCATCATACAACCTTAAGATTCACGGGAGCTTGACCTCATTTTATGAGGCGCAAAGCTACAATGACCTCAGTCACACACACATGCACACACACACACACACACACAGCGTTTACAGAGCTGAAATAAATGCATTTTCACTTCTGCTTTCTCAGGAACAGATATCATAAACACTTCTACAGTTTACTCACTTGACTGGAAATCCCTTCAGATTAAGAAGAGACATCATGAGGTAGAGACGGGGAAATACTATTTCGTATTTGATTAACAATTCAAATACATGAGGGAGTTTACAGGACGCCAGGGTTTACAGGTGCAGACGTCTTCATTCCCGTCAAACTGTGATACAAGCACATTTTCCATGCAGGGAGGCACGCAGGCAAGAACATTGACAAGCAAACTGGCTTCAGTCCCAGCTGGATGAACTTACCAATCACGCGACTAGTGTTGTTAGTGCTCCGCGGGTTAGCTTTAGGTTGAGCGGATGAGCCTGTCTTGCCTGTGGTTTTTGCAGTCTTTTTAGTCCCCGAAGCACCGTCTCTGTGCTTGGTTGTGGCTGCAGTGCCACCCGCGGGTTTGGAAGAGGCGGGCAGAGTGGCACTTTGCTGTTTTTGTTTTTGAACGTCTCTTGGTCGCACCTGCTTTGCCCGGGTGAGGGGTTTAGTTTTGCACCTCTCTGAGCAGATCAGTGGAAGCAGGAAGGTGTTTAGAGGTTAAAATAGGGATTAAAAGCAAGATAGAAAATGCACATCTGTGCAAACAGATGCACAAATTGACATTCAAAAGAGCAAAGAAAGCGATAATGAAAGAGAAGAGGTGAGTTGGACAGAGTGATGACAGAGGCTATGTTTGATCTGTCCGGCTTGGGCAGGCAGCTTTTTATTTAGGATCGTATCCAATGGCAGATAAAATGTACACATTAACCTTCCCCATCCTCCACTATGAAGGCATGTGTGTTCTGTTACTGTATTAGCAGCGTTTGTTGCCTTTGCCTTTCTGATTATTGACAAATGAACAAATGGCTCTGAGTTCAATGCTAACAGGGTTGAGATGAGAGCAGCACAACACTTAAGCAGCATCAGACACAAGAACAGTGGCCTGTCTCCTGAGAGGGAGGGAGGCATTAGGAGATGGCTACTGCTCTGTTTAGACTGTGAATGGCTGCTGCAGGCTGATATAATGGGAATATCTATTCGAACACATTAGACCCTGCAAGATATCCCACAGAGGATTTAATGTCAGGCAGAAAACTGCTGCCGGCCGCTACAAATACATTCCACAAAAGAGAGTAGAAGACTTCAAAGCAACCACAAAAAAAAACAAAAAAAAAAACTGCATCAGTTAGTTCTAGCTTATAAATCATTATCTTGTTTATCTCCTGGACCACTGATACCACTGTTGATGGAGAGCACATCCATGTTCCATAAAAAAAATCTATGAACTTGGAGCATTTTTTGCTTGAGGTGTAAATATTTTCATGACCTGATGATAGAACTGGAGAGAAAGAGCCTCTGTGTAACTCTTTGTTCCTCTTTTTTTTTTTTTTAAATATTATTTTTCCCCCTTATTTTTTCCTTCTCTGCGTAGGTAAAACAATTCACACAGTATTCACACAGTAACAATTTTGAAAATGGAAATTCATCACGTTCAATAACAAGACGAGCATCTAAATAGTGTGAAATGTGAGAAACCGTCATCCAAAGCCTCAACTGGTACAGAGATCCAAAAATGAAGGGCTCTAATTAGCCCTAGATTTCAGGTCACAGAGTAACAAAAGCTCCTGTTAGACACACTTACTCATCCAGAAGTTACCTGTTTTGTCCTCAGTGCTGACGGGCCCGGCGGCCTGTTGCTCCAGCGCTGTTTCTGGAGACTCAATGTCAACTTTGACCTCTTCTGATGTCACACTAGATGTGGCGTGGCCATTCTGATTTTCACTGCTGATCGTTTCTTCTAGAAGAGATATAATAGTTAGCAGCATCACTGAAATCCTCTGTTTTTCAGAGAGGTTTACTTTCTCGAATGCGGTTGAACTCAGAGGTCAAACTTTCGAGTTCTGCTTTTACTGGCAACAGGCGAACGACATTTGACACAGCAGAACTTTAAAGTTTAGAGGACAGTGCAATCGTGTATTGTATAATGTCAATAAAGCTGAACATTGAACCTTGGAAAAGTGGCAATAAATAAATGTGAAACATGTGAATGAATGATCAGACGAACCCTGGTCAGCAATGAGAACTCCTTTTTTGATGAGCTCCTCCCTCGTTTGTCTGGTGGAGATCTTTCTCTCTAGAACTGGAAGGAACAAGAAGATCAAGGCCTTCATCTAGTCTTTTAGCTACAGAAATACATTTACACATGATTCTACAAAAGCATTGCACAACCGCTACTTTCCTCTTCTTATTGCTAAATCGTTTTAGCACGTGATAGCATCACATAGAGTTATAGATGAGGAACTAAGCCAATTCTGTCATCCTGCTGCAAACTAACTGCTGTTTTACTCCTAAACCGCTTGAAAATGTGATCTTAAGGAATCAATCTGCACAGTCACGGCGACATCTGTACACCGCAGAGACATAAAAGAGTGGATCTCACAATTAGAGCCGAAATGATTAGTCAATTAATTGATCTTCAAACAAATAATGTGCAACTATTAAGATAATAATCATTTCCTGGTTTGAACTTTTCTTAGTCATGCATGACATAAAAACGGAATATCTTTGCATTTTGGACAGATGGTTAGATAACAAAAAAAAAAGTAATCTGAAGACACCACAATTTTCTGACATTTGCTAGATTGTCAGAAAAGAATCATTAGATGCAGCCCTACATACAAAAGTAAGATTGGTTTTGTAGAGTCCATAATAACAAATGTACCAGTTTGACTTCAATGTCCATGTTGTTTTCCCTATCAAATACATGGTTTAAATGACTGGGTTCAAACATTTTAATACATACATAATGGAGAAAGGATACACCTGGCAGCCATGAAGAAAAAAAGCCTCAGTTTTATTGTATTTACTCCTGTACCTTTAAATTTCCCAGCAAACACTTCAGGATGAAACCATTGAGAGCGACACACAAAACGTTCACTCTTTTCCTTTTAAAGCTCCTCGGGGAGCAACACTGCTCCTGTTCACACCTGATGTTTAGCATAAATCCCAAAATGCAAGCCTTAATGTTGTATAGACACTTAATTGGGGAGAGCAAATCATCACCTGTTCATACAATGTCATTAAAACACACACCAAAATGCAAACATACAGACACACACGGGACGCCCTACCTTTGGAAAGATCCTGGAACTTGTCGCTGGTCTTCTTCTTCCTCCACTTCCAGGGTTTGAACAGTTTACCTATTGATGATAGTTTGCCTCGCTGCTGTCGTGATGCAGGGGCATTCTGGGTATTGGTGGCGCTGTCCACCACAACGTCACAGCTGGCCAGTGATGATGATTTCTCCAACCCATCAACTGCAAGATACAGTGCATATGCAAAATCAGAACTGCATCATGATACAAACACAAGCATGAACTGCAGTTCTCTCTATGCACCAGATGAAGGTTTATGTCTTGTGGAGATAAATACACATTCCATAATATAATTACACAACATTATGTATTCTATTAACAGCTAATGCTGGACATAAATAGGTTCTGGAACACTAAGTCCAGATTCATATCAAGCAAACAAAGCCTTCTTTTCACTTGTTCATACTGCAAAACACTGGCTCCACACTGACGACACTCACAGGGTAACTCATGATACACTAGTATCAGGATATCTTGCCCACATTGCTATTAAGGTACCAATGCGTCTTTTATGTACTACAAGAGTTCCCTTAAAGGATTCAAGATGCATACAAGATAGGATACAATAAGAAGAAACATATTTCTGAACAAAAATCTGGACTTTTTTCTAAGTCTCTACTGGAATATGTCTCTTTTTGCCCCTGAAATTATTCAACTGAAACAACCTGAGAATGAACCTCTTTAATTAAACTGCTTGATATGTGCTTTGTTTTATCGTGCCATGGACCATTTCTCCATACATTGCTGCAAAACTTGTTTGAAACTTGCTTGATTTCAACGGCTAAGCAGGAATATTATTTCTAACTCTGTCTCTGTGCAGTATTTGCATTGTGTGTCTGCTTGTCTGTGTGTGTGTGAGTGTGTGTGTGTGTGTGCGTGTGTGTGTGTGTGTGCGTGCGTCTTGGCTAGATCTCTGTCCTTCCACAACTCCTCCTCTTCCTGTTGAAAGATTAGAAGTCCTGTGAACCCTCTGGACGACTGCAGACTGCGGATGGTGTGTGTGTGTGTGTGTGTGTGTGTGTGTGTGTGTGTGTGTGAACTTTACAGAGGAAAGAGAGGTGGTGTGCGATTCCTCAGAATCGAGCAGAGAAAGGTTTTTGTTTTTCCAGCTACATATTAGCCACTGCTGAAACGCTCATGCCTCCGGACTGTAGGGAGCCCAGCAGGGATCAAAAGTTTATAATCTCTTTTTACACATTTAAGTCATTTTACCCTGAATCTCATAATTTGCCTTCTTGAATTACTAAAAACGAATTAAGGCTTTAATTAAAATACTGAAGGAAAATAAAATGACATTGTTGCGCCTGTTAGAATAATAACTACAACACTGTCAATGATGTGGTGTGTGTGTGTGTGTGTGTGTGCGTGTGTGTGTGTGTGTGTGGCCAGTCAGATGTCTGCTGTGGCTGCTGATGATGGGTAAAGATGTAAGGACCAACTGATCTCAGCTCATGTCGCTCTCAATAATTACTGACAGACACATAATAAAAGTTGGTGGAAAAGGCAATAGTGCTGTGTTTTAACAATTCTATTCAAGAGGCTTATACAGCAACAAAGTCAGCAGAAGAACGTCTGAAAACACACTCTGCAAAGTTTGGCCGGATGATCCAGATGTTTAGCACATTTATGAGGAACTATTAGTTCGGACGCCATTTGCCCAAAAGCACCGAAGCGTTTGAAAGGTAAATCAAATAAATGCAGTTGAACTCCAGGAAATGAAAAAACACAATTGTTTAATCTGTAATTTCTTCTCATTGGGTACATCTGATGGATCCTTCAGCTCAATTGAAAACAATCGATACGCTGCCAACACTAGATTTTTTAGGCCAACTGGTTCTCATTATACTTCACTGATGGACATGAGCTGAAAGTGACGAGCATAAAACCTCAGACTGCTGCTTACTGCTGATGGCAGATCAATATGTCGTTTCAGTGAGCGCATCCTGTATTATATCAAACGTAAAGTTAAGGTTTAATGCATTTGGTGGTCTGCTGGGGAGTTATGTTTTCAAGAAACAGATGTCTCCTCAGCCAACATTGTAAAAGTGGTGCTCAAATAATGAAACACAATACTAGGGCTGGACTAAAGACACTTTTAGTCCACTCATAAGATTTTGTCAGATTTAATTGACCGAAACGACAAATTAGTCAACTAAGAAGGGGCAGCTCTAAGCAATACTAACTGCAGCATGTTCATTTTGTTAAAGTATTTATTGTAACATGACGTAAAACTATCCAGGTATGATTGCTCTCAACAGAATTTGCTCACCTTATGAGCAATAACTGCTGAGGGATGTAGCAAAACAGCATATACATACATACATACACAACATTTAAAGCTCAGAAAACCAAAGAGAGAAGACATGGAAAAGTGCAGTGCAGAGCCCAGTACACGCTCTCCCCAGATACCAATTTAATCCTCTCTCTCGCACACACATATACATCCACACACACACACAGTCATTTCCTGTTCCTGTGTTGATATCAAATCGCAACAATAGGTGCATTTCAGCAGCTGCTTTGTGCAGCTAATGATGGGAAAATCAGTAACAGAGATTATCATCACCATTAGCCCAACTATAAAACCTCTAGTGGGAACCAAATAGGGACAATGGACGGACTCATTACTTGTAGAGCAGAGAAAGCAGAAAGAAGAGATAGGAAAGAGAAACATGGAGAGGAGCGAAAGAAAGACGATTGTTGACTTTAGAATATAGGAAAAGAGAAAGAGATAAAAGTGACAGTCTGTTGAAGATGATAGGGGGTTAGCAGAAAGTCCTTCTCTTTCTGAATTATATTACATGTAATCATAACTATTTAAACCGGACCAGACAGATGACAATTTGTAGCTCCTTTGCTATTTTTTTTTTTTTAGGCACACAGTTATCCTAGAGGAATAAATAGATATTATAAGAATCAGGGAAGATTTTACACTGATACATGTCATGTAATACAGGAAATAGATATTTTCCTAAGCCTACATCCTATGACACACACATGCAGTGCATTGCACGTGCAGTGACAAAACATCTCACAGAACAGCAACTTAATACTTAATCATCCCATTACTTTGCCTTTAGCTTTTATGTCAAATGTTCAAACATATCAAAATGGAAGAAATAAGCAATGAAAATCAGAATCACCGTACATTATTGTTGGAGGAAATACAAAAAGTACCATTCCTTATTTATGAATAGGTGAAATAATCATTCCTTTATCTGGGAATCTGCAGAGCAACAGTTACGTTCAAGTGACAAAACTCTCTGGCAGCCGTCATAATTATGACAGGAGCAAAGCAGGAAGTCAGGTGACGTTATTACAGTTCAAGGAGGTCAGGGTGAGGTTGAAGCCCCCAGGAAGAGAGCAGGGCTTTGAAGAATTTGTGTAGTGGTCAAACCGTGGAAAACTTCCGTGTCAGTCATTGGGCCCCAAAAGAAATTGTCCCATTGACTTACATTGGGAAAGAGCAGCTGAAAATCAGCGGACAATTTCTTTTTAAAGTAAAAGCTTATGCACTTTCAGTAAGGCACTTAACCCCGAGTTACAGTTCACTGCAAGTCGCTCTGGATAAGAGCTAAATGACCTGTATTGTAATGTAATGTAATTCATGTCTTTGCCTAAATCTATCCAAACCTTAATCGCGTTGCACCCTCCTCCTGACATACTGACAAACTTGTACTCAGTTTGAGGAAATTAGATACACTGAAAACTGCACGCCCTCGTCGATGGGGCAGCAAGAAAAGATTAAAGAAGGCCTTCAGTTTATTAATATGCTGATTAATTCACAGCACGTCTACGCTTCAGCAAAATTATGAAAATTAAAATGCATTCATTACACACAATAACTGCAAACGTTGACAGTTTTAGAAACGTCCTGCATTTCAGGCAAGACAGATCCGTCCAAGAAAAGCAAAAATAATACTGACTAGAGCTTTTAAAATCAACAGCAAAGTGGCTCCAAACCACCTCAGATTAACTCAGGGATGTTATAACACATTACAACTGCTGACTCGACTCCACGATTCCACACTGTATTTCACACCGAGGCGTTTTATTTTGAATCAGATGACTCGCGATGTCATGCTAGAAGGGTGAGTCAGGATTTGGATATATAGCAGCTGTGGAACTGAGTGGGATAATCAGAAACACAACTTGAGGCACGACAGACCTCTCAATGAAGTAATCATCCCACATGATTTATATGAACTTGTTGTGAGAGCTGCATAAATGTAAGAAAAAAGGTGTAATGTTAGGGTTAAACTATGGATGTATTGTGACAAAGCCAGCATGTTTTTTTTAGACGTTATAGCAGGAACATGTGTTGAGGGGAAAGGGAGAGGCTTCCTTCCTTCACTGCAAGTCACCGGGGAGGGAAGAACCAGACGTCACGAACAGAGGAAGAGGGATGGAGGGGGAGAAAGAGGCAAAGAGAGACAAAAGAGAGGAGAAGACGGAGAAAGAAGGGGAGAGGTGGAAACGGAGGTGGGGCAAAATTAAATGTGGGAAAGAGGAGGGCAGAAACGGGGAAGGAAAGAAGAAGAAAATAAGGGAAAAAGAGGTGTTGGATGAGAGCGGAGGGAGGGGTGAAACTGGGCTTTAGCTGATATTTTAACACTTGGGTCATTTCTTCCAAGTCTTTCTCCAATGTAGGCCAGAGAAGCAAAGTACTGTTTAACTCATGATACTCACAGGACCTACTGTAGCAGCTTGGATTAGGCTAAATCAGGAGTAACAGACCCATAAAGAAATCAAACAGGAAACTGCAGCTTTACAGTGTTTTAACGCACCGTCATAACTCATTATTGCTCAGAGGTTATCCGTTTTTTATTAATGATCTTTCAATACGACGGACAGAATCACTTCACCTCTCCTGCCATTAGTACTGTAGATTCAGCATTTAAAGCACAACACAGCAACATAATGTAACCCATAATGCAGCCATGCAGCGCATATAGATCATTAGTACGACCTCAGGTTCCTATGCATGTCGGCTTAAGTGTGCTACAAAACAGTCTTGGGTTCTGCTTTAAATGCTGAGGGCGTCATAAAAAAAAGTCCAGTTTTGTTTTCATCCGGAGTCCGTCGTCCCTTCCTGTGCCTCACTGCCTTAAAGCGTTCCCATAAAAAATGTTAACAAATGTGAAATGCTTACTTTTATGGCTCATGGACAGACAAGGGACTACAGATGGCAACAAAATAAAAGCTCAAATTGTTAGTTTGGAGGTTCTCACACACACTTCTGTGCTATTATAGTGTCATGTTTTATCTTTTAAGGCTTTATGTCACTCTGTGCTTTATCAGGGAGTGAAAAGGTTCATGATGTGTCCATATATAACGTTTTCTATTCGCCAGTATCTTCAGTTACAGGCTGGACTTACTTTTTGCAGCTGTAATCAAAACAGTTGGGTTTGTGTTACAATTTGCCTAAACGTATACAACAACTATACGGCTTGAATAAAATACACCAGAAATTGGCCAAACTCTTTGATATTTAAAGTTCAAGTTAAGTTAATCTTCGAAACATCAACAGACAAGAAAAATCTCACCACAAGGTCCAATTAGTTACAGTTCAAGAGCTTTCAAATCACATGACACACTTTTCCACAGCAGCTGGAGTCATGAATATGATCATCTGGGCAAGGAAGACCAAGTAATACGATCAAAAGCTCTAGAACAGCTACAGAGCAGACCGTGACGTTTTTTTCAGCTAGCAAAATTATGATTTAAAATGGGGAGAGATCGCTTTAGATGGCGCTCTGTACCGCCATGATCAAAACTCAAAATGAGGGAAAATATTTTGGAAGAATAGTGTTCAACCTGGAAAATCTATACCAAGGAGTATTGGAAGTCTTTAATATTGAACTATCACGTGGTGCATAAAGAATTGCTGTTGTTCTATCATGTTGGTTAATTGCATTCACTTTGTACTGCGGGTGTGAAACAGTTGACAGTGTCAACCCTGCCTGAAATCACAGGAACTGAGATTAAGAATATATTAAAAAGGATACAATAGTGGTTTTTATATTGTATTGTATTTGGACTTTTAGGTTTAAAAACATGGAAAGAATACCCAATTAGAGACAGATGAAGATCTTTAGGTTTTGACTTTTGGTCGGACAAAACAAGACATTTGAATAAATCATCTTGGGTTTGCCAACATTTTTGAGTATTTACTATTTTCTTACATGTTATAGGCCAAACATTTAATCAATTAATCGATAAGGAAAATAATCGTTAGTTGGAGCCTTCGATACATTTTTTCCGTCATTTTCAAGCCAAAACTATGTGGTTCCAGCCTTTCAATTGGAAGCATTTCCTGCATTTCTCTATGTTGTATCAGTGTGAACTGAACATCTTGAAGTGTTCGTTGGACAAAAAAAGGGACATTTGTGACAGCATCTTCTGTGGGAAATTGTGATGGACATTTAATAGACCAATAGACTAAATCCATGAATCGATTATGAAAATAATCATTAGGGGAGAGTGTCAGCCTCGACAGCTGGACACAATCCAAATGTTGAGCTTTGCAACTGCAAACTTTAACCTATAATTGATGACATTTACAAAGAGAAGTAGGCCTTCTAGTTGACTTTGACATGATGTTGTCTTGGTTAATAGGAACCTGGCTGTGACTTTAATGTAAATGTACTAAAGGCTGCACAGAGCTTTAGATCTGGCCAATCTCTGCTCTCTTGTAGGAAAACAAACTAAGCTGTTGATCTGGGCTCGTGTCAAACTGGTTGCTAAATACATAAACTCACATAAACTAAACAGTGCACTTCATTATCCAGCAGCAACAATGCAACTGTGTCGGTTACACAACGCACTGTAGCCCGCTTTAACAAGGACTATTTCACCAGTTTTACAGCAGTTGGGTAACACAGCCAGCGACACATTTAGAACAGGACACCATAAGGATGCACGAGCGTCTGAATTCATTTAACACACTACTAAGTGAGCTAACTTCCTATTAGCATGAAACCATTTGGGCGCTTTGTTTGTGTTGAGCTGTGGAACAAGTTTCGATGAATTGTCCGACAGAAGTGTAGTAAGAAAGAAAGCAGAAATGAGCGACATCCTGGATAAAGATAGCGGAATGTGTGTGCGCGAGAGAGACAACAGGGAGGCACGTACACACACACACACACACACATATGTATGTACGTACACACACACACACACTCACTCACTCACCGCTCGTAGACTGAGACACGGCAGACACAGCTGTCTGACCCATATTCAGCTTCTCCGGGCCGGACCGAGCCCCCACCGGGAGAACAGAAACACCCGAGATCACGGCTTCCTATCGCCGCTTAAATCCCCTCCGCAGCCGACGAGCGAGTTCATTTCATTTTAAAAAAAAAAAAAGTTTCAGACCGTGATGGCTGAGTCGCTGGAAACTCGCTTCTCTGACTGAGTGAGTCGCTACTACGTCGTAACTTCCCCTCCCTCCTCCTCCTCCTCCTCCTCCTCCTCCTGCCAGCAGCTGAAGAATGCCTCTCATTCCTCGCTGCAGATTAGAGGCGCTGCTGGGGTCAAAGGGTGGAGAGGTCTGACACCTTCAGCCACGACTTTACGCACTGGCCAAGACACAGTGATGGAGGAAGAATCGGGATATTTGACTTGAGTTAAACTACCAATAATACAATGTAAAAGTAGTCTACTCCACTACAAGTCAAAGCCATGCATTCAAAAGCAGCGGTGGGAAGTACCTAACCAGCCAACTACATTTACTCAAGTGTAGAAGTACCGCAGTATTTACATTTTCCTCTACTGTTTCTATATTCCTATACTCAACTTCATTTCAGAGGGAACTATTGTAGCTATACTTTTTACTCCATTGCATTTATTTGACAAATATTCTATAAATAAGCCTACTCATTGACAGATTAAATTGGCAATAGACATGTTTTTTGCTTTTTAACTCATCATTATGACATAGCTTGTGTCTTGAGAATGCTTATTTGGTTGCTGTCGCTGTCTTTATGGTGTCTTGTCTTGCCAAACACTGGCACATTTACAGAAATGTCGAATAATATGCGTTGTCCTTTTAAATGAATAAATTAAATGAAAAGGAAATATTGATTGCACAATGTAATGGCTAATAATGACACCATCAGCGAACGGGTTCCCCCTTCAATATGCAATTCTGTACAATCTCCTGGAAAAATCAAGGCTCGATTTACGACTAACATTGACTAAACAAAACAGAAAGAGGAAAGCACTTGCGATTACTTGGAAACGCTATGGGGGTTGAAAAGTTATCCGTTTCCACTTTTTTTTTGATTTGACATCATAGTTTGGTCTATAAAATGTCAGTATAAGGTAATACAAATGCTCTCATGATTTCCTTAAGCTCAAGATTGTTTTAACACCAGTCTAAAACCAAAAGATCTCATATAAGACCAATAAATGCAGTTAATCTTCAATGTTGAGGCTAAAATTGGCTGGAATATGGTAATGTTTGACATTTGAACCCGAAACCGACTTCAGCAATTAATAATGAAAATATTTGCAATTAATTTCTATTTCTATTCTGCTAATTCATCTGTTTGATTCAAAGTTAGCTTTTTTATTTGTACTTTCTATTTTATTTTTCTCTTTTTAAACCTTATTTATATTTGACTTTTTATACTACCAAGCCAAACACTTCTGTCTGCCAGATGGGAGTCGACTAGAGTGTAGTGTGTGTGTGTGTGTGTGTGTGTGTGTGTGTGTCAGTCAGTTGAGGCCACACACACACACACACACACACACACACACAAAATTAATCCCAATAAGTGCGCAATTATGCGCTAACAACGTGTGAGCATCTGTGTTTTGTGTGAATTGTCTGCATTGAACTAGTTGTGTGTAGTTGCTACTGCTCCAGCCTCTGAAACCTTATCATCTGCAACCTCTCTCAGTGTGATCATTACTGAACAAATCTCTTTACACTGGTTTAAACAGAGTAGATCTGGAAGTGAAATCATTTTCCATTAAGGACAAGACTGCCATCTAGTGTTATCAACACCACTCAAACAACTAAAGATGAGTTTAAATAACTCTAATTCGTTCTTATTGTACAACCTTTGTTTCTGCTCCGCATGTCACTGCTGTATACCCCTCCTTTTCTCCTCTAAGTCATTAAAGCATAAGAAGCCACACACAGAGTTACCGTGTATATATAATCACATTGCAGAGCACATTCTTGCTCAGGATTGCTGCAATAGGAGAAAATAAAGCGACCAGTGAACTCTAAAAATAACAAATTTGGCAAGTGCACTTGAGGGAAAATGTGGTGATCAAACAAGGCAGCGCATTTGTCTTCTGCAGCAGCGTTTGCAGACCGGGGTTCTTATATTTGTTTGCACAGCCTCACTCACCACCTCTTAATACAGTCACCTGACTCATCTGGAATACATCATGTGATTAATAATATATATGTTAAACATCTGTTTTACATATTTGTATTGTATGGTTTTATGTTCAGTGTGTGTTCTCTGTTTCACCTGGTTTCAGGACAGCACATTACAGTTCACACTATCTGCCTCAAAAACACTATTATTGATGTGATCCATTCCATTATAACACATAATGACACACATACCCTAGACCCATAACAATGCTATCTGACCCCGATTGGAGTGAATATAATCGGGACCCAGCCATTACTCTACTCTACAAGCCCAGATAACCCATATTACATAATTAGAGTCATTCTTTTTCTTTTTTTTTTTACAAATCTCCATTCAGAGCCACAGGAGACATTATACAACTGTTTTCACAGGCTCAGCAGTGCTCCCCATTACAAGTAAACTAATCTTCATGTGTACTATTTTGTTATTTAACAAGGAACAGTGTGTAGGATTTAGGGGTATTAATGTGCAGAAATGGAATCTAAAGTAAGAATCATGTTTTCATTAGCTTAGAATAAGCCCTTCATATCTACATAAGGAGGAGGGTCCTCTTCCACGGAGTCCACCATGTTGCTCCGCCATTGTTTCTGCAGTAGCTCAGAATGGACAAACCAGACTCTGGCTCTAGAGAGGGACTTTTACATTTTGACCTCACCTGGAGGTTGTCATCTCGTAGGTTCTCGACACACACGTGGAAAGGGAGGGCTGGAGAGGGAGGTGAGTTGAGTTGGTTGCAATCTGTAACGTCACCGCTAGATGCTACTAAATCCTACAACCTGCTCCTTTAAAAAGGTAACTTTTAAATAACTAACTAGTACTTTGATCAGCTAACATAATGATTCATATGTTTGTCTGTGTTCGATTCTTGTATAATAGAACTTTCAGTAATGTCAGTTTTCTTCAATTTGTTCTTTTAAAAGAATCCCACTATTTAATAGATCTTATTTTCCACGCACTCAGTATTCCTTGTATTTACTGTATTTCACTTTAAGATATTGACCTGAGGACCAAAAGTCCATGTGTGAAAGAGACAGACCGACAGAGAGAGGTCAAGAGAGTCAAAGCTTTTTGACAGAAAACCCAAAGATGGAGAGATTAGTTTGATCCTGAACCTATTTTTTTTTCCTTTGGAACTTTTGGTCGCAGACTTACTGTTGACCCTCTTTGCTTCAATCTCTTTATTCCTCTGTGTCACTTACTGATCAAACAAATGCAGGGAGAAGCTCCCTCTGGATTGACTTTAGATCAATCCGAGGCTTTTACTGTAAATCTGTGAAAGAAATACAATATCCAAAATGGAGATCTTTGGGGATATGCTCAATGTCAGGAGGACACCTGCTTTGAGTACGGGAATTTGTATGTCAAGTGACACTTTTCAGGAATGGATTCCTGTGTGTCCTGACACTAAATAACAGAGATCAACTGAGGGAGGCTGACCTTTTCATCGGCCGGAACAGCAAAAGAAAAGACGGCAGAGAAAGAGGAGGAGGAGGAGGAGGAGGAGGAGGAGGGCCAGAAGAAAGGAAAGGAGTCATCAAATATTAAGTAGTAGCCTCAGCGGAACAAGGGGGTAATAATTGTTTAAGTGCTACTTTTCAGAGCCTTTCTCCCCTGCCCTTGATTTATTTATTAAACTCAGTTACTTTCAGAGTACAGTGTCATAATATTGTCAAAGGAGAGGGAATTTAAGTGTGTGTGTGTGTGTGTGTGTGTGTGTGTCACACGCTGATTTGCTAAACTGAGTTAATGCATTCAGTGATTGCCTGAGAACAGAAAAGGGCTCTTTGATTACAAGTCGCTCATCTTACACTTCCCTTACATGCATCAATCCAAGCTGGTTTAAGTGTGTGAGGTTACACCAGTGGCTCTGCATGTTACGGAGCAGATAACCTTTTCAAGAGTCAGGGTCCGGACATCTCTGTACTATAACAGTCTGTGTCAAACTGTCATAACAGTCGAACGTGACTCAGCAATGAGCAGGCGCCGTTATACCAGCAAACCAAGCTGATCTGAGAGAGATTATCTCTTCGTTCTTAAATGGTCTCAGTCAAATTTCATCATCATTTCATTTTTTTTACTTTTTTTTTTTTTTTATTACGGAAAATTGTTTATATCCTTGATCCGATTCTTACTGTAGTTTCCATTCAAAATCTACAACAGAAAATGACACTCATTTTCCAGTCGGGTGTCCTGAAACCATTGCAGAAGAAGAAGGTGCAACAAGATAACGTGAATAAAAAAAAAATGTACGTTTTCAGTGGCTGCAACGTGAAATGTCATCCCAAAACGTCATCCCAAAACGACCTCTGCTCTCAATAGTTCAGACTTTCTCGATGTTTTTACAGTGTGGCCACCAAATATAACTCACTGACTGACATTTATCGCTCATCTGTTTGCAGAAATAAAACCGCTTGTGGTTATAGTAATAATCTAAAATCGGAACTCAATATTGGACGATTTAGTTCCTGCACATGATCTAAGTGTACACAGTGAAAGGAAGCCTGTACTGTATACAGTAACTAAAACCAACCAATATTCAATCATTCCTTCCTTCAAACACAAGTCTGTCCTCCCCTCACCTTCATTACCCTGTACCTTCCTATTAGAATTATATTTACCTTATTTACCTTTTATTGAAACGATGCAGTTACTGTCATTTCGCTTCCTCTTCACATATGCCAGCCAGCTTGTCTGAAACATAATCTCCTGTTTGTTGTATTCTATTTGGCACAACGCATAAGCTGGCATCACTGCTAAAATGTTGCCTGTATAAATCAATAGTTGACATCCTGCCAGACAGGCAGGCAGAGAGCTCGAGATAAAGCAAGCTCCACAGAGACAGACAGAGAAATAGGCAGAGACAGGGACAGAGAGAGCTGAGGAAAGACTGTCACTGTAGTGAGGAGTCTTAAATAATAATCACAGAAGAAAGGCCACTGCAGAGGGAAATATTTAATAGCAACATCAGTTTACCGACTATTTCATAAAGAAAACACAAGCCATGGCTGTGCTTTAGAAGTGCGTGAGTTGAGGCCTGAAGAGGACAGTGAATTGGGAGCGTAAACAAACAGCAGCCTGCATTTCACCTTCATATTCTAACTACGAAAGTCCATGTCCGTACAGATTTACTAGAGTCAATTGCAAAACATGTTGCTTAGTTGTGACATTATGAATCTATCAAGACTCAACATGGTTTGTTTCCCACTGGTTGATGATGGTTGGCCAACTATCATTACATTAACATGAGGATATTTCTCTTTTGACCTACCTGTCAAACAAGTACATCCATCTGCTGAGCTAGTATTTGGTTTTTACAGGGCAAGTCTCACATCAAACGAAATGAGTGTGAGAGGGATGAACAGACAGATCTTACAAAGACAGTTTGCGAACTGCAAAACTGCCACAGCATTTGTCACTTCAACTGAAATTAGGACTAATCTTCTTTTTCTCAAAGGGGGTAACTTCTATTAGATTGTGCACTCATTAATACACATGTATCCAGTGTCACCAGTGAGTGCAAACTGAAATGTACAAGCCACATGCAAATACGCACATTGAGCCTCAAGCAGCAATATTCTCTTTCACTTCTCTTTAATTTTCTGTAGAGAGAAAAAATAAGAGAAGTCAATTCCCAGATGCATCAACAGTTTTTAACCATCCGAATCTGCTCTTACCCAGGTGTGCTGCATGATGCAAAAGGGACTGGAAGAAGAGGAACTTCAGCAATTGGTAAATGAAGGTACTGTTAAATAAACATACACAAAGTAAACGCGTGAGAACTGGCGTTAAAGGGAAATGAAAAAGCATGGAAGAGCAGTATATTAGATATATATCAGAATTTGAACGCACATAATCTGCCAAGGTTTTTTATAGTCTTATTTGGACCAATAGTATTTCTTTAATCCACAAATGTAATCTAATCATTATAATTACTCTTAAACATATAATAATCTAAATGTCATTATATGATATTCATTGTTTTATGATCCTCAAGATAAAAACGGACATTTTCTTGCGTAAGACAAACAATTGAAAACAAAACGGGTTTTTTTCTTATCTTGGCAAAGAGCGCCTTCGACCACTCGTGAAATGTTCTCTCACCGAAGAGAAGAGCAAGAATAAGAAAACATTGGTGAATCCCAGAAGTCAATGGATAATAACAAAATATGACCAAATTGTGGATACAAAGAGAAAGTCAGGAGACATTTGTTCACATATTCCTGCATGAGGCCCATCGTGTCGTCTCATCTTACATTGTCTCCTGAATGCACACTCGCACAAAACATGACTCAAAAACACAGTGAGCAGAGAAAATAGAGAGAAGAGCATTATGACCAACCATCTGTGCTCAAACACACACACACACACACACACACACACACACACACAAAACAAGCATATGCGAGTGTGCACACTCACAGACGCTGCTTTGCCTTGCAAAATGCTGTTTCACAAATTCACAGCAGCGATTATTTGTTGTGTACCCATTCAGAACCAGGGCCACACCTCCATCGACACAGACAGAAGCGTACTCACAAAAGGAGCGCGGATTAAAGTGGAATTATTGCTGTAAAGCCTACCTGGGACAACAAGAGAAAGAAAAAAACTAAACGACTGGAGTCAAAACATCATCTCTGCCCTAAATGTCTGCCGTTCTTTTTTTTTTTAACCACATAGCAACAGGGGCTTCTTGCCTATTAAACTCTGTGATATGTTATGACAACCCCTGCAAACAGTAATTAAACTATATTAGATAACAAAGGCCCGATATAGCCCGCCTTACTCCTTCAGATGAGTGTGACACCAACCCATGCATCAAGGTATCACTGGCATTTATTACCCACCTGGAGTTATAGGCCTTTTCTTACCTATGTGGAAATATTAAGAATAAAGTCACTGCCATTGCTTTGTCTAAGCCATACAAGAAACTATAATGCTATAATGCAACTGTGCGCAGACTTATGAAACCAGTAATTGCATTTAAAGTTACGTCAACAATCCTCATTGCCTCATAAGCCATGCCAAAGTGTCATCAGCAAAACTGGCCCCCGCAGCACACCAGAAGCCTGGTTAAGTGAAGATATAGGCAACCTTAATGTTATTAAGTGATCTATTTGCAGCATTAGCATCCTATTAATATTGCACACAGTGTTGTTGCTCGTGCCTTTAAAGTAGTGTTCCTGTACATAATGCGTGACCGTGTGCTGTTGTCATTGATATGTGTAGCATAATCTATTTTAGATTTATGTAACAAGGCGAATAAATATTGGAAGAAAGCCGTTCTGCATTTCTCAGACACAGTGACAGCCAAATGCTCTCTGACAACAACGGTCAGACGCTCATACAAATAAGCTCATGTTACAAAACAGCCAGAGCCACCAATACGGACTCACGTGCATGTGAAAGTGCACTATGACCCCTTTTTAAATGTGTTTAACTGAGCGGTTTTTACAAAGCTAACTTCTGACTAAACATTGTAAGCAGGCTGCTTCATCACTCGCGTAATATAGGCTAACAAGTGACAAATAAATAAGGACAGTATGTGAAGAGAGGAAATAATCTCTCTCTGTGCCCACCACGCTGCTGGTACATTAACACAGACACAGAATGTCAATGGACAACACAATCACAGAGGAAGAGAAAGATAAAGCTGATTATATAAGACCAAAACTCACCGTCATGTTCCATGACTTGACCCAGGGAATATTCACAGCGATGTGAATTGATCCTAGCCTCTTCCCGACACACCACCTCTCTGCCTCCCTCCCTCCCCTTACTGACTCCCCCTCCTCCCTTTCTCACTGCCTCCCTTCTCTCCCTCTCTGTCTACTTCCTCTCTCTACTGTCTGTTTCTCACTCGCCCCTCCTCCCTCCATCCCTCCTGCCTCCCAAAGAGCATTAAAAGTTAATGTTTGTTTCCATCTCAGATCCTCGTTCTCCCTCCCAATCTGTGCCTTCTCCTGCGTTTATCTCCATCTCCCTGCCTGTCAAGTTTTTCCTCCTTCCTCTGGCTGCTGTCTGGCTCCAGTCTCATTTTTTTTTTTTCACTCTCCCTCCTGTGTTGAGGTCCCACAGTGACGTAGGGAATAAGGAGAGGAGAGGAGAGCAAGAGAGAAGGAAAATAGAAGGGAGACGCATCAAATAAGCAGGTAGCGTGCTGTATGTTTAGTATGTTTACTTTTCCTTGTCTCACTTTTCTTCATCTACATTTTATTGCAGTCAGTTATCTTCATCAGATATGAACAGACATCCCATTAGCAATATGATAGTAAAGTGGTAAACAGAAGACATGTTTGTTTTATGTAATTCTGTCAATCCAGTGGCAGGTGACATGTCCACCTACTGTGATTATGTGAGTGTTATAGCTTCCTTGCTGCCAAGGCGATCAGCGCCGCACGCTATTCTAATAGAGCGAGTAAAGTAATCAATGACAGGTAAATTCATTTTATGGTCGTTTTAACCTCATTACATTTCATTTCAACCCTTATTTTCATTATCAATTAATCTATTAATTATATTTTCATTCATTTTTCACAACTGTTTATTTTGTAAAAAATGTCACAAAAATGCCCATCACAATTGCTCAGAGTTAAAGGTGAATTCTTCAAAATGCATGTTTTGTCAAATGAAAAGGTCAAAATTAGAAAAATATATTTACGAAGATATAAAATGGCAAAAAAGTAACCTCAGTAATTAATGTCTATTTGAAATGCTGTAACCGGAAAAAAACTATTACTAATCAATTGTTTTTTTAATAACTTTGTGAGCAATTGATTCTCCATTAATGTATGTTTGCATACTGGAATACAAATATAGGAGTTTTAGGAATAATTTAAAAATCCAAACAAGATTTTTACAGTAATACATCAGTTGTTTTGCTCTTGAAAACTATTTTAAAAATGATATACAAAATCAGTTTCTTACTATGAGTGATGAGATTTTACACACAAACAAAAGCACACTATTTTTTCCTATTTCCTATCCTATTTCCACTATTGTTAGAAAATGTTTGGTTATTTCACAATAGAGATTTCTGCATTTTCTGGTTTAAAGTGGGCTGGGCTGTCTTGATTAGGCACATTCATTTGGGTGTTAAACTCTCAATAAATAATACCTACAGTTTTTTTTAACCTTGATTTTTTTCTTAGTAACACAACATTCAATATTAAGGAGAAATAAATAAGATTTGAAGCCAAGTTTTTCAGGGTTTTTAAAAACAAATGAATGGAGAACACACCTGAAGCCCGTGGCGCCACAGTGACTGCACCATGAAAAAACAATGTAGATATTAAACCCATAGATCATCAAACACAGCATCAGTATTAATCACAATGCTGAATAAATCAATACACATTAACGCTGAGATAGACAGGGGGGGTTGAAAGAAATCAAGGGCGAAGAGGCAGACAGATGGCCATTCTGTTTTTCTCTTACACACGCACACACACTTGTGGTGCCTCAAGTGTTGTAAAGAGCCACTCAACACGGTAAATATGTCATCTGTATGCGAGTGACTGCGTGAGGCTGGATGCTGCAGCTCACTCTGTAGCACCGGACTGCTATTTGTGTCTCTTCATTTTTAATTTCCTGTTCTTTATTAAACATATCTCTCCTGATACTAAAGTTCCACCTGTGAAAAGAATAAGTGGAGCAGGACATTATAAAATACACTGGACTGCAGAGGCACATGTGTGTGTGACTGTGTATGTAAGCCAATGCAAACACCAGTGAACTGGACTGAGAGCAGACATAATGTACACGCAACCATTATGTTATTGACTACGTACGAGCAGATACTATCACGCCCGGTCCTCTCTTGTCAATCTATTTTGTTTTACTGTATACATTCTGGATTTCCTGTTTTATTCCTTTGCATTTCCCTTTTCTCCGTGTGTATCCTCTCCCTGACTGTCTAATGTGTAACAATCTGAAATCTTAGAATCTTATGTTTCTTGTTTTTTTTTCTCCAAAATGTCTCTCTGTTTAATAAGCTTTTTTAATGAACCCAGCAATTCTAAGTGTTTATTAAATTTCCATTACGCACATACACCTATTGTATGTACACAGCATTGCTGGAGGCTGTGCAGTGTAACGTTAACATCCTGTCTGAGGTGTCTCAACACATATTAATAGAGTTAAAGGCTTAGCAAGTAACCGCACTGAGTTACTGATAGACAGATGGAGGGGGAGAGAAACAGAGAAAGGCGAGACTTTAACAAGCGAGAAGAAAAACAACAACTGGCTCATCAACTCCAACAACACCCACCCACACACACAATCACACAGAAAAGACACAAAGTAGATGGGAAACGTGGAAGTGTCAGTACCTCACGAGGTCAACCCGGGATTTAAAAAGACATGCAGTCGAAGCTCTTTTCTCACCGTTAAATGTGAGAACAACACATACAGTCCACCCAAAAACAGGCAGAGACGATCACATTCGACGCTGAGAGCGAGATTAAAGGAGAAAGTCCGTTTTCAAGTGTGTTAAAAATATACGCGTGTTCAGGGAACAAGGGAGCGCGGCTGCGTGTCATCAAGCAAGCACCCTAATTATTGGATTACACCTGTGTAGTATGTAGCGTAGTTGTTGTTGTTGTTGTTGTTTTTGTTGAGTATGTTTCATTAAGGAAGGGATTCGAGATTTAGGGCATGAGAAAGCAGTTTACATTAAAATGTAAGAAAAACAAAGCCAATGGAACAAATAGTAGCCAACAGAAATAAACAAAACAGAAGAAAAGAAAAGAACATATGCGCCCTTAACACATCCATCCTCCCTCCATCCCTGCTGCTCAGTGCATGGTATATGACAATGAAGGTTGCGATGGAAAATAATAAAGAAAAAACATGGAAAGTAATAACGGACACGAGGAGTCTCCAGCATGGGTTGTTTCTTAGGTAACAGACTGCCAGATCGTATTGAGTTGTGACTCTCTTTTCTTTTTCTATAAGGTGAAGGGTATCACTCATTTCATTGAGCAACAGCTGAAAAAGGTGGGAACTTCCTTTTTCCTCCAGAGTGTAAAAATGTTTCTACTATAATCAGACAACAGGAAAGAAGTTACTGTAGTAGCATATTTAAAATGAGCAGCATTTGTAGCAGCAGGCCAACAAGTCCTCCGATGAGACCACTAAACCAGTTGTTTGGAATGACCCTTTGGAACAAAACGTAGAAGTAATACAGACATTTTCTGATCTGACGCCCCCATCGGCACGATGACATCAGTTCCTCTGTGACCTCCAAAACCGTTGCACATCACCGCTAAGAACTAAATACGGTTTATGATCTGACGCCACTGTGGTTAAGGTTTGATTAGGTTTAGGCACAAACACGACTTGATTAGGGTTAGGGAAACATTGTGGTTTGTGTTGAAATGACTACTTCATTAAGGTTAGTGGACCTTCGTTATTATGGTTACAATAATAACCATGTCAGGGAACGACTACAATCACGATTGAAAGAAACCAATGTTTAATGTGGTCCCGTCTAGATGTTAACCATCGGTTTGAAACTTGGCGAAAACTAACGCGAGACTCACTGCCCGACGACCTTACCATCTATACACGGCCGTTAACTGTCAGTTGGAGACAGGAAACGAACTGCAGTCTCACGTGTTAAAGTCTGATGTGAGTCCACAACCACCGGGCAGCGGACCAGTACCGGGCCGCACAGAGAGAATAAAACTTTTTATTTTTTTGTGTTGGTAATATTCATTGTAACATTTTTTTTACGTATTATATACAGTATATTACAATGTAATAATAATAATAATAATAATATAAATAAAGTGCATAATATAATATAATAATATATAAAGTAATAATTTAAATATATATGTTGCACTTTATTATGTGTTTTGTTAATTTCACTCATTTCAACAAATGAACCCCCCATTTGTTGAAATGAGTGAAATTTCTCTACAACTACTGAATGGATTTCCATTACCAAAATTATTAAATTATAAATTATTATAAGTGCCTGCATGGGTCTGTTTCTCTCCAGCTTTTATAAACTGGGCCATCTGCAAAACATATGAAAAACTGTAAACTTCAATAATTACACCTTTAAATTTGAGATTTTACTTTTCGAAACAACGGCTCAAGGCGGTGATAACGTGCGAAAACAATTGTAGATATGGCCTTAAACACTGAAGCTGAAGTAGAACTTTTCGGGTATGTCGGCGCTCCAGCGGCTGAGGATAGACTGTGTGTGGGCAGTGAAGGAGGAAGGGCTGCTCCTGCATTACAGTACATTTTAACAAGTAGTTATTGCAGACTAAAAGGGTCTATAATCAATGTTATTTCGAGGAGAGTACCCACAAAGAGCAGAGTGTACCATGCTGACACTCCTCTGTTGTCCTTTTCTTGTCTTCAGCCTTTCTTCTGTACTCTCCTCCTCCTTAATAATCCTGTCCATGCATCCCTTTTAGCCTGCTCTCCTCTCATCGCTGTTCTCATCATTTCCCATTGTCCCCATCAAACTGTCTCCTTTAATTTCAGCTCTTTTACTCTCGCACCCTCTCCTCTTTTTTGGCCCCTTATTGTTCTCTTTTGTCTTAATAAAACACTTCTTGGCCTCCCTATCCATTTCTCTCCTCTCTTTTTCACCCTTTCTTCTCGTCTCTGCCTGTGTAATTACACGAGCGATACAGTGCACATCCGGAGGACAACATGCTATTTACATCAGATAGTAAAGAGCATCCTAGCCTACGCATTATGTCAAATTGATTTTTTTTTCCCACATATAACACATATACAAATGCACATGTGGGAGTGCACATGTTTGTGCATTCTTATGTCTAATACACCTTAGATTAGTGATAGAAAATAGGAATAAAAATGTATACCATCGCTAATTTAACACCCGTTTGTCTTATTCAAACAATACTGTTCATGTTTGGCGAAGTAAATCTCACCACATGGTCCACTCAGCAGCTGTTCTGGAGCTTTCGATCATATCACACGATCTTCCTCAGCAGATGGTGCAATTGTTTTTGTCAACTGCCGTTTAATTTAAATCTCAATATATTTCTAGTTTTTATGACACATTATTTGATTTGAATGAAGTTTGAAAGGAAATATCCTCCAAAACTGCTGATATGTTGGTGATAATTGCTGTGAATTCAGGAGTTCAAGTCCTCTATAACCCTGAAAATAATGAAGTGGACATCAAGGAAGAATAAACGATTCAAGTGGGGCCGGACCGTTGATGCTCATCAAACAATTCTGAGGGTTCACTTTTACCAAACATGTCCTTCCCATTTACTTGTTCACAAGTCTGTCAGCTGCATTTTCTTTTTTAGTCTCATGAATTCTTAGCTACCCCTCCTTTGGGCTATTCTGGTCATTTTCCCCACAGAGACATTTTTCAAGAGAAATATCTCATCAGCAGGGTCAACTACTGCCCTCCAAGTAAAAAAAAATAAAAAAACATGCTGTAATACTATTTTTTTTTAGAGAGAAAAACGGTTTGTTATATTATTTGCAGTTTAGATCTTCATGTCAGATGTTATTTACAGATCTTTTCAGACATGTAGAGAATGAACGCAGCATGCTCTCCCTCTGTCCCTCTTGGCAGCTTTTGAAGCTTCGCCCTGTTGGATGGATGTCAAAAATGTCTATCACCATATGTGCGAGGTGCCATTTTAATGCACATGGTTTATCAGGATCTCTGTAAAAAGGTGGATTAGCGCCCCCTGTTGCTTGATCTACAAACAGTTCATTTTACTGAACGTCACAGCACAATATGTGGAGTGAAGTCATTTTGTGTGAGAAAATGTTCAATTGTGAAATCTAAAACTGTGATCTCAATCTGTATCACATTAAACTACCATAATGATAATGAAAACATAATAAGAGGCCTGCCTATGAAGTATCTAAAAAATCTATTTGAGTGTTTAATCTCAGGCTAAACCAAGTTACTCTGAGACGGTTCGAACCATGAAGCTCAAAATCCAAACTGAGAAAAGAGAAAAAAACAACTTTGGATATCTAAGTTCCTGCCTGCTCCACTCCATGATCATTTCCTGTAATCACAACTTAACCATAAGCACAGAACACTTCCTGCTGAAGATGAGCAAGATAACGGCAACTTCTAATTTAGGTATTACTGCGATGTTATAATAGATTAATCAGACTGCATAGCAAGACAACCCCCATGGAAAAGCGGTAGCTTGTATTAATACTCTTCATGCCTGCAGTATAGAGGGTGTAGGTGTGCGGGCAAAGAGCACAGCTGCAGGCTGAGTTCGAGGCTAAAACATTGAAGACAGGCCGACAGGAAGTGGTTCTAACCACAGACGCAGTATAAGCCTGTTAGGGCTCACAGCCAAAGGCTTCAGGCAGCAAAACTGTGTCACTGACATTTAAGTAAGACACTGAAGAATTAGAATTGGTTTACACCGTGGCTAAAGTCTTACAAAGCCTTTATGACTCCTTATTCATGCACATTGATATATATATATATATATATATAAGACACTGAATTATTGATTACATCCTCTCTACTGCTCAAAGTGTATTAAAGCAACTTTTGGCAGCATTTTGAACTTTTTTTTTTTTTTTTTTTTTTTTTTATATTGCGAATTTGTTTATAATGTTGCACATGTACTTTTTTTCCCAGGATATTAACAAACCAGTGCTTGGACATTTCAGTTACTTGTTTTAGTTTAACATGAAATCCCTTCTCACACCTCAACAATGATCTTTTGTGACTTGTGTGGGTGCACCAGTGATGCAGATATGTAAAAGAGTAAATACTTATGCAATTAATTAGACTCTTGTGGAGGAAAGAAAAAAAGCTTTCAGTGTACATGAATAAATCATGAGACAAAGGAGACAACACTATATAGGCACTGTAAATATAGTAAAGGATAGAAGAAGAAAAACAAAATAAGTTTTGTCTGTCTTATTTGTGGCATCCAGAGTGAAATGTGAAAGTAAGAGAGGAACGTTTCACTTGTGGAGGAGGACATGAAGCACTACTGCTGCTGTATTAGTCATATAGAGACGCAGCTAGCCAGGAGAAACTAGTAGAACTTGCTGCACCAAAATAAATAAGAGCAATTTCCTATTGATAATGAAAGACAGAGGTAGTTTAAGTTCTGATGTCTCAGCTGAACAGGAATGCAATTTTAAAGAATAAACAGCAACATATAGTTAAATTAGCTTAAGTTATAGTTTTGCCTTTATGTGGTTTATCCTACCTGAGCGTGCTCCCCGCAGCTTGAACAGCACTCTGGAGCGAAATCCGGAGGTATCACTATGAGAGCGGAACCTGGGGAGAGGCCACGGCAGGGAAAAATGCTTCATCTCCGAGTGGGTGTCCCCCTCCTCTTCCATGGTCCTCTGTCAGACTCACAGTGTCAAGAAGACGAGAAAAACCTCACATGAGCCTAATTAACATCAGCAGCAGGCTGCCAACCACTCCTCCTCCTCCTCCTCCTCTCACTCAAACTTTACTTCTGCAGTGGACAGACCGTGTGTGTGTGTGTGTGTGTGTTACTGTTTGTTAATGCCCATCGCCTCTGACGGACAGGTTTGAAGTTTATAAGTTTGAGTGGAGGCTAAAATGTCACATTGGACAATGCACTGCAGGATAGTTGCATTAAAAAAATATATAGCAATGGAAGGTTAACCTCACCTGTGTGTATGCATTTGCATCACATTGCCCATTGCTGTCATTTTTGCTTTGCTTGCATGAAAAATCTATTTGTTTAATACCTCCAGTGCCTCTGATGTGTGTGTCAAGGCATCATCTTCAGGAAGAGAGGACGTCTTCAGCTGTTCTCCAACAAAAACGATACATTTATTGAAGCATCTGCATGCAGGGCCTATAATCTCTTTAGGAATTTGAAATGAAATGAAACAGATACAGCAGCAACAGGATGAAGTTGTTGGTATATAGAGAGACAAAATACAAATGTGTGTTTGCTTGAAGGAAGAGTTGGTTTGTAAAGTGGATTACCAAATAAATGTTACGCAATGACGAAATGTCAACGTAGGCTGATGTTGAAAAAAGACAGACCTAAATGGCTGCAGCTTTTAAACGTTGGATGTCGCTAGGTCACCACCCTGGTAGAGAGATTCTGCTCTCCATATGTTGACACCAGTCTATGGTTGACACCCAACGCTTGATAAAAACAGAAGAGCTCCCACTCTGATCTCCTTTTCAGGGCACCAGAACTTGTAAACTTTTGATGTTCGAATGTAGCAAATTGCAATCAGTATTAAGCAGATGATTACATCCAGGGCATTTTTAGGGTTCAAACCCCCGAAGGGGTAGAACGCTATTGAGTTTGTGCAGGTATGCTATTATTATGCTTGTTTTATGCCGCGGATCAATCAGATGCCAAGACCTGGAATGAGCTAGAAACTTGAAACTTTGACCCAATCACTAGAAGTTATGTGCAAATGCTTCCCAAGAAATATGACTCCAATCTGCAACAAAGTGGCGCTGTAATTAACACCCAAAAATGCGATTTTGGAAAGGCCACACCTCATACCATAAATATAATTGACTTGACATTTTGCACACAAATAAAGCCCCCAATGATGAATGTTTTGCTCTATGCAAATTCAGGATTATGTGCTTATAATTTGCTGTGAGCTGGAACAAGTTAGAGACATGAAACATGTCACCATAACTAGAAACGATGTCCTAACGCTTCCCATATAATATGATCACAATTGGCCTGATGGTGGCGCTATATTTAACAGCCAAAAAAGGGAAAACGTTGAAAGGCCGGCCCCTCTACACCGTGAGTTCAATTAACATGACATTTGACACAAATCTACAACTCATTGTGCCCTTGGACAATTAACGCCACCTTGATTTTTCTTCAACGCCATCCCGACCCCTGGCGTTGTTGTGGAATTGTAATGCCCACCCTCTGGTTCCCCCTCAGGTTATCACTGTTATCTCTGCCAGCACAGTTTTCGCTGTTTGCACTTTTAGCTGCTAGCCGGCAGCTTGGTATGAAATTTGACTTGCTGGGATACAAGCATCAAAATGTTCCACACAGTCATGTTTTCAGTTGCTAAACATGTTGTATTTATTTACAGCCTATAATTTTTCTAAAAGGTTTAACCTGTGCACACCTGTAGTCTCTGCATCAAACTGCAACTAGCAGCAGTTTTTCCTTTGTCTTGAGTGATGGTCCTGCATATGATCTGTGAGGAAGCTTAAATGAAGCTTTGTCCTGCAGATGTTCTACAATACTGTTGTTGGTTTGTGCCCCAAATAGCAAATAGATAGCAATAAACAATAGCAGTTATACTTTTTGTTTGGACTACCTTCTGGCATGAATTTAAGCTGGCGGTCCCTGTGAGGGGGTAAACTATCAACAGGGGTGTAACTATCATTGAGGACACTGAAGTCATGTGCTTAGTATTTTCTTTCATGATTTTGCACTTTTTAACAACCGAGGAGCAGCGTACAATTTATAAATAAAAAATAATTTTTTTTTTTACTAAATGTATTAAATAGTATTTCTTGTATCTATACATTTAGAGCTGACTACGTTTAGGCCAACCAAGAGAAAGTAAATTAAGATTGATCTGCTTCCTTCGTGATCTCAATAACTTTGGTATTTTAATCTTACATTTTTAAAATAGTTTCTGGGATGTTTATTAATATACAATGTCCCTGTTAAACAAAACAATACATGAATAAGAATTCAGCCTTTTTTCAGCAGAATGTATTTCCTGACATAGTAGAGACAGGGCGTTGGAACTAAATCCAAATGTTTTAGCTGTTCATGTTGGCAAATGTGAAAGTTTCAAATAAATATATAAATATATAAATAACAAGACATACAACATGACATGACGGGATTGTAGGAGAGTGGGTGACCTGAGTTTTTCTAAAATCCCAGGTACAGCCCCATCTGTTTTGCCCGCAGAGTGGTCATCTTCGTCACACACAAGCTGTGCTCCACTCACCGTCGCAGCGTGTCTGTCCTGGATCAGCGGAGATGGGCTGAGGCACAGAGGACAGACCCGACTACACCGAGACCAACGGCCGCTAAGTGAAGCAGTTACAGCCGGCAACACTCGGGTAAGATGACCCGTAACCTTCAACACAAATAGTTAAAACTAATGAGCGTGGGTTTGTTGTTTCGCACAGCTCAAAGGTACCCGTTATATTTCACGGCACTGGCTAAAACGTGTCGCCAGCGTTAGCCAGATTTAGGTGATCGTGTGGGACTAAAACTTCTTTGCCATAACGTCAGAAAACGCTAGCTAACAGCGAAGCGCTCGTGTTGCTAACGCGTTTAACGCCTGTGTTTTTTAGCTGGTAAATTAGTGTAATGTTAGAGGTTTTGTAAGTCGTTTTTACAAGTTTGTGGCGTGAATAAACGTTAGTTGCTAATAGCAGGCTAATCTGAGCCGTGTCTCCCAGTGAACTTCAGGCCAGAGTCGCTGGTGCTGCTAACACAAATGTTGACACCGTGTGGCGGTGATGTGACGTGAGGTTAGCTAGCTGTAACGTTAGCTAGCTGTAACGTTAGCTAGCTGTAACGTTAGCTAGCTGTAACGTTAGCTAGCTGCTTGTAACGGAGGATGTTGTCTCAACGTTTCTCCTGCGTGGACATTTGAAGCTCGTTGTTTTCAAGCCTTCGAGACGCAGTCAGTGTTAGTGGTTAACATGACCTAGTGAGCATCTACATTTTGTTCCGCTCCGGAAAGCCACACTAGCATACTGCTGTTGTAAACAGGACCCTGCCTGACCGAGTAGTTGTGAAGGCCAAAGCCCGTGAAACCTGCCTGATGTGCAGCTTTCAGAGCAAGACTAACCAGAAAGACTCTTTCCACCTGAACTGGAATGACCTGTCCCACTCTTGACCTGGAGAGTGCCAATTGGTTAAAGCCCTAGATTGTCTCTGCCTTTATACCTCAGTGTTTTTAACTAAACGCATTGTACTATTGTATTGCACAATGGAATTTGATCTCTCCAACACCTAGATTAGTGATTTGTCAGGTAGGCATTAAAACACTTAAGATTTCTGCTCCACAGTTTTTTTTAATTTTTTTACAGCTGTTATGTGGCTTTTGATGACACAGCAGTAGTATAAAATCATCAAAAGAAAAATATTGACCCTTCACTGGGATATCCAGCTGGCCCTTACTGTTGTTTTATGACTTGTTCTGTGTGACCAGTTGGCAGCCATGTGATGTGGACAAAGCCTTGCAGCAAATAGAAAAAGACTCGTACTGAGTTTACTGTGGGAATGTTGAACCTAGAAAGAAGTCAACTAATATCACGCCGCCTTTGTCGTTTTTCGAAGTTAGACCTTAACGTTCGCTTATCTTTGCTGTCTCATGGTTCTAACTTAGCATATTTTCATTTATTGTGTTAGTGTGTTTCTCTCCCTTTCTCTTGTTCACTGTCACTCAGTCTTTTAACAGTATTACTTGCATCACACAGGAAGCCCTGCTCCGTAACCTCCCACTCATGACCAGACAGAATGAGTGCATTTGTACACTAGTATCCTAGCAATAATCTGTGTTTTGAATTATGCTGGTTATGTGTTTTGAGCATTCAAACATCGTATCCTGGCTTCA
Organism: Bovichtus diacanthus; assembly: GCA_943590825.1. Lineage (NCBI taxonomy): Eukaryota > Metazoa > Chordata > Actinopteri > Perciformes > Bovichtidae > Bovichtus > Bovichtus diacanthus. Next base: position 5,633,950 of record CALSBV010010813.1, read on the forward strand.
GAAACCCAGATGTGACACCTAGACTACTCAAATAGAAACTGGGATACTGTGTGTGTATTTGTCCTCAACACAATGGAGGTTGGATACACAAGTAATTAGTCTATAAAAAGTGGAAAAAATGCGATCATAAAATCTTATGATAATCTATACCCAAAAAATACCTGTACAAGTCCTACACCATTATGCAGATCAATAGTATTGTCAAATAGGATTGCAATAAATTGTATTGTCAATTTCTGATAAGATGGAGAAGTATGGAGATGTAAAAAAAAAAAAGCAGATACAAGTAGTGAACATGGTTGCCTTTTCACCTTGTTGGGAGGTTGTATTGTATTATCTCTAACATCTATTCTGCATCACTGAAATGCGTGAGCATGCATGCATATTAACTTGTGCACATCACCTCATTTACAGGATCACTAAACTCTCCACATGGACGTTTCTCACGGCCGCATAACAATCACTATTTGTGCAGTGTTGAGATAGTCGCCTCTGACAGTGTGGCTCCTTTCTCGTGCCTGTGATGACTGGTAGATGTAGGGGCTAACTGAGATGCTCTCAGCTCAGAGTCCATGCACAACAACCAGGCCTTTTGTCCCTGCTTTGCCCCCATCCACCCACACAGTCCTCATAATGTCCTGGAGAAAGAGCGTCTTTATCTTTGCTTTCCAAAGACTCATCTCAATCACATATTTTAGGCTCGGTCCAAAAGGACAGCAGCTTAAACAGGCTAATACGACAATATGCCCACAGTAATGCTGCACCCACCCACACAGGGTTTGATATGAGTGCATTCACACTCGTAGGACTAAACAGATGTACTCTAATCATTTACTTTTTGGCTTATTTTCAAAGAGCTGTAGGTTTCAGGGACGTGTCAGGTTCAATATTGCACATTCTCTCCCACGCAGTTCCTGAGGGTGTTTGTGTTGTTTCTTTGTGTCGAACATGGCTTAGCTCAGTGGCGTCTAAAAAAGAGAAAATGTTTTTTTACCCTGCTCAATTGGGTGCTCAGCTGTGGAGGGAGGGCGGGGATAGAAGGGGCTGGCCAGAGGCTTGCCAAATCGGATGAGAGAGCAGTTGGGAGGAGATAGGCCAGAGAGGACTGCAAAAGAAGAGGGAGAAAGAGAGTACGCCAGGGTGGGTGGAGAAGAGAGAGCGACAGTGTGTAGTGACTGTTTCAAGAGAAAAAAGAGGGACACGGAGAGAGCAAAAGAGGGAGAGAGAGAGAGTGGGTGAGGCTGAGGCTGATATAAGAGGATAAAGGCGGGGTTGTGGTTTGTGTCACATGATCCTCTGGCAGGCTGTAGCCTAGTGAGCTCCAGGTGGCAGAGATACAGTAGAGGGAGAGGGTCACGCGAGCAAGGCTCTCCACAAAGACAACTGGAGTTTTTCATTTACCCCCATTTGCTTCACTTCTTCTCTGTCCTTCAGGAATTCTTCCCGGTCCCGCTTTCCCCCCCTCTCCTCCTCCTCACTCCCGGCCTCAGCAGGCCAGGGAATGTCCCTGCAGCGAGATGCCTTACACGGACCGACAGAACCGCACCTGTGGCTTCCTGGACATAGAGGAGAACGAGAGCAGTGGCAAGTTCCTGCGTCGTTACTTCATACTGGACACACAGCAGGGAAGCCTGGTGTGGTTCATGGACAACCCACAGGTAATTACACAGGGCTGTGTTAGCTTAGCTCTTAGCTTTTGTTTTTCGATAACAATTCCCCTAGGTAACTACACAGGCTAATGTTTAATCATTTGTTGATGGAAGATTGACAAAATGTACAGGCAACCGCATGCCAGCTAACGTTGGTTAGTGAACTGGGTGGATGATCAGCTCTCATGCAACTGCAGGGTAACTGCAGGCCACTTCTAGCTAAACTGTCGTCATTCATTATGAGCACAAAACTAAGTACAGGCTAAATGTTTCCATCACCAGACAGCCACTCAAGGATGGGAGGACATGTACATTTATGTAATTCTAGCTGACGGCAATTAGGCTCATATTGGAGGCACAGGAGTAACTCAGGGCTAATGGTGTGTTTTGTGTTTTTAGCTACCGGCAGACATTTGTGTAAATCGGTTCATCATAGTTAAAGTCTAAACCTGGGACTAGTTCTCCTGCTTCCAGATGAATCCATGTAGTGGCCACTTATATTTACATTGACCACAGTTGTCATGATGTTCTGCTCTATGACACTCAGTGTCACAGTTATTTCAGTGTCACGGTCCTTTTGGTTTGTACATCCTACTGGTTTGGAGATGCTGTATTTTTTTTATGTGCACTGTTTTATGAAGTATTCATAAATCATGTAGTGCAGGAGAAATTTTAAATAATTCAGCAAGTCTCTTTCTTTTTATAGATTGAAAAAGCTTAAATTTTAATGATGTTGAATCTGGATCCCGTAGTTTCAGAAGCACAGCAAGAAACTGAAATAAACGATCATGGAGTGCATTCAAAGTATACTGTACTTACTCTGGAATATTGACTTCACTCTCCCACCACATTATATTCTGTCGTAAATCCACAGCGAGGGCTCCTGGTAAATGCTTAGTTTTAGCTTTCGCTTTCTGGATACAGAATATTGTTGTTTTTCTCCCACAGAACCTGCCTGTTGGTACAGACTGTGTTGGCTCCCTCAAACTCACCTACATCTCTAAGGTAAGAATACATGTTTACCACTGAAGCTCATCTGACACTAACATGATACGATTATGCATAAATATAATTCATTTACAGCATTTAGGTTGAACTGGGAAGCTAAAATGTGTGAGCTTTGTCCTCCTTCAGGTCAGCGACGCCACTAAGCTGAGACCTAAGGCGGAATTCTGCTTCGGTAAGAAAACGCAGACAATCACAATCTTGCTTTCTGTTTTTCCTAGTTTACTGTAGGAGTAGAAAACTAAACTTATTTATAAAGAATTCACTGTTTTTTTTTTTGTTTGTTTTTCTATACTTGCTGGAGTGGAGTAGCCTAGCTTAAGTGTCTTGGACAATATAATAGACAGTACAAATCATATTAAACGGTAACCCAACTAGTTTAATAAAGTTCCATCTTGTTAAAGTATAGAACTTGCCTGCAGTGCTTTGCTAACATCAGCACTGTTGGTGTGATTTAATCACATGTTGACTAAGCAGAGGACACTTATTATAACCTAAGGGAGGAATGTTTGCTGTCCTCCTCTACCCTCTAAACCTGGTCAAGCACCGCTCTCCACATGCTTTCTCCAGCCTCGTTCAACATTGTCTGTTTAGCCAACACACAAAGATGACGGCGGCCACAGCAGATGGTGATCTGAGTTTGTGGTGATCAGGTTGAACTTGACAATTTTAGTATTGTTTGTGCCTTTTTTTTTTTTTTTTT
>CALSBV010010813.1:5637316-5677830 GCA_943590825.1 Bovichtus diacanthus
TTGGATTCTGTTTTTTTTTTTTTTTTTTTTTAAATCTGATGCTCGGCAATTAGACATTCCTCCCAACAGTCCTGTTTTTATAATTGTCATCCCTATTGTGCTGCAGATGAGCCTTTCAAGCATGTTGAATGCTTTCCCCGCCCCACCAAACATTAACTAAATATTTTTTTATAGTTTTAAACCTTCATTATTTCCATCAGCTTGCCGTGTCTTCTGTTATACTGGTGCATCACTAGCTTTTAAGACACATTACCGCCAACTAATGTTGATGCACACATTCTCTGCAAAATACTTAACCATAGGGTTTGATTGAAAATAACTAGTTTGTAAATGTTGGTTGTCCAACTAGTGAATCTTTTGCAACAAAGATAAAAAAAAAAAATGTTATCTTGACATTTGTCCTTGTCTTCTCACTCTGTGTGGTCAAGACCGGAATAAACAAATGTTGCGGAAATATGAACCATCATCTGGTTATTTAGCAGTCAACCTCCATTCCCTGTTATCGTTTACTAGCCCCTCTCCCCGTCATCCATCTGCTTCAATAGCAGGAAATACTGTGTTGATTACCGTGACCGTGAGTGCGTCTGGCTGTGTGTGCGCACCAGTTGCCGTGTTGAGGTTTCGACAGGATGCCGGCATCCTAATCGGAACCTGATTTCAGAGATGTATGAAGTTATTTTTAAATTGCCGTTTGTACGCCACATGTTTTGCTAATGTCTATGAATCCTGCTGCTCCCCCTCTTCCTGCATCTAGCAACTAGAAACATAGGGTGGTGAAGTATTGAGAAAAGTTAGGTAATGGACGTTGCACTTACTGACTGTCTTTACTGACTTGATTGCCGTCTGTGACTGATGATGGATATGTGTCTGTTACTTGTGTGTGGGCAGAGACATCCAGAGTAGGGCATTCATGTGAACTTTGGTGCTTGGCTGCATTTCTCAGCAGAGCACATTGTTTCGCGTAACTATGAGTCAGATCTGATACCTCTCCTCCCAGAATTTGTCTTCCCAGTGCCCATGAGACCACTCCACTTTCACCACTACCAAGCTGTTTACCTCTCCCAAACATTCAGAGGACACATTTGAAGGTTGAATGAGACCAGACAGACAGATTTATTTATTTACTGGGAAATGAAGAGGAAAAAAAGACAGAAAAAGACCGAGTGAGGTCTTGCATCTGTCTAAAAGCTGGACCAAAGACACAGAACAAGGAAGAATGATCCTCATTGTGCCACAGAGTTTGAGCTCCCAGTGTCTTTTACAGCTCGCCCCCGCCAGATTTACCAGTCCAGCTTTAATGTAATTCATTCCCATGGTGTCGAAAGGAAATAGAGGAAACACAAGGATGGTTTGAGCTGCAGATTTATGGCTGTGCGAGAAAGAATGAGAGACTTTATTTCTTTCAGCTTCTAAATCCTGATCCATAGCTAATCAGCATTTGACCCAAACATTTCTTTGTGATTGAAAATGGGGTTTTCTCATGTTCACAGGGGTGTGAAAATGTGCGAGAATATTTAGTGGTTGGTTGGTAGCCATGGGCTTTTTTTTCCTTTGTCATGGTTAGAAGTGGGTAGGTGGTGGCAGACTGAGGCAGCTGGGTCATCATCCACTGGGAGAGGGAATGCTGCTGTTACTGTGTGGGAGAGTCCATTGGCCCAGTTGTTTTTCACTTCCACAGAAATCCGTGTCTGCTGGCACTCGTATTTCCTATACAAGAAAGGCCAAAAGTGCAATTAGTCAACACCCACTTCATAGTACCTCTTTGTACTTGTAGTGTGTATTTCCATGTGATTCATATTAAACACGCAATGAATCGGATGATGTAGTTTGGAGTCTGACTTTGTCTGAATATACTTTCACCATCTTTATTGTTCCCACTCTTTTTTTTCTTTTTTTTATGATCTATTAGTCATCAATGCTGGGATGAGGAAGTTCTTCCTGCAGGCCAACGATCAGCAGGACCTCGTGGACTGGGTCGACGCTCTCAATAAAGCCACCAAGATCACTGTAAGACACACGCACACACACACACCTGAGTCAGCTGTATCTGTTCTTTTTGGCTCATGTTTTAAGATAAGATAAGCTAGAACTTTATTTATCCCGAGGGAAATTGTTGTGCAACAGTTGCAATGCACAGTAGGAGACGGTGTAAGATTCTAAAATGTACAAATGCCGCAAAAAAAAAAAAAAATCACTCGGAGAAACTTTTTTTTCTTCTACTGTAGAATTGAGATAATGGACTTTCAAGAAACTAGATATGAGTGAGTCAGAGCATGACTAACAGGATGCTGTATTGTTGTATTGAGTGCTGGGATAAAGGACTGTTTCCATTGTTTTTCATGAGGCCTTAACCATCCAAAAAGGAAATGGATATTAAATGTGTTAAAGGCTTGTCAACTTCTGCATGCATAGAAGTCACATACTGTATCTATTTTCCATCCTACAGCCTCCTTATTTATTTATTTTTTTTATTATGAATAATTGTCCTCAAACTACTCAATTCTGATGCGTGTGTGTGTGTCCTAAGGTGCCAAAGTTGTCTGATGGGCAGCAGAATGCAGAGAACCAGAAGGCTTTGCCGGATGTAATAGGGCCTAAGAAACAAGTCTCCTATAGAACAGAGATCATTGGAGGAGTCCCCATCGTCACACAGACGCAGGTAAACATGTGCTCCACCCCCTACTGTATTTACATGAATGCATAATGTATTCCATTCAAAGATTTGGACAGCTATAGGGACTCATCATTCGTTTTTTTTTATTTTTAAATCATCATTCATCACCAAGTCAGTTATCGAGCAACACTTCCCCAAATTAGCTGGTTCCAGGTTTACATATGTTAACATTCGCTGCTTTTCTCAGTTTTATATAATTTGAAACTGATTTATCGTTTTGTTGGTTGAACAAAACAAGCATTTTGAAAACATCACATTGGTCCCTGACAAAATATGTTGGGTATCTTTCACTCATTTCTAAAATGTAATTTTCTTCATTGATTATTGATTTTAATATAAAGAAAAAATGATTGACAGATTTATTAGTAATGAAAACAATCCTTGTAAGCAGTATACATTCATGTAAACATCTGAAGAAAAATCTCCTTTTCCTTTTGTGTTGTTATGTTACAATTTCTTCTCTCTATAGTAATAAATATATGAATATTTTTTCCAATTACAAATTATTTGACCTTTTACTTAATGTACTGTCTAAGAATGTTTGAGGCTGATTTTATTTTGTGGTCATAAAATCGACACCATAGACCTCCTCAGACTGCACACAATCTATGTTTGTCTTTAAAAAAATAAATGTTGTTGGAACTTGTGATTACAATGTTTCCGGTGTCCTTCACCCTCAAGCATGACGGTGGTGATGGTGCAGACAGAGCGGAGCGGGAGGCCATGCATCGGTCCCACAGCCAGCTGCCATACTTTCTGGGCAGGCCGACTCAGGAGCATACCGTCATCAAGTCAGGCTACTGCGTCAAGCAGGGAGCTGTGGTGGGTGCCTGCCTTGTGACTCTTCATTTATGATCAATGTCACCGTTACGATTTAAAGTGTCATCCACAAAAATGTATAGCGACTTCATGTGGGAGGGAATATAAAGTCTTATGACTTGTGGAATGCCAGATGATGAGATTTCTGCTTGATTGTGATAAAGAGTCGCCTAAGGAAATGCAGCCAGTGTGATAACTAACTTCCCCTCTATGTATGTAGACATAGTGAAACGTGTAGGTACTAGATTGTAACTAGAATTAAAATTGTGCTTTTATTATTGTAGCAGTTTGGCAAATGTAGCATCTTGTTTGCCTTGAAATTATAAAAAGGTCTCAACATCTTTTCACTTTTTTTTTTTTTTTCCCCCAGATGAGGAACTGGAAAAGACGATATTTCCTACTGGAAGAAAACTCAATGAGTTACTTCAAGTCAGATTTGGTAATTGACTTTGCTTAAGTAATGTTTTAAGGAATGTTTCTATTGATGCATGTGGATTGGATTCAACCACGCAGTCTGAGGCACAGTAACAGCAAACACACAGGCCCGAGTTCTAACACGTCTTATCTGAGTCTGTGGAATTTAATGCTTTCACTTCACATGTCCTATCATGCCTTGTTACCCCCCTGGCCTTTCTTACACACATACACACAGACACATACTGTCCTCAGGAGGATACCGCACATCCCATACCCTGTCCTTGTCCGGGTCTGCCCTTATTTGACAGCTTTATCCGTCTGTTTGGCTATCAACAAGCCCCAAGGACACAGACTCTCTGTCTGCTGTATCAAAAAATAAAAAGTTACAACCATCAGGGTTTTTAGTTTGGAGTTTGCTACTTCTAGATAAATGTTCACTGTCTTCTGTCCCTATAAAATGAAAAACAGCCTCGCTTTTTGACAACATCCAAATGATAAATGACAATATTTAGTCTTGTTTAAGTTTTATTAACAGTTATTTTCTTGCCTTTTAGGAGAAAGAACCTCTGAGAATGATTCCACTGAAGGAAGTTCACAAAGTCCAGGAGTGCAAACAGAGGTATTTAACAAGTCCCAACATTATCCCACTGTACAAAAAAATGTCTTTTGTCCAGCAGGATGGTGTTTACCTTTCCTGATTGAGATGAAGATATAGACTTGTTTTCCCACTTCTGTTGCAGTGACATTATGATGAGAGATAATCTGTTTGAAGTCGTCACCACATCAAGGACGTTTTACATACAGGTAGGATGTTTTCTGTGGTTAAAGGACTGTGATTGCTCTCTTGCTCGTCTCCACAGACCATAGTGTCTCACTCTCTCCGTCACTCATTGTTCTTCTCTTTTGTCTCCACTAGGCGGACAGCCCAGAGGACATGCACAGCTGGATCAAGGCTGTCTCGGGGGCCATTGTGGCCCAGCGGGGGCCTGGGAGGTCTGCTGCCACAGTATGTATTTCACACTACACTACAGCAGTTCCACCATGGTATGGGTTCAAGTCATTACAAGTAGATTTAAATGTGGCTTGAGTCACACATTTAGAGACTTCAAATGTACCTTTTGGAGAAGGGAAAATACTTGAGACTTGCATGTGCAGAACTTGAGACTTACTAAATGACATCTGGTGGGATGAGGAGTCAGGACTGTTCACAAGACTTATTTATGTTGTTATACTCATGTCATTTATTCATTATTGTTCGCAGTTTCTTGCTCTCACAAGATCTCATACAGCAGCAAGCTACAGAGATGCAGAGAAACTACTATTTGTCTCAAACAGATGCAGAGTAGCAGACGTTTTGTAGTACGTTTCAGATGAGTTTGCCCTCTGACCCTATTGTTGTGTAATTATTGCAGTATAGTTCGAAAACAAGATTGACAAAGCTATATTCTGCTCACAGTCTTAGAGAGCCGCAAGGAAATTATTATATTGATTATTATATACATTTTTATATTTTATTTTGGCAGTGTTTGGTACAGCCTGTTCGACATTTTCCTCATCCCTTCTCGTCAAACACCCAACAGCAAAATACTGTTTTTTTTTTTTGTTTCTTTTTTTGGCCATGTTGTGCCTTTTTTGTTTTTTTACATTTTTATTAGACAATCAACAGATGACAGGAAATGAGGGGAGGGAGAGAGAGAGAGAGAGACAAATGTCCCCAGCTGGACGCAACATGGGGACATTGCATGTTTGGCGCCTTAACCCCTGAGCCACCAGACACCCCTATGCTGATTTTTCACTGAAGTAGTAATCGGTACGTAAGACACGTAGCTAGTCTGTCATCGCCACCTAAATGATGGACTGATGGAGTCGCACAGACCACCGATGCTGTGTGTGTGATGACACTGGCTGAGTTTTAAAACCACTTAATGAGTTCATTCAGCAGCCTACATGCATAGAGACTTGAGCTGGAGAGAAGAGAGAAGTAGACCAGTTCCATAGTCCTGACTGCAGAGGAGAGAGTGTCCTCTGACGCAGTCGTCCCGTCTGGTTAGACTGGAATTATTCTCCTCTGCGCTGTCTGTTTCTCTACAGTTCCCTCTTTCTTCCCTCCTGTGTCTTTCTCTCTTTCTTGCTCGTTTTTCTCTCAACCCTACCCCCCCTTTCTCTTTCTCTTTCTCTTTCTCTTTCTCTCTCTCTCTCTCTCTCTCTCTCTCTTTCTCTCTCTCTCTGTCTCTCTCTCTCTCTCATATTTTCTTTCTTTTGTCACATTCTCTCCACCTCCTCCTCTCCCTGTGGGCAGACAGCCCATCTGCTCTAATATTGCTTTGCACTGTGTTGTTGCAGATGCGGCAGGCCAGACGGCTGTCGAACCCCTGTATACAGAGGTATACGTCTCGAATCGGGGAGTGCAGCAGCACGTATGTCAGCTCGTCTAAATCCCCCCCTTTAAACTATAAGTTGACCTTTTTTGAATACTGTTTTCCACTCACTGGCTGGCCCCTCTGTGGTTGTAGACATTATGAGAGCAAATCAGATCTGACGGGACATCTGATGCTCCGTTTTTTCTAAGAAAAAACCACATCCTATGTATGGCTATGATAACCCAACAAGCGCTCCTCCCTTCACGCCCTCGTCCTCGCTGCTTCTCTCATCCACCTCTCCTCCTCCTTTGCTTTCCTTTTCCTTTTTTGCCGCACTGTCACTTTTAAGCCGAGCTCAAAGTCTGAGCCCATTTCATTCAGTGCTCTCAGACGGTTCCCAATTTAATCAAATCTTGTTTCAGGAATTGAAAGACTTGAGGTGTGCTTGATTTAGCTTCCTTCGCATGTGATGACTGTCACCACAAGCATGGCAACTGAAATCTAGCAAACCTCAAGTCAATGAGATGCTAATAAGTCATATTTTTGTACAGAATGACTCTATAAACAGCTGGAATATGACCATCTAACCTCGGAAAGACCTGCTGTCACTGCTTTCCTCCCTCCTTTATAGCGTTACTTGCACAGCTTTCACCTGTCCTCGCCATTATTGATGATGCTTCAGTGTAAAAGAAAAATACATGAATTCATGTACAATTCATGCACAAACATACTCTCACTGCATGACCTACCTGACCAGCTGAGCTATGAATACCTTAAACCTGTTTCTTTCTGTCTTTATTACTGGGTACATGTGTCTTTCACACCTTCTGTTTCTCTTCCCTTCATGCTCTGTTATCTCTGCAGTCTGCTGCAGCTGTGTACCTGTCTTAGATGTGTGACATCCTGCTTGTCTCTCCTCCTCCCTCCTGTTCGCTGCCTGTATGTTTTCTTCTCTTTCTGATACACACGATAATACGATACTTGTTTCCATGTTGACTTCCTGTACCTTCTGTGTGCTAAATGTTTTTAACCGCTTTGAAATTAGGACTCACCAATGCTGAATCCACACTTCCAGAGTCGCAAACTAGTGGTGACTGGTGTGTTGATTTACATGTGAATGTTTGGGTTTGTTAAAGTTATTAAAGTGCACAAGGGGCTAATTGGATGTCTTCAGCGTGGTATATTATCTGAGCTTCTGTCCAGCCCCTGAAATTCAGCAGGAGCTTGATTTTAGGACCTTTGGATTCAGCATAAAGCATCTGTTAATATGTTTGAGGCTGTCCCGAGTCCCTGGGTTTTTAGACACGTTTTTGCAACGAAATGGATTCTTAAATCTTGTGATGCTCAAGTGAAACTTGGATTTTCATAAAGCCTGTAAAGTCGCAGGGTGTCACTGTGCTGCTGTGGGAGAAACGACGTGTCGAAATACAGGATCTTAAAGTTGACAGAGATGTTTGTATTGGAGTCTCGGTGCTTTTTAGAGTTGGAATGTTTCTCTAACCAACATTTCACCCACTGCTCAGTGGCTACTCCTTTCTGCTTTCACTACCTCCTTTTTTTTTTTCTTTCTTCCCACACTTCTCTTCTGTGTTTCAGAGATTGAAATCTGACAATGAAAAGCTGTGAAATAATGAGCAACAACCAACCACTGCTTCCTAAAGCACTCTGCTCCTCCACTTCCACCTGTTGAGACCACCAAAACTAAAACCTGCTGACACAACTACCACTATTCCCGCTACCTCTACTTCTACTACTGCTACTACTACTACCATCTCCACTCTCTAGCAATGCTACATTCTTCAGTACCTACAACCTTCTGTACCAACTCTGCTTAAGCTTCATCAGGCTCCACATGCTGGTGCTAATTCCAAGTCTGTAACTCACTTTCGGTCTCTTCCAATAAACCAGACGTATCAGGATTTCACGTTGTTTACTAACCACCACTCTCTTTGTTCTCGCTTTCTCTGTGTCCTCCTGCTGTTTCTGCTGCAGGAGCACGGCCGTTCCACTTTCTACCGCAGCCCCGCGGGTCCCCCCGTCCCTCGCTCGCCCATATCTGCCATGCCACCATGCTACCCAGAGTGGGGGGCTGCTGTCACGTGCGGCACACGCTCGCAGCCTGGCATGGGACAGCGAGCACTTCATGAGTCTGCTGCCACGGCCCAGTCACAGCCACACGCCAGCACGCCTGTCCCTGCAGGAGACGCGCCTGGCAAAGTGACCTGCGAACCACCTGTGACCACCATTAATAACTCTGAGGAGTCACCATGGCGACGGCGGAGCAGCTTTGAGCCCCACATGCCTGAACCGCCCCTGGACCTGGATGACGCTGACCTGCCAGTGAGCGAGGTCTAAGCCTTTGACACTAAAACTGTTGATGTTGACAGTGATTCCAAAAGGAAACCGTGTGAAACAGGTAGTAAAAAAAAAAAAAAAAAAAAGGGCAGGCATTGGTTTTCAAACCAAATCTGTTGGCGGACACAAACTCACCTTTTTGAGCTCCTCCGTCAGTGCCGTCAGTGTGCTTAATAAAAGAAGTTGGGTCAACACTGAACTGCACTCGCGTGCCAAAGATGACCCAGTTTTCCCCCCACATCCCCTCTGCCTGCCTGCTGTCGCATTTACAATGGTGTATTTATTTACTAAGAGTTGATGTTGTCAAACAAAACTACACATTTTAGTTAACCTGTGATGATTAGAATTCAATGACAGAGCTTTAATTAAACCTGTAAAGGCGCAATGATGTGACGGAGGATTTTTGTAAACCACTTTGTGCCAAGAAAATAAGGGAGATTTCAAGGTTGCAAACTATTTCCTCTCTCTAACAGAGAGAGAGATAACGATGTTCAAACTGAGGAATGGCCTGTCACCACCTCTCTTATCTACTAATTAAAACTGTGTGTTCCATTCATACACTCACCATTGTAACCCTGGATTTGTCTATTTGCATATTCTGAGATCAAATCCTCACTCGAATGCAAATTGTAAATCAAAGATTCTGGACTGGAAAATATTTGTATGTGCCCCATCGTGTGTGTGATAATGCAAGACCAAATGTATTGTGGCCACATTCAGTCAGACTAATTAAGCAGCTAACGTAGTTTCTATATAAATCTACAGTGACTAGTTTTTACAGTTAATCACAGTTATTGTTAGTAAACTGTGAAGAAGCGTAACAGAAAAACAAACCTTTTGAAAACTATCACAGTACATGCATCACTTCAGCCTGAATTGGCCTCTTTTGCAAACAACATTTCAACATACCAGACTTTTATGGACTTTGTGAAACTATATGACGTGGGAAGTTAACAAGGAGTACGCTTGTATGCATTTTGTAATTCATAGTAATAAAAACTTCAACAATAGGGCTCTGTCAGATAAAGATAAGCTTCCTGACAGACTGGGAACTAACTGGCTCACATGAGTTAACTAAACCTGCAGTCCATTGTTTGAAGATGATACCGTATGAACACCATGAAAACATTTTGGATTATAGTTTAACAGAAAAAAAACAAACATTCAAGTTCAGACACTTCCGTTGCATGTTAAACTTTTTAATGATTCCTCAGATTGTTTCCGTTTTTTTAGTTTTTATCGACGGCCGCTCTGTGTTGTGTGTTTGCAGAATAGAGCTGTGTGCAGCAGATTTATTTTTTATATGCTTTTAGATGTTTCCTGATCTTATTCCGTGTACCTGTGTTGCCAACCCAGCAGCAGGCAGCTGCCTCATGGTTTTATTTAAAAAATGTCTCACTGTAGTCCTGCTAAATAATACACACTAACCTTTTTTTTTTATTTTTTTTTTTACTTTTTTTTTTTTTTTAAGTGCCTGCTTAATTTCAGCCCAACCAAGTCCAGCTGTTTCACCCTTTTCAGTCTAGTGTACTTGGTTTGAATTGTCTCTATTTATTATGTGGATGACTTGAAATAAATAAACACTGAAAATGTGCTCAGGTTTCTTGGAGAAACATTCAGTATCATGAGTATACATCTCCAAACGGCACAATTAGTCTGTGAGGGTAAAGTGTGGGCTTTAGGAACTCTGGAAAGAGAAACTAGATTATTTGGTGTAACTATTGTCCACTCATCAAGGTTCCCTCTGCCCTCTTGTGGTGAAAGAAAAGTCTTCACTCTGGTTCACTTCGATTAGAAATAGAAAAAAAAACTTCCTGGAAAACACTATCTGCAATAATGAAAGAGTAAAACAATAGAAAATGAATTAGAATAATTAGATTTTCTGTAAGCATGCAAATAAGTTGCTGTAAGTTGGACACTTCAAGCTTAAAAAAACAAAGAAAAATACTGTTAACATAGACTGCTGTACTCTGACCCTCTTTTATTTCTCTTTATTGTCCACATTTTCTATCCAACAACACATTAAAATGTGATCTTTTTTAAAAAAGTACTATTACTGTAATTACCACTGTGACAGTGTGTGTGTGTGTGTGTATATTTATATTATGATTTGACAAAAGTATACCAATCCACAAATGAAATAATCCAATTCATGCTCATCTAATGTAACTTTTTCAAATCCAACAACTCAATCAGTTAGATCTTAATTGTGCTTGAAATCGTTTTTCATATGATCAGATCTTCTCAATATGATTCCACTGAAAGCTAAAAAAAAAAACAATGTTGTGTTTAGAGCCCTAATAAAAAGTTGTCTTTACTCTCTGTGTTAACAAATGTCTTTAGGGCCACTACAACAAACCATGCCTGTCAAAATAACTTACACATTCCAAACATCTGTCACGATCTTTTTACTTTACTAGGTAGCAATACCACACTGAATGAACTGTATTACAAATATTAGTTAAACAAAAGTACATAAATTGTATTAGCAAAATGTATTTTATACGAAGAAATAGCCCCCTGGATTATCATTTTGTTGGTAAAATCTTAATCTGCACTAAAGCTAAGTAACAATAAATACAGTAATTGCCTCTGAATTATAGTGGAGACGAAGTATAAAGTAGTATGAAATGGAAGAGCAAGTCCCTCACATTGAGTTAGGTACACTACTTGAGTAAATGTACTTAGTTACATTCCACCACTGCACACAGTATGCATTTCCTCCTCAACGCTGATGAATTAGTCATGTATGTGGATATCTTTCCTCAGCTCTTAATGAGGTGCTATGCAGCCTCTGGCTTTATAGCTACAGTATGTGTAGATGGATTTACAGAGAGGTCATGCAGCAACAATGAATATGTAAAGCCTCTCTAATCAGTCAGATAACCAGCGTTGATGTATTCTAGGCTTCGGCCTTTGTGTGTGCAGCATGTTAGGGATACTGCTGTTGAAGGCACCAGGGGGTTGATGATGAGGAGGACGTCAAGTGGTTCACAGAAAGAGGAGAAAACAACACGCAGAGCTGGCTGGTGTCTGTGGTTAGGAAGTGTACTTCAAGTTGTCTTTACTGCTCCTTCACACAGTGCATCTCCGCTCCTTATTGGAGGCTGCGGTGCTTTGGTGTGGCTTCAGACGTGGAAGTAAAGCCCCATTTGGACTTTCAAGGGCCTCATTCACAGCCAGAGACATCATCGCAGAACTGGAGTGGCGAGATCACACAGACCTCAATGGAGTCCATCATTGGTTAAGCTCTCTGGCCTTGGTTGGAGAATGGGTGTTCCTTAAGGATGAGGTTGTTTTCATCTGCGGATATTCCCACCATCTCTCGCCTACGTCCCCTGTGCTCCACAAGAATTGCCACATAATGCGTCTGGCGATGCTGTAAGGTCTGTACGAGTTTCATCAGTCAAAAATGTGTGTCGTCATGCATGGAAATGGCATGGTGCTCTCATTTCACTGAAAACAATTAGCCTACGTCGAATTCCGGGTTACAAGTCTAAATTGTACACTCACTGTTTCCTGTGCTGCACAAGGCAGTCTGGTCTTTGAGAGCTATGGCTGCCCTCCGTCCCTTTATGCCCCTCTCTAATTGCCTTTTGGAGACAGAGGCGTGTGTTACCCCAACCTCCGTCACACCGCAGGGAGCCCGGCCCCTCAGGTCTCTCCATTCCCAAGCAGCGGCTCTGAGAGGAGCTCCCCTGCATCCAGCCACACTATTTAGACCCTGAGCCATTAATACTGCCCTTTGCCCATAATCAATCACATTATATTGAGGCGTTTTATGAAACTGATTCATTGCCTCCGTGCTTTTACAGCTCACCACAGACACATAAACCTAACAGAGATTTGTTGTTCGCCAACACTAAAGTTTGGTCCCTAAATACTTGAAATGTGTGTTATTTCAAGAAACAATCAATTTAACGGGTTTTTAATGGATTTTCCAGAGAAGTGTAGTTTTCCGTTGAGTATGTAGCACAAATAGTTATTGAAAGAAACGTTTGGATTACTTTTCGATTGATTTACACTTGAACTTGGGACGCACTTATAATTAATAATTGGATGTCCGAATTAGATGTTTATTTCCCTGCTAGCTGTGTGTGTAGAACCCATAGAGCTGGGATAAGATCATAAATAAATAAATGTTCTCTTGCAATTTTCCAATTGGAACAAATTTAGCTGTTTATAAGGGCTGTTTATAAAGTGCTACATTAACTCCCCAAATCCCACAGTCCATCCAACTTTTTTTTCCAACACTGATTTTCCTAATAAGCCATAGAGCTTGTGTGGATGCCAGGAGTGACTAATTCATGAAGGGAGTAGTAAGAAAAACAAACAAGCAGGAAATAGACCTGCAGGATCTGTGGAGGGCTGTGCAGAGTGTGACACATCTGGGCTATGTGGCTCCTTCCACTACTGGGTTTTACTTTTTATTTATTTTTTGTAAATAACCAGGTCAATACCAATATCAGCAAACAGTGTCTGAGCTGAAATGTCCTGGAGCTTTTCTACTGAGTGTCTACAAGAGACACTGTTAGATGACCTTGGCCCTCTTAACGCCCCTTGGAGGGAATAAAGAACAAGGAGAATTTACACACAACTTAGTTACTTTTTTTGCAAAAATATTACAGTTTATTGTCGCAGCTCTTAGATAGATGCAGTAGGCTACATACACCAATTCCCGTCCAGGCTTATGTTCTGGTTTTCCCTCTGTTTTTTTATTTTATTTTATCCTCACGCTTCTGGAGATTCATCAATAACACAGCTCTGCCGTCCAGTACGTCACGTAAACGCACCTATCACCAGGCTTGTTGTGATTATCTACACTCTAGAAAGTGAGTTGCGTCTGATCCTGTGCCAGCAAAAAAAAAAAAAGTCGCATAATTGGTTGCGCAGTGGAGTTTCAGTTAAATGCCTCTCCAGCTGAAGCGACTCCCCCCTTATTACTACTGAGCTCTCTCATCCCATTACACTGCAAGCGGAGAGCGAGCTTTTTGGAACTCTTTTAAACTTTCTATTTAACTTTTAAAACTGAATTTAGTTTAGTCTTACAATTATGTTTTGGTCACTTTTGTGCGTAATCTTAGTTTGCGCGTCAGTGCCGGCAGATGCGCAAATCTCCAGCCGGTATGTTATCGGATGTCCTGCTCGGTGTGACAAGTCGATGTGTCCCCGGCTACCAGCGGACTGTGCGGCGGGACAAAGCCTCGACGCCTGCCACTGCTGCTTGGTGTGTGCGTCCAGCGAAGGCGAAGGCTGCGGCGGCTTGGGGAAGCTCGGGGACCCGGTGTGCGGAGAGGGGCTGGAGTGCTCGGTCCCCGGCGGGTTGGCATACACTATCACGGTGAGAAGGAGAAGCAAGAGTGGAACTTGCGTGTGCAAAGCCACCGACCCGGTTTGTGGAAGCGATGGGGTGTCCTACCGGAATATCTGCGAGCTGAAGAGGGTCAGCCGCCGGGCGCAGAAGCTGCAGCAGCCACCTGTTATTTTAATTCAGCGGGGAGCCTGCGGGAAAGGTAACACTCAGGTTGTTTTGATCACAACAGAGAGCACAACACTCACTGAGATTTTGATAAGACTTGGTAGAAAGTTGAATCGTTCTAAACAGTAATCAAGCTGCTCTGTATTTGAACTACTTTCTGCTAAGTTCCACTATTATGAAACACATATCTCACTTTAAAATCAACTGGACTGTTTCTCCTTTTGAACATACATCTCTGTATGTCACTCACAGCATGTCCAGATGGGCTCAAGTAAATCTGTAAATGTTCTTAGTTGTGTGATGTTAGAGCTTAAAGCTGCATTCAGTGGCACACAATCCCCATGTGTCTAGGATAACAAGAGCCACCATTCAACTGTGTTTCCCTCTTGTTCCTGCATTACAATTAGACTCGATCAGAGAACTGTTTTTACTTTTGCCCGGTTGAATGAAGTCATCATCTCTCCCCTCATGTAAAGCTTCATGGGGGCAGTCACATGGGTATAATCCCTTTGATTGTTTTACACAACACAGATCATGCCAGTGCAGTCTGCATTAGCTCAACAGAAAGGGATTTCCACAGCCTGATAAGTAGGAGATGCTAGACGCTGTTATTAAGCAGTACTGAAGCGATACATTTGTAATAATTGGTATATGCGAGTGTTTCGGAGCCGCTGAGCGTCATGTGAAAAGTATTTCAGCCTAACCAGTGGAGCTCAATGATAAACATACATCATTCTTCACTTATGCTGCTCTGTGAAACAACCCAACTGAGAATGCACATTGCAGTTTAATCAGTGACTCGTTCATCATCATTAACGGAAGCAGTGAAAACACATGGTGTGTGTGTGTGTGATATAACATCAAGAGTAAAAAGGAAAACACACACACAGATTTGGCTACAGGTGGTAAAGACATTGTATCCGTTTTTTCGGTGTGTGTGTGTGTCCATGTGTTTTACATACGTCCGTCTGAAGTGTGCGCCACATCTGCAGTTGAAAACCTCTGAATGAAGAGCTTCAACACCTGTTGCCTCAAAGACCTATAACTTACCTCAAAGCTTGGAAACTGACCTCGCCACCCTCCAACAACCCCCCAAACTCTTTCCCCTCTCTCTCTCTCTCTCTCTCTCTCTCTCTCTCTACCTCTCTGTGTTCCTGTTTCTGTCACTCATAAATCACACTTTACAGTCACATGAAGGAATGCCTGGCGCTGATTCAAAGCCATAATTTCTCCCCGGTTGAAGACAGTACAAAACAGGCAGGAGACACAGAGGAAAACACAAAATTAGCAACCTATATTTTTGGGAACGGTTTACATGTACATCAAAAACGTGTGGGCGCGGTCGTAGCACAGACTGTATCGCTGCAATTGTTTGTCAGTCATGTAAACAACTAAAATGGTTCAGTCATGCTCGGGCAGCTAACCATGTCTGAAATGGGTGAGTGCTATTGATTTTCCAATGTACCCAAGGAAAATTTCCATTGCTGCAATAAAACATTTCACAGTCACAGTCACAGTTACAAATCCGATGTCCAAACTGTGGGTGAATAATGCTGACTGTCGTAACATCTCCCCTGATTTTAATTCACTTCAGCGTGAGACGTGACCAAGGCTGTAGAATTAGAAATGCAGGAGTTGACCCTAAAAAGAAACCCAATCCCCCCTCTGAGCGCCTTTACCCACCCTGCAGCTTGGGCCCCATGTTAAGAAAACATATGCAAGTACGCTTTGCATGATGTCATTTCGTGTCTGGCCGGTAAAGCAAGACGTTGATTACGCACATCGTTTGTTTTGGCAAAGAAAATTAGGTCAAACATTTCTGCGACCTCGGGGTCGTATTTGTTTAAAATTACCCTCTTTTTTTTTGGCCTTTATTGATAGTGAAAATGCAGAGACTGACAGGAAAAAAGGGATTAGAGAGGGATGACATGCAATTTACAAAACAACCTTAAAGTGTGTTACGAGGTTGATCTAGATGAAACAAGGTGTGCGCATGCAGATGATCCTTACTTATTTAATAATCTGTATAGATTTTAATCCAATTGTAAACCCCATTTGTAGCTGCTGAGCGACTGTACTTCTACAGCTGATGTTGCAAAAAGCGCTCTGTGACTCCGGCTTGTGAGATGTGCTGAATATGCACATTCTTCCCCCCGACTTCCATCAGCCAATCATAATATAAAAGGATCCTCTTCGTGCATGCGTCGCTAACGTTTCTACGTTGTTTTAACAGTATGTCTCTGCTCCTGTTTCTGCATGTGTCTGTCTGTTTTCCTCATCTGTCTTCCTTTCTGCTCATGATGCCTGTTATTTCTCTTTCCGTTCGACCATCTTTGCTGCAGCCTCTTTCATAGACACCCTTCACTCCTGTGCTCTTATGTAGCTCGTCTTCTTCAGACCACAACATGTTTGTATCTTCTCTTTCTCCAAATCACACTGACAAGGCAAATAACCAGGTGTGACTTCTGAAGCCCATACCTCCTGAATCAAATCAAATCAAGTTTATTTATTCAGCCCAATGTCACAAATGATACATTTGTCTCAGTGGGCTCAACTGTATATTTTCTTAGCTGCAGAAAAGCGGAGCCGTGATCCGTAACATTCATCTGTTGAGTCATTAAAGATGTGTATTGAGCCCAATTTAATGATGTACTGGAAATGATTTTATATAATAGTATACAGATAACTGAGTGACTGTGCTCGCCATGATTCTCAAATCTTTCTTTTGTTATAACAAAAGAAAGATTTGCTTCCATTTCACACATCTAGCATAAGCCTGGCTCTGGTGGGCCTCAGTTTGCTCACCAGTGTGTGTAAGTGTCAGTGCATGAGCAAGAGCAGCTGACCTTACTGTATTCACATCTACTCTTCTAGTCTAGGGAATAAGAACAAACTGCTTTCGCCTGCAGGCGCCAATAAAACAGTGGGTACTATGTATGGGAAAATTGAAAAAGAAAAGAAGCTGAGATCTTGAGCGAGGACCCGTGTGGTGAAAGTCAATGTGTAGAGAGGGGATGAGGATAGGTTTTTGTGTGTGTGCGTGCGTGCGTGTGTGTGTGAGATAGAGAGAAAGAATGAGAGAGAAATGGTGAGAAAAAGAGCGCCATTTTATGTAATTTCTTCTTTTTTTTAAGTTTTCCCATCATTGAACACTTGGTTTGACTTTAAGACATCTGAATATTGTTAAGTGATGATTGACTTTATTAGGATATTTTATTAGATCCTAATAAATCATCGTCACCTTAATAACATACTCCCCATCAGGCACCATCAGTCACTACCTACAGTTCTGCCTCCTAGTAGAGCGGGTCCACTCATCACAGGGTTGGTGCTTTAATTTCCCATTAAACACCATTGTATCATGTCTACAACTGAGTCTTTTACATGTTAAAGTTAACTGAGCTGCATGCTTCACACACTATAGTTCAACTATACATCAGATTTGACTGGAAGCACTTTGTCACAGTCACCTACAGCTCAAAGCAATTCTACCTTATCTGTTCACTTTTACTTGAAACATTTCTGACATGACATGCTTTAAATATAGAATTGTTGCACACAGTGGAAAGCCTATAACTACAGAGCTTCTAGAGTCAGCCTCTGGCAACAAATCAGTAGATGGAGAAATGTTACAAAAGCCTTATGTGGATTAGACGTGAATCAGAAAGTTTTACATGACTTTCTTTTTGGGCATTTAAGGAGACAACTACTCGTAAATCAACTTAATTATACAACAGTAAAGCCTTTCTAACCCCAATTCACCAGTGAAATAATCTCACACAGTGTATAAAATAAGCAACAATGGCTTGGCCGCACTCTTTAATGTAACTGAACTGTGCACAACATGTGATTTGTGATTTCCCATCAACTCCTCACCACTGGGCCTATAAGTCTACTATCACCACATGGCATTGTAGTTGTAGCAGTTTGACTCTGGAAGTAAATGTCCCCCTGTGTGTGAGGAGGCAGCTCTCATGGTAACTCATGGAGTTGCTCCAGGGGACTGTCCCTGTAGTTAGTTCACTGTAAGTCGCTCTGGATAAGCGTCCGCTAAATGGTATGTAATATTCTTACTGTGGTGAGAGACTTTATTCAAGATTTATCAGATTTAATGTTTGATTTATCACTTTTTTCAATATGGAAAATACATGTGGAGGTTTGGAGAAAAATGGTTCCATTTGTCTATGACCATCTTTGTTTTTTCTAGGTGTCACTTTTGCTCAAAATAAAATATCTCAACCTCTGTTAAATGGATTGTAATGGATTTTTGTACAGACATTTATGCTCCCCAGATTGACTTTGGTGATCCCTTAACTTCCTTAAGCGCCACCAGCAGGTCAATGTTTTTAGTTATCCTGTGAAATATCTCAACATTTACAAGATTGATTGGCACAACAGCGACGTTCCTGGTGTCCAGAGGATGTATCCCACTGACTTTGGTGATCCACTATTTTCCTCTGGTGCCACCATGAGGTTCACGTTTATGTCTCAACAACTATTAGATGTATTGTCATGAAATTTGGTACAGATGTGCCTCTCAGGATGAATTGTAAACACTTTAATGATCCCCTAACTTTTCATAAAGGGCCGTCATCAGGGCAACATTTTAATTTGTCCAATACTTTGGTTTATGACCAAATACCTGCGAAACTTCCACCAGTCTCAGCTGTACTTTGTGTTTAATGCTAATTAGCAAACTAACACACTAAACTAATTGGTGACCATGGTAAACGTCATCACATTTTATCAGCGTTATTAACATTAGAGTATGTTAGCATGTATTTAGATCAAAGCATGGCTGTGCCTAAGTACAGGCTAACACATAGCATGGCGGTAAGACTCTGGCTATATGGACAGATTGTATCTGACAGTTGAGTCACTCATTCCATGCTTGTGTTAGCTTAAATGCACCTCAAGCGGAAAGTCTCTTTCTTTTTCCTTAACACTTCACTGCAATCAATGATATCCCAGGGCTTATGGTTGCCTTTGACTTTCGCAAATGCTGCTCTCTACTAGAATGGAATGACTGAAAAGTGTCTTTGTGAGGCAAAATACTTTGAGATACGTGGCAAAATAAGGGTTTAATCCTGGAAGGATGAAACGCTGAGAGGGAAAGGTCTGGGAAGTCTTGATTCAAAGCTTTGGTTAAACTGTCTTCTGTGCAGACCTTAATCACCAGGTAAAGTCAGTCGACATTTCCTGACTTGCCCAACACTGTATAGATGGTGGGATGGGTGATTCAGTGAATTTGGCAGTCCTCGTACATACACTGTCAGACAGTGTGTATGTGAGTGGTATTATAATTGTGGGGACCAGTTTGGTCTTGACAAAAGATCTGTTGATGGGTTAAGAATTTAGAGTCTGCGTTTACAATCA
Organism: Bovichtus diacanthus; assembly: GCA_943590825.1. Classification (NCBI taxonomy): domain Eukaryota; kingdom Metazoa; phylum Chordata; class Actinopteri; order Perciformes; family Bovichtidae; genus Bovichtus; species Bovichtus diacanthus. Next base: position 5,656,797 of record CALSBV010010813.1, read on the forward strand.
ACTATGGGGTAAGAAAAGGGTAAAGATCAAGGTTAAGTATTTATCTGAGAGGTTTATAGTCAGGGTTACGGCTTTGTAAATGAGTGTGCATGTGTGGCAGACCTGACCTAGACAGACTCAACCGCAAATGCATTTTTTCATGTCATTTTTTATTTCCCCCTCTGTGTTATGATAAAAGGCAGTTTTACTAGTTGCTTTTCTATTTTCACACAGCTCTTACATCATGCAGTATTTCTGTGCATCTTTTGTTTGTTTTTTCTCATCTGACATCCTACGTATGTGCGTGTGTGTGTGTGTGTGTGCGTTGTGTTTCCAGCCCAGGACAACCCAGACAGCCCAAGACACAAATACAACTTCATTGCCGACGTGGTGGAGAGAATTGCTCCGTCTGTGGTTCACATTGAACTTTTTCGCAAGTAAGAGCCGTGCACCTGTGTGTGTGTGTGTGTGTGTGTGTGTGTGGGTCTGTGGGACTGACTGAAACACACTAGAATTTACAGCCCACCTGTGTATTTAACCAGACCACACCAGTTGGTAGAGCACCGTACTCACACTCCACTTCAGTCTTTCAACGTGTTTTCTTTTCATCGTCTCCCTAGCTTTTAAGCTCTTTTATCTTTTATCTCTCCTTCACCTCCTTCTTTGACAACTCTATTCCTCATCTGTGTCGTCTCCGCCGTGTCTGTCACTGTGGCTTGTAAAGTGGTTTCTTTGAACGTCTGCAGCTCTCTGATTTCCAGGTTTCCATCTTTCCCTCATTCTAATCTGTCTCTTTTCTTTTATGTCACTTTTTCTTCCCTCCTCTGCTGTCGCTGTCTCAGGTTGAATTGAAAGCCATTCTTCACTGAGGATGTGCTCTATGTAAATGTTGCAGTGTGCGTTTGTTTCCCTCTACTACTGTTTTTATGTATACTTAATCTCTACAGATCACCTTTGAATACTTACCTGCCTACTGTTTATATATTCACCTCATGTGCACACACTCAAATGCTTTAAACTTTGTTTGCCTTCAGCTTTCCAGTGTTACACTGCTGTTACATCATGCTTGGTTTTGCTGTCTTTTCAGTTTTTTTTTTCGTTGAGAAGAAGAGACCTGTTGAAAGAGTGAAGTGAATAGAAATGCTCTTATTCCCTTCACCCTTCCACCATCCTCTCCTCCCCCCCCACAGGATGACCTATTCCAAGCGGGAGGTGGCCGTAGCCACTGGTTCTGGCTTTGTTGTGGCAGAAGATGGCCAGATTGTGACCAATGCCCACGTCGTGGCCAATAAGCACCGTGTGAAAGTGGAGCTGAAGAGCGGCGGTGTCTATGATGCCAAAATCAAAGACGTGGACGAGAAATCGGACATTGCCCTCATCAAGATCGAAGCACCGGTAAGTCAAAGTGACAGAATTAGTGCATTAGGTAGAGATATCTAAAAGCTGAAATGGTAATGAAACTAAGTACTTGAACACATTTTCGCCCAGGTCTCGCTTTTAAAAGAGTATTTTGGCAATTCGGTAAATGTTACCCTATTCTTTGAAGAAATATATATTTAGTCTGAGATGTGATTAGTTTAATTAAGGCCAGAGAATCAGACTTAATGGAGGATACATTTTTATCCACTTTACCACTTAAAGTTCTCTTACTTTCATTTCTATCTCTATTTCTTCAGTTTTGCTTTTTTATTGAAAAGCAGCTTTAGTTTCTTATATATTAGTATTGAAGACATAATATAGCAGCTTCTTTAAGCTAACAAACCTCCAATTACACTTTATAGACTACTGAATCTTTGAGAGAGCAAACGCTGTTGTTGGTTTCACAAATGAGCTTATATGCAAAGATCAGTTGGAATGTGATCATTTTCTGCACTGTCAACCCCTGCAACAAGATCAAAACATTAACTCACAGTTTTGTAATTGAACTGTTTGGAAATCAGTCTGACGTGAAAGTGTTCTAAACCTGGGAGATTATTCAGAGGGCAAGTGAAGTAAAGTGGGAATGCAGGTGCAGCCAAATGGGTCTTTAAAAGACAGCTGGCTGGCAGTCGGTCCAGATCCTGTTGGTGTTCAGATACGACAGGCTGGAAAAACAACTGATAGATATCACAAAACTCTTCTCACAAGCAACTTGCAGAAACAATCCCAACTCTGTGGCCAGTTTAAAGCCTGTGTTGATATTTAATGGAAAATAGTTAAATATCTTTCTACACTTTTGCTGCACAGGACATACGTTTGCTCCATTTTCTCTTTTTTCCTCCCCACGTCCCTATCTGTCTGTGTTTATTTATTTCTCTGTCTACTGGACTAGAGGGACCCACATTACATGTTAATCACAGTCAACAGCCATCTGAAGGAATGTGTGGCAGAGATCCAGGGCCTATTGACTGGGAGTCATAGCAGAGCAGAGTGCATTATGGAGCTTACTCTCATGGCTGGGTGACACAGCTGAATAGATGTTCATGACAGCAACATGAGGTGTATTACAAAGACCTCCAATCCTGAGGGAGGTTGAAACATTCAGGTTTTTATTTGGCCGACAATGTGAGCAAAGAGTGCGGAACATAGCTGCGACAGGACGCTTTGTTTTTGTTCGTCCTATAATAAAAGCTGTTCCGTCTGTTAATGACAGGCTTGTCTTCATTTGGGAAATGTGTTTGCATCACATGCTCCGTGTGTACAGCCTTTGCAAATTGATGCAGATTCATGTTGTACAAGCACGACAAATAACTTGTCGTGCTTGTCGACAATAATGTGTGCTTCAGCATCGCAGAAGTCTTTTGTTTAAAATGTATTTGTAGAATCCTCTGCACGACACCATGATGTAGGTGGTTGGTAAACAACAGGTGATTGTAATAAAGCAGCTTAATTGTAATAAAATGACAACCAGATGTATCCAGGGTGTCATACTGGCAGGAAACACATTCCCCCATAATGAAAATACTGTGTGTGTGCGCGTGCGTGTGTGTGTGTGTGTGTGTGTGTGTGTGTGTGTGTGTGTGCGTGTGTGTGTGTGTGTGTTTAGCGAGAGTTAATACATGGGCAAAATTAGAGGATGAGTGGGTTATAATGAGAGGATAGTAGGGCGAGCAAACTTATCATTTAGGATTACATTTTAAAAGGGAAAGTATAATCATCCAAACCTATAGCTACTGGGTAGTTCCAGTGTTTTCGACTGTATCACACAGTCTTCTTGAATGTAGAGGAAGTCCTGTAAAAGTGCTCAGAACAGGAGAGTTTGAGCAGCGACACTTAATGACAACCAAGCGATCCTCATCTGCTGGTGAAGACAGCGCGAAATGATCAAATTGATTAATCCATGACACTTTTGATGATTGTTCAACCTTTTCAGTATTTTTTTTATGTAAGAAAACCAAAAGCCATTATGTTTAAGCTTCTTAATGTGAAAATCTGCTGTTTTTCCTTTTCTTTACATTACAGTAAATTGTGGTCCGACAAAACAAGACATTTATTGACTGTTTATAGGCCGAACGTCTAATCGACAAAAAAAGAATTGGCAGAATAATTGATTATGGCAATAATGGTTAGTTGCAGCCGTAGCTGAAACCAACTCTTTTTAATGTACAGACCTATGAAATGTATATGGACGGTAAGGGTAAGTCTCAATTCTGCATCTCTGATAGCTACTAAACTTGAAGTAACAGTAAATGCGATGATGTAAGTCCCTCATTTCTTACTGCACACTACATCCATAGAGACAGAACTGGAAGTTTTAGAGTTAACCTAATGTGACGCTCAAGTGTAAACAAACATTAAACGAGCCCGCAAAAGTATCTTTATTTTAAGATGGTTTTCAGAAATGTCCGTGTCCTCAAGCATGAATTGGGCTGTTTTGTATCAAGATGACCATGTGTGAGCTTATAAATTCATATCCTGACGGGTACTGACTATATCGCTTTAATCTCCCATCCTTCCCTCCCTTGTTCCTGTCTGCCTTTGCTCTCTGCTCCTTACTCTTGTCCTCATAGCGTTCTCTCTGTTTAATTAAAGCTGAACGCTTGTCAACGTCAGCGCTCCAGAAGCAGCCACAGATAATCAATAAACAATTGTACCAGTTTATGAGTGGGAAACTTTAAAGTTAGGTTTTCCCTGAGTATAATGACTCGCTTCTGTCTTCTTTCTCTTCCCTTTTCTTTGTGAAATTGGAGTTTATTGGTGGCAAGACCCAGTCCGTTCTCGGGTCTGTGGTCTACCCCTCAACTCTGGGGAATACATTAGTCTGTCTACAGCAGCTGGAACTTCGGAGGGGAAGGGGGGAACATTGCTGTACTCACTTGTTCCTGTGTAGAGAGGGGGGGGGAGCCAGAGGGACAGAGAAAGACCAGGCAATGTGGTCAATGCCTAGAAAATGGATCCATATGCCTGGAGGACTATGTGAGCTAATAGGCTAATGAGAGCATTGTGTGATGTGGCAACGACACACTAATGCTAGAACTCATTGTGCTTCAGCTTGTAAAAGGCCTTTCATTAACCTCATTCTCTGACTCAGAACTTGGACACGGTCACGATCACTTGGAAGCGCTTTCAATGAATTGGACGCGTTCACATTTACCTGTTTTCACTCTGACTTGAAAGCTTGCTGACTTGGAAGGACATTTATTTCATCATATTGACTTAAATTGACCCCCGCGGACTTGGAAGCAATGCTGTGTTGGAAGGACTTCAAACGCTTGAATTTTCCATATCATTCCAGATCATTTTACTGCATGGCCTGTGCAGTCATTAACCTTGAGTTTGAGTGCTTTATACTGCAAATGCAGCTGAATGCAGTGAACACATTGATCCTTGGCTTTGTTCACACTGCAGCTCAGAAATGATGGTACGTAGGCACAGAAAGGCCTGTCAAGCTTTGGATATGCTGATCAAATCAAAAACCTACGCCTTTTCATCGTGAACTGCAAACATGCCATGCTAGAATGGAAAGCAGATTCCTATTTTCAACACGAGAGGCAGTGTAATGATAAGTTGCCTCCAAAATAATTAAACTCCACGTAAACTAAAAATACAATAGCCATTAACTTAACGCTCATGCTAAAATCTGCTTTACAAGACGTTGCAGTGCGGCAGGGAAAACTGGCCTCAAGTTTCCCATATGGTCTCCTGAAACAATGGCACTGTTTGTCTCTGTATTATCCATCACCTACTATTTAGAGTCTCAAACCGTTCTCTGTGGGAAATTTGCCTAGTGCTGGTTTGGACTGGGCTATTATTGGAATATGTCTGTGTGTGTGTCTGTGTTTATGTGCAGAGAGGAAAGAGTAGGAATGTGCCTCTGTGAAGCTGTGTGTTCCTGCATTTAGCCTGTCTGCATGTATGTCTGTTTATCAGCAACACTGGTTAAATGTTTCCCCAGGAAGTAAGATGTCTACATTTCCCTTGATGAGCAATACTGACAGACAAATACAAGCTTGCAATACATTATTCAAATCAGTGTTTTTGTGTGTGTGTGTGTGTGTGTGTGTGTGCACATGGATGGGTTTAAGATGGCTTGCTGCAGGGACGTGGAGGACACGCTCCATTGCCAGTGGAAAGACACTGCATGTTGTCCTTCAGAGACGGGCGGAGGGGAAATGAATCATATCCTCCTCTCCTGCTGACCCAACCTTTCTCCTTCATCTCTTGTCCCTGTAACCAAAATGGTTCCCATGCATAAGGATGCTGTTGGAGGGGGGAAAGAGGCAGAGCTGAGTCTCGATGAACTTTCTCTTGGCCTACTTTTGGCTGCGTCATTGTTTTCCAAGCCTGCAGGAAATACAGCAGCCTTACCCAAAGCTGTTTCGGGTTACTAGTCAATGGCGTCACTTTAGACGAGGCATGATAGAAAAGGTTCAAATCAACCACGGCTATAGTCGGATGGTTTAGAACCAGCTGTTTATTCAAGACATTCACTGAATATCAACTAGTTTAGTGTTTGGACTAAATAGAGACAAGGCCATGATATTTTCTGTCCCAATGCGTATTTTAAAGGGGATTAGTGGTATAGATGATTTCATCTGACCCTGCCTTTAACTCCTTACTTAATTTTTGTTTTATTTGGCCAGGTTTTGTGATCTTCCTCTCTCTAAAATCCAATGCACTTGATGTAAATGAAGCTTTGTTTGTGGTCCTCACAGCATTAGCATTTTTAAAAAGATTCAACAGCAACATATCTTTCCTGGACTGAAATTCCTCTGAACAATCCACAGATCTCACTGTGAATGGTTTTCAATGGTACTGCTTTCTACTGAAGAAATTGTCCCTTTGTAAACTCTTGGTTATCCAGTGTACACTTAACACTGTTTGTGGCAAAAAGATGTTACGTTCTCATTTTTTGTAACTTTTTTTAATACTATGGGCACCATGAACAAAATTATTCACCTCTATTATATTATCAAAGGCAGATATCTCAAAACCTGACAAATTGAAATTCCAACATAACTAGAAATCATGAAAGTTTTTATTCTAATTTAACCACTTGTGCCTTTTATTATATACTAACTAATTTATTACATACTCCACAACTTGGGTGTAGGCTTTTGGAAAGTGCAGCACATACAGGCAGGGCTATAACCGTCTGGTTTTTAAACTGTGATCCAGGGACACTGAGTCGCTTGAGGAGATACCAGTGTCCTCGCTCAGCCGTATAAAGAATAGTCTAGACTCCAGACTACAATATAACTGCCCAAGACATATTAAACTTATAGAAATTAGAACTAGTTTTCAATCTTGTCACTATTATCCCAGCATGCACTGTGTCAGCAGTTAAACGTCAATCCATTTTCTAAACCTGTTCTACCGTTAAAGGTCAGGGCAGCACCGTATCCACGCCTGTCATCACAGAGCACGGTGAAGCATTTCAAAACTGTCTAAATAAAAGTATGACTTAATACTTTAGGTAAAAAAAAGCTTAGACAGTCTTCCTGAAGCAAATGAAGACCTCATCTCATAATTGGGATTTGTACAGTTCAAAGTTTTTGTGGTGTCTAGCCAGAGCCGTGGCGCCCTCAAGTTCTCCGAGCTCGCGTGCAAAACTACACAGTGAAACATACACATGGACATATGTTTGCTCTTATATAGACTAAAAACCTTTCCAACAACATATGGAAACCATAGTGGTTTTCATACTGGTCTCAGCAAGGATATGGTTTAGCCGGTGTGATTACATGTTGATGTTACCTACAGTGCCAAGGATTGCTCGCTGGAGCAAAGTCCTAGTTAATGTGTTGACTATGACTTTATGTGTGTTTTCTTCAGTCTACCAAACATGCACAAACAGGCATGAACAAAAAAAAAAGTGTCACTTACACACCATACAAACACCAAGACATGCAGGCAAACACGTACACACACACACACACACACGGTGTCCCCTCTCTCCAGCCCTCAGCCTGATCTTCTGATACGCTAACTTTATGTTATTTATGAGCGTGCTGAATCCTGCCCCATTTTTATTTTTTTTTATCTGCATCAGCACAACCCCCGAGGGCACACGTTCAGACATCAGCAGTAAAACCCTGTAACTTAGAGTACTTATAAAAGTATGTTCCCTGCTTTGAAGTCACCTGTATGAAATGAACAGGAGAGCTTAAGCGACTGAAGTTGAGCCTATGAGTACAGTTACGGTCGTGCACTGACACAAGCGAAGCGGCTTCCTAGTCTGAATGTGTGTATTTGTAAGTGGTCTGGCTGTATATCTAACCAGTGCCAGGTGTGTGGGTTTTAATTTACAGACTTGAGTTTGTGAGAGTTCATGCCCTGGAAAGCTCCTCCCTCTCTCCGTGTGTTCGTACGTGTGTATGTGGTGGTACATGAGTGCACGTGTGCCTCAGAAACTATTAAGCTACAGTCCATCCTGACTTGACTGGAGTTAAAGCTTGCACCTGGTCCTCTGGTCATAAAACGGTAGTTAGTGTAATGGCTTTTAAATGAGCCTCCAAACGAGCAAGGCTGTAACATTAAACAATGACACATCTCTACAGAAACTCCGCTGTTACTTTCTTACTGTGCCCCTGCCATGGTGTCCCCGATATCCTAAATGTGACAAAACCTGGAGGGAGAATCAAAACTCAGCTCGGCGACAGAGGATGGAAAAAAGTCTGTAAAGTTTCCCTCCACGTGCCCCATGCAACTACTTCTTCAGTCAAAGCTGTTTAGTCCTCGCTCCTTTAATCTGATGTCCCACTTCTCTCTCTTATCTAAACACACACACTTGGAAAACATGGTTTCCTTTGTGAGTATGGTTTATTTTTACGGATATATTCTCAAACTGCTGCTTTAACTGGGGTTTTAAGCCAAAGATATTTTTGGGGTCATAAACTGGTTCTTGCATACGCGTGGTGCACGCGTGACATAATATCAGTCAAAACTGCGTTTGACTCATTCGTCTCACATTCTCAGACATTCTTCCCGTGGTTTGTGGTGTTTGTTGTTCCCGTTTCACCTTGCCTCTTTCCTTTAAGTGTGGGTGAGGTACGAGTGCAATGGTAACCTTCTTCTGAAATAGCAGGGTGATTCACTTGGGTGGTTAGGAGAGGCGGACTCACGAGGATTTTCCCCAACTCATTCCAGATTGCTGACTAGTCATGATTAGTAAGTGATATGTAAACTACGTGTCTTTCAAAAAGGGCAGTCCGCATGTGCAGTGTTCGTTCCGCGGTGTCACCTAGGCTTTACTCGCGTTTATTAAACTCTTTCAGAACACATTATAGGGTTAACTGCCATCCTTAAAGTTGATATTTTGGAGATACAATTGGGTTTGCACCTGGTAGCAACAGTCACCATGGCACCACCAGTATCACTGACTGTTATCATACAGTAATCATGGTGACTGCAGGCAGTGGCCGAGTCCTGAATGTCTTGGCACTGACTCACATCCACCTGACGTCCTCTCTCTCTCTCAGCTGTGTGTTCTTTTTTTTGCTTCCTCTCTCCATCTGGTTATACTCTTATCTCACATGGAGTGTGAAGGGAGAGGGGCAGCGGGGGTGATTATACAGACTGCTACTCCTGTGTCAGGTGTCTGTGTGTGTGTGTGTGTGTGTGTGTGTGTGTTTGTGTGTTTGTGTGTGTGTCTGTGTTGGCACGTGCCAAATGCATGTTTCTTGGTTCATGTACATGCTTCTGCAGCCTGTGTGTGTGTGCCATGTTTACTATTAACATCCTCACAATGTTCAAACAAGCCCACAGGAATCAGGAGCACGGCTTTGGACATTTGTGTGTTTTGCATTTGTGTGTGCGTGCGTGTGTGTGTGTGTGTATGAGGTAAGGTGGAAAGTAAGGGTTGAAAGGTTCTCTTCCTCAGTTACCAGCTATCACTATCTTTGTCATCTTCTAATAATAACTTCACCTTAAGGGTCGAGATCGTTTACAGCAAAATAACACGGCGACGACTGAATCAAAAGTGTGTCTTAAATGTTTTCCCACAATCCAATTTTCAAATTAAATTTACACTAGCTTATGAATCAGGTGCCTGCCGGTTTATTTTGTCTTTATCTGCAGGCATCCATGAACCCAGATTAAATTACATTACCTCACATTCATCACATAGATTCAAATGTGTTCACGCGTTGACAGCGAGCTGTCAAGTTTTATGAAATTTTTATATGATTTGTGATTTGCTTGCTATGTCTTGACTGGCTGTGCGTATTTCACATGGATCCTTTTGTCTGTGTGTGCCAACTTGTGTTGCTGTCTGAGTTACTTTGCAGCCTCCTTTTGGCTCCTATTTATAACCCTGAGTAAACAAAATGGATACATAGGAGAAAGACTCGCGACAGGTCCTTGCTCGCCTGCTGTCAGGGCGTTGGGTCTCTGCACAGACTCCACGTTATGTGGCTGCACGTGGGCTTTGACTGCCGGCCGGCCCAGCAGAGATGATTTCATTCAGAAAAGGAAACTGTCATGGATAAATATATCCTGTCTGTCTGTAGAGGCCAGCGCTCAGTGGCCTGTTTTCCACTTTCCAGTGTAACAGGGCAAAGCCTGAGGTACTCATTATTTACCGTATATCAGTCAATTTCCAGCATCTGTGGCTTGTTGGCACACACTCGCCATTAGGAATAATTTGTCAGCTGGGCTACACTTTTAGTTAAACAAAGAAGCTTTTGATCTTGATTATTAGCAATTTGAGTTGAGATGTTTGACGTAAAATGTTACTTCTTACTGCGGTGGAAATGGAGTAATTGTCTTTGTGTGGAAGCAGTGAGTGGGTTGTGTTTAGAAAACTGTTAGTGGTTTTGTTGTAATTATTTTCCTGCTGTCCACTCATAAAACACACGATCATGAGGAGTCCTTAACGCTCAGTAGGGTAACGGCAGTTAAAGCAACATTGAGTCTGTGATTTTTCTTTCAGAGCTGTACCAGGAAAGTTGAAAAGGTGTTACATTGCATTGTCGTTTGTTATGACAGTACATCAGTCACCAAAACACATTATGAATGTCTTATGAAACAGATTAACAATGTCACAAAACATACTTTTTTTCACGTGCAGAATATAGCCTAATATAGTCCATTTGTTCCACATCCGAGCAAAGTTAGATCTCTTATGTAGAAGCAGCTCAGGGCAATTTTCTTCATGCAATATTGAGACATTTTCTGTCCATATACCAATGCATGTTGCTACTCCTTTGACACATCATCTCATATTCATTTGTAAATTGTTAATTTTATGTTTTTGTTCTTACTTACGGGTCTACATGAAGATTAGTTTTATCCTGCAAAGCCTCATGAATCATTCTTTTTTTTCTCAGTAACGTTGGCCTCCAGATATGTGAACATCCCTCGTTATTTCTCACATGCAGACCAAGCTTCCTGTACTGTTGCTGGGCCGTTCATCAGACCTGAGACCGGGGGAGTTTGTGGTTGCTATCGGCAGCCCGTTTTCCCTCCAGAACACAGTTACTACGGGAATCGTCAGCACCACCCAGCGAGGGGGCAGAGAGCTGGGCCTCCGCAACTCCGACATGGAGTACATTCAGACCGACGCCATCATAAATGTACGTGAATGAAGATGCATGCATAGGCTCTGTTTTTCCCACAAACACAAATAATAAGTCATGTATCTTTTTGGTTCACAGTACGGCAACTCCGGAGGGCCTTTGGTAAATCTGGTAAGCCATTTTTTTATTTTGCCGGCAGAGCAATTTTTACATTCCCATGACGTGTTGAAATCCATAGAATAATTTGCAGTCGTTTGTTACCAGACACTAAGTTGAAGTTTGCTGTTTTAGGATGGCGAGGTGATTGGGATCAACACGCTGAAAGTGACAGCCGGCATCTCCTTTGCCATACCCTCAGACAAAATTCGAGAGTTCCTGGCTGAGTCCTACGACAGGCAGTCCAGAGGTATGAGCTCTCGCTGACGCTACTTATTATGTTTTTATTTTATTGCTTCTATTCCATCACCAAGACAGACTGCAGGAGGCAAAGTTGAAAATTGGCTGCCAGAGTTGGACCAAGATGCGCATACACCAAAGGAGCGTATAATCCAGCATGTCATTTCTTTGGTTGCTATTTTTCATCTCTGTGTGCTCTCTTGAGATATATTGACTAAATTTCTAGCTTTATGGATCCATGCTAAGCATTACCCAACACGATTATGACATTGCAAATAAACTACTAAGAAGAAAATGCCAGTGGGTTGTTCTTTTAATTTATTGCTTTTCCCCTTTTACCTCACGTGGTGTCTTGGAACAGCACAAACATTAATGTTATATGTGACTGCCAACATGGCTTCCTTGATTTGATTTGTCTATATATATAATGAAATAACTAAGAAAACAAGATGATGAAACACATGGAAGATGGAGTATGTAGATGTGTGCATGTGCACACTGTCCTGAGTTGATCTGTGACTCACTGCTTGATCTAAAGTAATATTTTCTATCACTGACATACATAAAATACCCTGGAGGATTTCTTTTTTTCTGGAATTCAAAACAAACACCGCCATAAAACTTAGCCCAGACCGAGAGAGGATAATTGATTGTATCTGACTGTGTTGTTGTCCATCTCTAGGAAGTGCCGCTGCTAAGAAGAAGTATATTGGTGTGAGGATGATGACTCTCACTCCAACGTAAGTAGCATACTTTTCTGTAATAGCACCAGTACAACCTTCATAATGCTTAGATTGTCGCTAGATAACAGTGATGGTTGATTACTAAACTCTCTGTCCCCTTTTTCTACCTCTAGGCTGGCTAAAGAGCTGAAGACTCGTCACCGTGACTTTCCTGACATCACCTCTGGAGCTTACGTCATGGAGGTCATCGCAAAGACACCAGCTGCAACGTAAGGACCATATTGTGCCCATATGGCTCCATAAGAGTGTGCTCAGACTCAGCTCAGCTCAAACTTTGCAAGTGCAAATGCAAGTTTTTTTTCTGACTCTTTCTTAGCTATAGGATATTGTCTTTGGCACTTTATGCTACACACATGCACTTAATTCACTCTCATCACTCTCCATGCCGCTCCTGCTCCCCTCTCGCAATGCAAATAGACAGTATATTTCATTTCCTTCCTTTGGTTTTATTTCGCTCCTCTAACTGTCAAGGGTGCATATACACACATGGAAAAACACACAAAGCTTCCTACACAACTGTCTCAGTAGAACGTAAATTCATGTCTCACTCTGGCGGGCCTGGAGTGCCTGGCCCTCTAAAACATCCCCCTCCTCCCACAATCACAGCCCACTCCAATCAGCCACCACCACAGCTCCAGCCGAGTGGGGCTCGGAAGACGCTGAGGTCAGCTATTTCCTTCAAACCTCATGCAGGGAGGTTACGAGCTGCGCTGTGGTTTTCCTGCGCCGGTTCACCCACCCATTCCAGTGCTCTGCAGGGGCCTCGTCAGTCTTTACTCATTGCTTAAATCACCCTGCTTTTTGCATAATAACATTTTTGTGGTTCCCTTTTATAATCTGTATTATTTTCTAGCCCTGCACTTTCATGCTTTTGATCTCACTCTGTTTTGTGTTGCTTGATGGCCTTTGAAAATGTTGACCCTGCCGTAAAGAAGCATCCATTTGCCCTGTTGGAGGTGTTAGAGCAGCTGAGTGTAATGAGGGGAGCACTGAGCGGCAGTTGTGTTTATGGATGCTGTTGCAAGTGAAGGTGCAGTGGTTCGTGTTTACATGTGGCTGGGATTAAGCAGCTGTGTTGAGAGTCAGCTTTTGATATCACTGCTGGTTTACTGCCTTGGTCTGCGTGTGGTTTCAGGTTGTTTTTTTTGTTTTTTTTCACTTTGGGTGTATGTTTGGCCAACAGGTTTTTATTTGCTTAGCATTCTTACCTCGCTGTGCTATCATTCCCATCAAGATCGCTCCATCATTAAAATTCTTTCAACAGATTGTGATCACGGACTTGTGAACAAACCCGACTAAAATACAAGTTATGTTTGTATAAAAAAACTTGAGGATAACTTGATTTTAAATTGTTTTATTGTGTGACTGATGTGTAGATCGTGATACTTTACATCTGGAGGCCATTAAATGAATCCGCTGTTTTAATTCTTTATACTAAAATCTGAAGAGGAAATTATAGGAACACGTTACGCAAGCAGAGGAAAGAAATTGTCTTAAAACCAACATATTTCATCATTAAAGGTTACAGCTGGTGATATCATATAGTTTTTATTATTGTCAACAAGCAGACCAACAAACCAAAACCAATAATGTGTTAGTGTTTCTCTCTCACGCTCAGTTGCAAGCCCATTGGGTTTTGGTCTTTTCATGGGATTTGATGACGATAGGAAAATAAAGTCTATCGCCAGACTTAAACTTTAAGGTACATATTAAGACCACAAGCAGAACAGCCTTTACTTGTTGTTGTTGTGCCATCATGGAACTGAGGGTAGAGATAACAACAATGGCGTATTGTTTTTTTGCTGTTATCCACGCCTTATGAAGCCATCAATCAAGTAATTTCTTCTTCTTCTTCTTCTTCTTCTTCTTCTTCTTCTTCCTCTTCTTCCTCTTCTTCTTCTTCAGTGCTGGAATCAAAGAGCACGACGTTATCATCTCGATCAACGGCCAGAGGATCTCATCAGCGACTGACGTCAGTGCCACCATCAAGAGGGAAGACACCTTGAGAGTAGTTGTGCGCCGCGGAAACGAAGATGCTATCCTCACGGTTGTTCCCATGGAGATCGACCCTTAATCCTCCTCAGGAGCTGGAGCTAGGTTTAACTTCTCACCAGTGGACCTTATATTGGAGAGGGGCTTCTACTGACACCCTCTCCCTGTGGCCAAAGGCTAGAGGCGCCACACATCCAGGAAAATTCTGGCCTTGCCATGAAAGGAACGACCGTGCAGATCTAAAAGCAGTGCTGTACTTATGTGTGTTTTCACTTTTAGTCTTTAATGCTTGGATCAATGCAGTTGAAGTTGATTATTAGCATATTGTTTTTATGTGCATTCTCGTTTTTTGTGTCTTTTTTTTTTTTATATGGACTTCTGCTCAGTTCAGGCCTTCCACTGCAATTTTAAACAATTTAGAGACTCACTGGGCAAATCTGATTTGTATAACTGTCGTTGTCTAAATCCCCTTTTTAAAGTACTGTAGAATGTTTGTGTTGATTATGTGATATATATTGAGAAGAAAATAAAGGGTTTACCTTCTTTAGTTTTGACTCTCACTATGCTGCCTTTCTCATCCTCTTTCCATCTCTGTTTCTCTCAATTTCACACACACACGCACACACACACACACACACACACACATTATGAGATGGAGACATTACAATATTTTCTTTGTTTTTGTGCAAAGTTTTCTTAACCATTGCCACACACAAAGGGGAAATAAAAAGCACAGATTTTATTGCCTTCATATGGGCTTGATAGCTGTGTGGTGACATTGTTGGTCAGGGGCTCTGCAGGCTGACCTCAGAGACAGGAGTGCGAGCCAAGCAGAGATCCGACCCCTCGATGCAGTGGCCACAGATTTGGGGCTCGCGTGAATAGGCTTAATGCTTTGGTAGAGATTTTAGTTTACCACATACATTTTGGATAAAGATGATGAAATAAATGTCATAACTACAGAAACCAGCACACAAGAAGATCTCAGACCGAAAAACTCTTTCACTAAGTATCAAATCTGCAGTGGAAAAACTGTGCAGAAGCTTTTGTTCTCTTTTATAACCGACCATGACTGAAATGAAAGGTCTGCCATGCTCCACTGTCTACGGCAAGATTTAATCAAACTTCAACAGCTTTACAACTATGTTTAAAAGACACAGGAAGATATTTTGTCGTTCAGCAATGTGGTTACCCAGTTTTTACATTTGAATTCAAAACCATGCCTCTAATAACCAGTCGATGTTTATCCTTCACACCCCATTTTCCATTTCCATACACCACATTGAAGCTATATTACAGATGCTTTCCCATGATGTTAAGCTTCCCTCAGGCACATCATCTTCAGGAACTAAAAGTGCAATTTTGGAAAACAAACAAAAAAAGCACTAAAACGGAAGCGCGACAGCAACTGTTGCTGCCATCTCATGGTTCTGCATCAGTGTTGCAGTCTTTCTTCTTAATTTACCAATCTGGTAAATGCTGCAAATATTTCAGATGGATATTACAAAGAAAATTGTTTGATGTTTTTATTTCACTTGGCAATGGCACTGATTCCTGACTCATTTATCCCAAGACTGCAAAACATTTAGAGAGATTACCGCATACATAGCTGTGGACTCAGCAGAAGAGTTTGCTTGTTTAATTAAGAAATGACTGCCAAACTGTCAAGACCTGAGCTCAAAACCATCAGTCATCTAGGGCAAGGCCTTATTACCTCACCACCTCCGAGCCTTGATGTGGAGTGACAGTCTCTCTTTCACATGCAGATGCCAAAAAAAAAAATCAGTATCAGGATCACAACTGGGATCCCATGACATGACAAAAAAATATGGGGCTAGGAGTTATTCTCTTTGGGTGAGATGAAGAAAAAACCTTTCAAAAGCCTCTCATGAGAAATTAGTATCCCTTTGTTTCTGAACTGAGACCAGCCACTTCCACAGAGCTGACCGCATGCAGCATCTTTATAAGGACTTGCACTCTTTGAAAGAGTTGTTGTGATGTCTGTTAAGGCTGAGTAATGGTCACTTCAGTGCTGATATAGTTGGGATCACTTTGCCCTGCAGACCCGGGCTGTTATAACGCACTATGCTTTTATTTGACACTATCCGCGCCCCAGACCAGCGGTAGTGTTTGTGATCTATATGCTTTCTGTTTCCAGCATGCTGCAGGTGTGTGAACATATAGTCCAGTGAGCACACAATGATCAAATGTGGCTGTATTCAAAAAAAAATAAAGTAAAGTTGTAATGTGTTTTTGATCACGATAGTAATAATGCGGGACACAGAATGACGCGATTAAAAGTGAACTGAGCATGAAAAAGCTTAAGTAACTGGAAGTTGTAAAACAAGATTTTTTTTCTCCTTGTTAGACCAATTCAGCCGCCAGATGCTACTCATGCACCTGAGGGCTTTGGTTCACTGAAATGACAGAAAAAACAAACACATGTGTCACTTATGTCTAGTGGTATCTAGCAATGCACAGTTCCAATTTGGTTATGAGACATCAGTGTCAGCCCCCCCTCCCAATACAATGGAGATGAATGGAAATGTGTTTGTGGAGCCCATGACATTAAAAACATTACATAAAAAAACTAAATCAACGGCAACAAATCGTCCCTATGAAAACTGTTGATTTGAGTGAACCGACCCTAATTGCGTTTTGTAATTTGTTCTAAGATTACTGAGTAAATAAATACATTTGAAATCATTTAAATCCATCTATATAGGTCTCTAATATTAGCAAATTAAACAAAAGGATTTTAGTTAAGTTATCTGGAAGTTGCTTAATTGAGTTAATATCTGGTTCCACTGAGCTTGTTCGTTTTTTTTAACATTGCTTCAACACAGGAGTTTTACAAAAAAAGATTTCTTGATTATAAAAAATTGAATACAGAAGACACATAAGTGATATAAATCAATAACAATAAAATAAAAACTGAATGCCAGGGGACAATATATACAAAGCCAGAGGACATTATTCATACATAAAAATACATTGAAGGAGGTGTACACATTGATTCATTCATTGTCTTGATAGTATTCTTGTTTTTGGAGAAGAGCATAGTTTTCATGTATTGCTTGGTTACATTTTCAAATATAATAGTTCTAAATAAGGGTTTAGAGTTATTTGCATTTCTGGATAGATTTTGCTTAAAGAATGATTAGGCATAATATTCTTTGGTTTTATTGCAGTTACATTTATTGAAACCAAACCAAACAATATCTAGAGTTTAGGCATAACGTGAAATCAGAGTCAATATTATCAATAATGAATCGAATTATCAAATAATGAATTTGGTACAGTGGCAAAATAGATCTCAGATTCCATCACATAATGATCAATTTACATCGATATCGTTTTTCAACATACAAGATAATGATTAGCCGGATAGTATCTGTGTATAATTTTAATGAGATTTCCTTTATTTTATAACTCAATAAATACTTATGGAGTAGCCTAAATTCCGTTTCCAATGAATGCATTGTGTAAAGCTTTTCCTGTAAGTAACAACATAGTGAACAGAGACAACATCACTCTGACATAAACTACGTATCAAACACAGATTGTGAGATAAATGCTAGAACATACGACACCATCTGCACCGTTTGGCACGTCTTCAAGTTTAAATCAACAAATATGGACTTCCAGCGCCCCCTATCGTTTGTTATGGTTTCACTTTTTAACCAATCAGAGTCGAGTTTGCTGACACAGTCTCAAAGCACAGCAGAACCTCCTCGCCGCTGATTGGTCATTTCCCTTCTCGCAGCGCACTACATGGGGGTCTTGCCAGGGATCGAGGAGGGAGGGGATATTTTAATGGCCGTCTGTAGCACTACAAAATGCAAAAAGTCCGGATTATCCACTAAATTTAGACTATACTAGCTACGGGTTTGTTTTGGACGCTTATCTTTGGTGACGAGCATTGGCTTTGAGACAAATTGGAGTTGGAAATGCGTTTCTAGTGTTGTTTAAACGGACTTTACCCGCTTGATTTGTGAGCGAGTGGGAGATCAGGCCTAGCCGGCTGGCTAAAAAACAAGCGGAGGTTAAGCTAGTCGCAGGAGTTGAAAGGTAACAGTTTGCTTTTCTTTTGTACTCACGACGATTTTTAATCTTTGTATTCACATGTATATGTTACATTACTTAATCACATTTACAACACAGCATTCCCACATTTGATGTAGTCAACTGTGAAATGTAAACAGGTGACAAACGTTAGCGTAGTTCAGCAGTGTTGAAGCTAACGGCTAATGGCTAACTTTTTAGTAACTTTACAAGCAGGAGCAGGCCTAGCTAGGGTTAACAGACGTAGTTAAATTAGGGTTAACTATCCTGTCAGTGTGACGTTAGGTAATGTAATTAAGTCAAAGTTTTACTACAGTTAATCCAAGTCCTACTAGCTTCTAAACGTATTGCACTTAAAATTAACGTTAATGTTATTTGCAAGGTTTGCTGCCTGAGCTAACGAGCTAGCCATGCGAACTTAGTGTGCTAGCAACCATACTTTGCACATAATTTATGAGCTAACACCAAGTTAATTAATCCAGCCTTGCTAGTGTGATTGTGGAGGAATGTTTATTCTATAACGTGGTGCAATACGTTTTTAGCGTTATAGGCCATTTAACGTCAACTTACTTGTCAGACACACGTTACTTGAGCTGTGCGTTGCCGGACGTTTGCACAATTTACTTGACACTTGAGTGATATGTTGAATGTTGAATCATCTCTGCTTCTATTCACAGGGAATATGTAACATAAAGCAACCAACATGACATCCAGATTCGGTAAAACATACAACCGCAAGGGAGGGGAGGCTAATTCAAAATTTGACGAGGTCTTTAACAATAAAAAGCCCACACTGACCACCAAATGGGGGGAGACCACCTACAAGGCTCAGTTGGGGGCCAAAAGGCCTATTTTAAAACCTGATGTTTCTGAGCTTTCCAAGAGGCCTAGGCTTGAGGACAGCGACAGTGACGAAGACCCATTTGGGTTTGACAGTGATGATGAGTCCAAGACTGTAACCCCTCACAGTGTGTCACAGTCAGAAGTCAATGCAGGGGCTGTGTCAAAGACGACCGCAGTGCAGGGCGGTGGGACTGCCACGGTTGTTACTTCTGCACAGGGCTCTGCGAGCGCAACAGCCGCATTCACAAGTAAGTAATAAATGCATAAACTAGACCAACATAAGCAACAACTCCCCTTGTCTTGACAGTTAATTTACTACTGGTAGCTGAGCTGTCATTTCATTATTTATCTACGTCTTGTTTATTTGATGGTGTCTGCTAGCCATTTTGTTGTTGTTGTTGTATGTAACCTCCTGTATGTTTTTCCATTTACAGCCAAGCAAACAACTGAAGAGAGGGTTGTTAAAAATAACCAGTCCTGGTACAAAAGTACATCAGATAGCAACCAAAAACCTGCATGCAAGGCCTCTTTGTCAAACACAGTCCCCGCTGGTAATCAGAACTTCTCAGTTCCCCAGAGGCCCATCTCCTCATCTTCTAATGTAGTCACCCATCTTAAACTGTCCACTGATGCACCGGGTGGTAGCAGAGACTTCCAAACCCCTTCCTCTTCCGATGGACTGCCATTGGAAGAAAGGAAATTTGCAGAGTTAGAGCCTCCACCACAACCAGTGGACAACATTCCCCCATCCCCATTTATCCTGAGGGCCTCAAACTGCAAGAAATACCAGCGACCCACCAGGCCTAGCAAAACGTCCTCTGAACCTGCTGAAAACAACACCAACAAGCCCACTGAAACAGCGAATGCCCACAATAAACCCAATAGTGTCCTTTCTGCTAACGCAAGTAGTACTGCTGCCAAAGCTAAAACAGCAGCCAAGCCTGCTGGCAGAGGCGGCGGGAGGGTACGGGACTACACTGTGTTGCACCCTTCCTGTCTGTCAGTGTGTAACGTCACCATCCAGGACTCAATTGAACGAAGCATTGATGAACTGGTCACCCCAGCTGCCCCTGCTGACCTTGGAGAAGCAGGCCAGATGAAGAAGAAGTCAGACGCTCCCCCATCCAAACCCACCAGGTAAGTCATTCCAATCTATATATGTATCTTAACAGCCTGCTACTATCACTATATAGCATTTTTTATTGTGGGGATGGTGATATGGACATGATATTTTCCCAACATTTTCTTACAGTTTGTCAACATTGATTAGTTAGTTAATTAAGTAGTGATATTTATCAGCTTCCATACATTTTTTTGTGTTGTGTGAGTCATTCAGAATAAGCAAATTGGTAAACAATAGTGATGAATATTAAGTACTATGGCTGAGAACATGGTCTAAAATAAAACACAGAATATATATGCTGAATATCTCTTGCTCTCTCTCTTTTGGAGACAAAAGACACTGCCATTGTATGCTGTATGTGTGGTCTATTATAGTACTATTATGCATCATGTTTGAGTGGCTCCTAAACCGTAAAATTGATGTGTCTTAGCTGTGAATAGTTGTCCAACTTTAAGAGGTTTTATTGAGTTGTACAGAAGTTTGGACCCCTACTTCTGTTTTCTTTTTATTAGTTAATCTTCAATGGGTGCTCCAGTTTTCCCCTCTTAAATGTTCCTTTTGGTTTTATTTGTTTTTTAATTCTTCTTTTGTTGGTTGTATTGCTTTTATTGTTGAGTATCTGTTTCTGTTATAAATTGCTTGTGTTTTTTACGCTGTGTATTCTTATGCATTTTTATTATCAACTGTAAAGCACTTTGGAACTGCTGTTTGCACTGCTACCGTATTTTCCGCACTATAGGGCGCACTGGATTATAAGGCGCACTGTCAATGAATAGTCTATTTTCGATCTTTTTTCATATATAAGGCGCACCGGACTATAAGGCGCATTAAGCGAAACAAAACAGTCAGATAAGTCAAACTTTATTAAACGTGTTCACAAAAACTCTCAACATTGTTCAAACGTTAATGAGCGTATTCACAATAACTCCCAACCTTGTTCAGTTGTAACACGTAAA
>CALSBV010010813.1:5677840-5691869 GCA_943590825.1 Bovichtus diacanthus
GCGTATTCACAATAACTCCCAACCTTGTTCAGTTGTAACACGTAAAATACAACACAATACACTCACTTGCAGCTGCTCTATTCCCATGTTCTACTGCGTGACTGATAGCCTTGAGTTTGAAGTCCGCGTCGTAAGCGCGTCTCTTGACAGGCGCCATTTTGGGGTCCTTATACACACACACGCTGTAATATTATGGTGAAGCACAGTATGTATCACTCCGCGACGCTCCTGACCACGGTAGCCGTAATGCTGCAAGCGGTGCAGCTTTGTAGTTTACCAAAGTCGTACTAAAACATTTTGACAGAGCGCCGTGAGCGCCGTGTACCACACAAAATCGCTTCGAGGTCAGTAAGCACAACCAGAATTAATCCATATATAAGGCGCTCCGGATTATAAGGCGCACTGTCGTTTTTTGAGAAAATTAAAGGCTTTTAAGTGCGCCTTATAGTCCGGAAAATACGGTATATAAATATAGTTTACTACTTACTCTTTCAACACAATAAACAAGGATACAAAGGAACAAGAAACATCCTCTCACTGTATCTTCCCAGGTTCAGGCCCACTCAGACAAAGACCAAGAAGACCAAGGCTGAGACCAAGCTAGAGTTTTTTGGCTTTGAGGACAAAGAGGACCAGGGTGGTGAGGAGGGTCCAGAAGGTGGCATGGCAGGCAAGAGTAACTACAAGATCAAGTACTTTGGCTTTGACGACCTGAGCGAGAGTGACAGCGACGAGGAGAGCTCTCAGGCCAAAGAGAAAAAGGCCAAGAAGGCGGCTGCAGCCTTGGCTGCTCTGAGCTCCGGTGTGGACAGCCCACATACCAGTGACTCTCAGGACAGCCAGGCCAGCAGCAATACGGGTGAGCTGATCCTTAATTTATAGAGACACGGCCATCTAATTACTGAAATTCCTGAACTGAAGAGTTGACTTCTGTGCCGTTTTGGTGATATTGTGATAAATATATTTGTAGGCTTTTTTTCTCTTCCAAAACTTTAATAAAAGCTAAACCACATCAGTTCAGTCCATTCACACATTGATGCTCTTTCTCGCCTTCAACAATCTGATTTATCCAACAGATGCTTTTGACTTCTCTGATGACTCCAGTCCTGGCGGCATTGAGGGGCAGAAAGGACGCTCAGGGAAGCCAAGTGATAAATCCAAGGACACTGGCAGTGGACTCAAAAAGATCTTCAGTGGACCCAAAAAGGTATTTGAGTATCCAAGAAATATCTGTATTTCTCTTCCTGCTTTTACTCTGAAGTTATTTTTGTTATCTAACCTGCCTCGATGACCATCTCCCTGGCCAAGGTTGATCTCGGGTCTGACACTGCTTGGTTGTGAACAGGCATTTCTCTTGATGTTATAAATGTTTAAATGACATTTACATAACGGAAGACCTAGCTTGTCTAAAAATAGATGATTGGAGAGAGGAGAGCGCCAGAGAAATATTGAGCAATAGGGTGGGAAAGACTTGAGGATCTGAATGGAGATGCCCATTGATTAACCTTTGACAGCAGCCTCGCATGAATGGGTTGATGTGTGTTCAGTAGCTCGCACAGTACGTGCTCTTCCTGTATGAAGGGAGTTTGAATATTACCTCTTGGTCAAGCTCATATTTATCTGAACAACTTGGCTTTGATTTGTGGTATTTTGAGCCCATATTTGCTCTGCTTATATAGATCATGTTTTGCAGTGGCTTTGGGTTATTTGTGATCTGTTTTCCTAATTCTTTGTGTTTACTGTTTCTACATCATTGACAAAACTCTGCACATTGTCCTCACAATATATAATTGTGTCGCACGATGTGTAATTTTCAGGAAATGTTTCAGACTGCTTTGGGACTGTTGTGCTCCACACTGAGGCTGCTGTGGTCTCGGTCTATAATCATGTTTGCAGCATGCAATATTTATGTGTTCAATTGTGCTAATCTACAACAATAACTTAAGCTTTGTGCTAGAATGGTTGATGGAGATTCATATGGTATTTCTACATTGTATTTGTACATTTGGTGCGTTGATCGTCGTCTCCGTTTAGATAACCAACCAATTCTTAAATTCTGACTGTTCCAGTCCCCTGCTAAAGCTGTCTACAACGCTCGCCACTGGAACCAACCTGAGCCTGAAGAGATACCTGTGCCTCCACTTTCTCGGTCCCAAACTGCTCCTGTAAGTAACCGCTCTTTTAGTGGCCATTGGTGTTAAGTTTGGCTTTATTGTGTTTTTTTGTTTAGCCCTACAAAGGCTGCTATCACAGTGCGAAAAGGGTGAATTTGTGCTGTTTTAAAGTTCTCATTTGAAATGTATGCATTTGTTTTACGCACAATGCAGACAAACAATATTACAGAGTATTTATGTTAAGCGAATGCTAATAACTGGTACCATTTGTTTACATAATTCCCCATTCCTTATGGCCCACAACACGGGATATTGTTTATTGGTCTCTTAGTAGTCAACAGTTTTGTTTAATTGCTCTAATTAGTCTCCTTCTGTTCACATAGTTATTTTCCCAGACAAGTGAACCTGGGTTTATTTGTATATTCTGTATTAAATTCCCCCCCACCCCCCCATGGAAATAAATGTTTGTTCAGAGACAAGTTAATCAGAGTCTGACAAATGGGATTTAAAAGTAGTTTTTTAACTTTGCACTACCTCATCTGACATCTGTTAACAACACTTATTAAAGACTTGTATGCTTAACAGACTATTCAGCTGCGCTAAATCTTGCGAGCATGTCGTTAAACAGATTTTGTTACTTTGGTATGAGCCCTATTTCTCCGCCTCTTATCTTCCTCAGGCTATTTTATCGAGCAGCAGCAAGGACAGCAACTCCCATAAAGATGATGGCTTATTCAAAGCCCCTCCACCGCCGCCCAAAGTCATTAAGTCAGAGACCATCCCCACGCGACTCAACCAGGATATTGTTACTGCACTCAAATGCAGGAAGGAGCACAAGGAGGTGAGTCCGGAGCTCACTGGGATGTTTTGAAACGTCTGCTGAGGAACAAGAAGGAGAGCAGGCTCTGTCATTTGCAGCTAAATGCTTATTTGTGTTCAGTTTTTACGACATTTGTTTGCATCCTGCAATGACATTTTTTTTTTATGCTCTTTAAGCTGCCTTTACCATTTGATGCAGGTTATGCAGTACAGAGATGGCATTCATTTGATGCACTTCAAGCTCACTGTTTAAATGAACCCCTTTCGTGGATTGGAGGTAGCAATGAGGACTGTTGCAGTTAATTTACACCCCCGTTCAGCGCGTGTCATTTATAGATGGGCCTTCTGGCCCCATGGCTGTTAGTCACAGATCCCCTGAGATAAAATGGCTTCGGCTAAGCTGTCACCGCACACTGGAGTTATCTTAAACCCGGGTGCTTCCTCATGGGCTGTGCTAAGTGCACACAAATCATGACTGTTGACACCGGTAAACACACAGAGTCAACCGCTGATCAGGCCCCAACTCCACATGCTGAGCTTTTATTGATTGGGAGTATTGGCACAGTCCGCTATTGCTGGTAATGAAACCAATAGAAAGGACTTTTAACAATGACAGAGAGCGGTGTGTATATGTTGATTGTGACTCTGGACAGATGCGCTACTTTCCAATTAGCTGTAATTAACCCCATTCCCCTTCCACCAGCTGTACACGGTGGTGCAGCATGTGAAGCACTTCAATGACGTGGTGGAGTTTGGAGAGAATCAAGAGTTCACAGATGATTTTGAGTACCTGGAGACGGGGCTGAAGAGCAGTCAGCCACTCAACACAAGATGCCTTAGGTAAGTGGAGTAAAATACTTAGTGCTCCCATTTTTGTTTAGTTCTACAGAGTAGCACTTAGATGCTCCAAGACTGCGCTGACATAGGTTTTTTTTCTGACAGACGTAGATTTGTGAGTGCTAAGTACCTCACTGAGTTGATTGAATGGCACACGCACCTGTCACCTGACGTTTGTTCATGTCACCTAGTATTAACATAGCCTATTCATAAAGCAATTACATAATCAGATGCTTTAGTTGATCAAAGCTGAACAGCAAAACAGAGCGCAGCAGAAGATATCCACACAGAGTAAATATGTTTTAAAAGACCATTTTTACTTTTTACTCCAATGTCTTGTTCACATGCAATATACTTAGTGACAGTTTTTGCACTTCTCGATGAAGAATCATCCACTTCTTGTTGTTTTTCATTAACACAAAAAATAATGAGCCCTATAGAGGCAGTATAAGTACCTATATTTTAGATTTTCTGTTTGAGTTTCATTTCCAGCATCTATCGGGGTTATATGAGATGAAGCTCTTGTTTTTCTGTAGTATGATAAAGCACACAGCCAGTCTGTTGGGAAAATGAAATCCACTCCGTAGACACAACCTTGACTTCAGAAGAATCTGCATGGAGTCCAGCCTCCTCTAGTGCTTTAGTCTTTACACATGCAGAGAGAATAGGAGGAAAATATGTTTGCAAACATGTTGCAGATGGAAATAACAAATGGTGAAATTGACATTCTGTCTCATTCATTTTAGTTTTTAGCTCAAGACTGATAACTATTTGACCAAGCATTTCTGCGATCTTTCCTTTCTGTCTCCGTTTCTTTCCCCCTCTCCCTGCTGCAGTATAATCAGCCTTGCCACGCGGTGTGCCATGCCCGGTTTCAGGATGCACCTGCGGGCCAGAGGGAAAGTGGCGCAGGTCTTCAAAATGCTCAGTGACGCCCCACAACACCCGGTCAGTCAAACACTTTTCTGTCACCTGCTTCTTCAATTTCATCTGCCTCAAAACATATTTTTTTGTAGAGTAGTGACAAATGGTAATGTGTGTGCCATGTTTGATTGAGTACTGCTTTTGTTTTTTTACATTGTCCTTGATGGAAATGTATTCTCTTAAGGCTCCGTTCCAGAGTTTTGAAACTGGTTGTCTTATGGGAGTTTGAACCATGAACCTTAGCTGGTGTACTTAGCTACTGAAAAACCCAAAACCTGCCTATTTGTAACCTCCCTAATTAGCTATCAATGGCAGTGTGTTACAGAGCAGCTTTTAAAGAAAATATATTGTATTTCATCTGAAGAGGGTGATGTTTGTTTTAGTATCTTGTTTAACACCTCCGCAATATTTGCTAATGAAAAGGAGGTTCAATCTTTACATGCCTGCAGTTATTTAAAAGTCATATATTGGTTTTATTATTACATTCAAGTCAAAGCATAGATGTCTTCAGTACAGTTAGTACAGTACCTTCACTATAAAACCAAATCTGTCTTTTTGTGTTTCGTGAGAATGTTTCCAATCAGACAAATAGCTCCCAGGTATTATTATAGAAGTCCCAGGTATTTATCAGCTCCGATTGGCAGTGATGGAAACATGACAACTGGGTGGCAACACTCATTTGCGCCCTTTTACCGTTCCCATTCTATGTGACACGCGCTGAAGTGAAGATATAACTGGAAACAACAGGGATTTGGACAATTATTAACCAACCAACTTCGGTTTGAAAAAGATACTGAATTATTTATAGATGTAATAAAATAAGTCACTGCTTTGTACTGTTTACTTACTCTGCTTCTGGTGTGTTAGTGACGTTGAACCAGAAAATACACCAGAAAGGCATACTAGTCTACTGACAATGGGGAAAGAAGTCTTCTACACTGCCTATACACACTAATTAGGGCGGGAAAAGGGTATAACTTACAGAATGCTTTCGTGATAGTGGACAGGTATTTAGACTTTCTCAGCTTGTTCAGGGTGTCCAAACAAGTTGACCGCCATGTCTCACCTTCTGTGTGCTCGACACTGACTTCTTTTAAATGGCCTTTCTCTATCCTCTCTATCAGAACCTTGGTCTGTGCACGGCTTCCCTGATGTACATTCTTAGTCGGGATCGTCTTAACATGGATCTGGACAGAGCCTGTCTGGAGCTTATGATCAAGCTGCTGGAGCTGGACCAGGACTACTCGGCCCACCAGGATCAGCTCACCGCAAAGGAGGTGGAAAAGGTCAAGGAGAAGATCAGGAAGCTGTGTGAGACGGTGCATAACAAGCACCTCGACTTAGAAAACATCACGGTGGGTTGTCCTTAAATAACGAAATACATGTAACAAAAAAGCTTCACTTCTGGATGTACTTAGTTCAAACAAGTAACCTCCTTCTCTGAGCTTTTTATTGATTCTTTCTTTAACAAGCAACTCTTCATAAATATCTAAAGAACTTACTAAAAGTAAAATCTGTCACTTTTTAATGCACTCCACTCTTACTCCTCTTGTTCCTAAAACCATATATATATTATATATAATATATTGTGTTATCTGTAAACAGTGTTTGCATGTAGATGTGCTTACCCTAGCTTTAGTGTCTTTTCATGCCCATGTTATGTTAAAGTGGTGGCACTATTCACATCTGCTCCTTTTTTAACCTATAATGCAGGCATCCTGGGCAATATTATGTGCTCATGTCCTCATTCCACTTTTCTATTTCAGTTCTCCCAGTGGGGAAAAGCTGCCAAATAAAAGAAGTGTACATATTTGACATGATGATTTTTCCTGTTGTAGACTGGCCACCTTGCCATGGAGACATTGCTCTCTCTTACCTCCAAGAGAGCTGGGGATTGGTTCAAAGAAGAACTTCGACTTCTGGGCGGTTTGGACCATATTGTAGACAAAGGTAGGTCTGTGGGATGCAGAGAATGTAGGTGGGCAGTTTGCAAGTCTCAATACTTGGGTAAAGCAAAGATTTGCTTTCCAACATCAAGTATCACAGATGTTGACTTTCATGCATCTGTCAGAATGTCTAATGGTGATGTTCCTCGTGTGTTTTGTGCTACCACAGTTAAAGAGTGTGTGCAGAACCTGAGCCAAGAGGATGACAAGGAGAACCTTGTTGCATCTTTATGGGGAGCTGAGAGGTGTCTGAGAGTACTTGAAAGCGTAAGTACTGCTCTGTCAAGTTGGGCTTCGTCTTTCACCAAAGTCACACAAAAGTGACAGTAAAGGACTAGAGTAATTGAGTACTGTGTAGTGGAAGGTAACTTCTTGTATTGTTACTTTTTATAAAAGACAGAATGTGTTTGCAATGTCACTGATCAAAAGTCTGAACCATACAAAAGTGTCTCTCCTTTTTTTTTAAAAATGTATTTATTTATTTAGTTTCTTGACTCCGTTTCTAGCCTTAAATGTACTTTCCCCTCTATTGATTTTATTTCTCTTTCAACTTCTGCCAACAGGTGACAGTGCAGAACCCAGAAAACCAGGGTTACTTGATTGCCTACAAAGACTCACAACTAATCGTCTCCTCTGCCAGGTGAGCACCAGATATAGCTTGGAGCTATTATTGACTGGACACAGACGCATACTGAGGCACTGACTAATATAACAACAGTTCAGTTTATCTTTGTGCTTTTTAAACACTTGATTTGAAACAAAGGAATAATCAGTAAAACACTGACATCTCAGTGATAAACAATAACATAACCAGCTCCCTGATTACTGTAATTGTTAACATCGGAGCCTATAAACATTTCTCAGCAAATTTGGATCTGATAAATCTTAGATTGATATTTCTGTATTGGTGGACACAAAATGGCATTCAGGGTTGTGTCGTATAAAAACGTTTTTTAAATCTCCTCTGCTCAAAATGTACCTTATTTCTGCCATATACCTCTGCACTTTAATTTCTCTCATTAGTATGCTTTCTTGCTTTCACCAGAGCTTTGCGGTACTGTGAGGATATGATTCAGCGATACAGCAGGGCTTTAAACAACAGCTCTCTGTCATTGTCGGGGGCAGCGCTGCCCCACTGCAGCTTCAGTAACGTGGGCAAAGCTGTGGAGGACTGCATGAGGGCCATCATAGGAGTGCTGCTCAATCTTACCCACGACAATGGTATTCTTATTTACTTAATAATTGTTGCCGTTGCTTTTTGTTTTGCCTTTTTTCTGTGTTTGTTCATTTCTGGATATCAAGAGCCATCGATGAATCAGTATTGTGGCTTATAGCTTGTCTAATGTGATGCCTGACAATGAATCACAGTTTATTGCATTAAACGGAAGTTTGATTCTGTTGCATTGCATACTTTTTCATCATTGTGATGTATAGTATCGGTATTGGACTATATTCTGATTAATGTGCTTATATAAACCTTAGCCCTATCTCTATCTCCAGGCTTCAGGTGCTTAGCAGGATATTGACTAGTATGAGCAGAGGTCAATAATGATATTTTTATCTGCAGAGTGGGGAAGCACCAAGACGGGTGAGCAGGAACAGCTAACCACAACTGCTCTAAATTGCGTCCTCCGAGTTCCACGCTACATACCCCAGGAGCAGCGCTTTGACGTGCGAGTACTGGTAAGGCGCTCTTGAACAAAATCACAAAACTAAATTGTTTAAAACATTACAGGTCATTTAGCAGACGCTCTTATCCAGAGCGACTTACAGTGAACTAACTACAGGGACAGTCCACTGGAGCAACTCAGGGTTAAGGGCCTTGCTCAGGGGCTCAATGGTGGCAGCCTGGTGTTGAACTCGCAACCTTCTGGTGATCTATTTGAAAGCCTAAGCACAAGACTACCGCCACCCAAAAGATATTCTACCTGCCGTATGTACGTGTGTCTTATTTGTGTATATATATATATATATATATTTTTTTTTTATGTGTACCAGGGTCTGGGTCTACTAATTAACCTCGTGGAGTACAGCTCCAGAAACCGCCACTGTCTGGTGGACATGGAGTACACAGTCGACGACACCTGTCTGGAAGACAGCCTGATGCAGCCTGCTGATCCAACACAATCGGACACAGCGGCAGCGTCAGCTGCGTCAGCATCGCCAAGCACAGCTGAGACTCAGGGAGACGCGACTGTCAAGCCCAAGCCCTCCGGTGCTTTGGCTGCCCTGGTGCAGGTAGGAATTGCGGAAGGACTTATTAATGAATATTTTAGCAGTCACGTTTGTTTTTTTTCATGATTTCTTTTGAAGTAAGGATGTGAGCAGAAACCGTTAGTGATGAGCAGGCATGAGAAAAAAAAAATCTGTATTTTTACTGTTGAAAGAAAAGCTTGTATTGTATGAACGAGTGAGACAGTGTTTCAAATGTTTTCTCAGGGAGACGGTCGAGAGTTGAAACATTACTCTAATACGTTCATGAATATGGATGATGCTATATTGCTGTATCATTTCAAATTTCCCCTCTGTGCTACATGCCCGACCACATAAGCTGCACCCTTGAGTGCATTTTCAGTAAAGTCTGAAGTTGCATATTTTTTGACAGCCTCAACATAATTAATAAGCTAGAGCAAATCAATGCACACTCATTTGTGGATTTGAATTTCAAGATAAAAATGTAATTTTATTAAAATGTTGCTTTATTATTGCTATTGCTTAACATTTTCTGAAAGCCTGAAAGGAAATTGAGAATAAAGTTGTAATTAACTTTAAAATTACCTTTCACTGTCAAGTGAGTTTTTGGCATACCCAGGTGCTTTCTGACCTCACCATGATGAAATAACTTGACTATCATATTTACCGTAATTTCCGGACTATTCAGCGCATCTGAATGTAAGCCGCACCCACTGAATTTTTAAAAAATATGTATTTTGTACATAAATAAGCCGCACATGTCTATAAGCCGCTGTTCATAATGTCCGCTGCTGAAGACATTCCAAGAACTAATAATGCAATTGAAGGTTGGCATAATGTTTTTAGAGGTTCATTTGGTACACTGAATGAAACACCGAGAAATTTCGTAAAAAAGTTAATTACCGTAACGAATGGGAAGTTTGAGCGCGCTCGATTTACGTCACATTATGCGACGGTGCTCAGTTTTTTGGCGACATGAAGCTTGTGAAAGCGGGAAAAATCCATAAATTAGCCGCGTCATTGTATAAACCGCGAGGTTCAAAGTGTGGGAAAAAAGTAGCGGCTTGTAGTCCGGAAATTACGGTAACTGCTATTCCTTTATTCCCTTAAAATAAAAAAAATCTGCCGTGATACTTGGCACCAATTAAAACGCTTGTTTTTTTGGAGTTCACATCTGTTTATTTCTCTCTAAATCGTAGCTTTTCCTTGAGAGGGAGCGTGCTGCCATCCTGGCTGAGGCGAAGACTGACGACCTCATCAGCGAGGCACCCAAGCCGGCACTTGACAAAAGTGGAGAGTGGCAGGAGACGTCCGGAGAGATACAGTGGGTGGCAGCCGAAACCAACGACAGCCAAACTGAAAAGAAAGAGGATGAGAAGAAAGAGGAGGAGGATGAAGAGTTGGATCTAAATAAAGGTAGATGTTTGTGTTTGAAGTTGTGTAAGAGATGCTGTTTTTAGCTCTGGCTGAAATCAGATTCTAGATAAGTGTGGTTAATGTTGCAGTAATGATTACTGTGTGGCAACAACTTCATTACCTTTTTTTTTTTTTTTGCTTCTCAATTTATTAATGTTGGAGCCAAACAAATGTTACATTTGGAGGAGGCAGGGTTTCTTGGGTCCACACAACTGAAGTATATCATTATAAAACCTTTAAAGAATGTATATACCCACTGGAGCTGAAGTGATTAGTCGGTAAACCACTCACTGATGACAGTAAGAAAATGATTTGTAATTATTTGTTTCTCAACTGACATAAGTGATAGGCAGAATAATCTGCTGTATATTGAAAACAGTCACTAGCTGCAGCCCTGTTTCTATTGCAACAAGTTGAGAAATGCAAACCTGTTTTCTTTTTTCTGTTCTATTGAACCAATAAGCAAAGTAAAACAATTCAGACATATTGACGCTGTTATTCCCTGAATGTTTTAACCACAGTACAGCCTGTTGGGTAACTGAGCAGTGAATTACAGCTACAAAGTCCTCACAGGAATCTTTCCAGCCAACAAGTTTTAAGCCTCCAGAAGAGGCAGTGTATGTATCCACGGATCATGAATCTTTTTCCCGTTGTGTTTGCTGTAGCTCTGCAGCATGCAGGCAAGCATATGGAGGACAGTATTGTTGCCTCCTACACGGCTCTGCTACTGGGCTGCCTCTGCCAGGGAAGCCAGGTGAGACTTTTAGACACATACACAATATGATTTAAGATTATTTCTCCTACTCTAAGATGTTTATGTCGTTGCTCACCCACCTTTCTGCCCCTCAGATAAATGTGACTACTGTGAGAGAGCATCTACCTAAAGGGGATTTCTCCATCATGACAGAAATGCTGAAGAAGTTCTTGAGTTTCATGAACCTCACTGTGAGTATGACTGTCTCCACGGTCATTGTCTTCAGCATTGTATGACGATGCTGTCACCATTATGATAAAAGCTGTATAAATTAGAATTAAATTATAGTGTAGTGCTTTAGTGACTAATTGAATCGATTTCCCTCCTAAAAGATATGCAATCGTTTTCTGACTGACGGGTATTTTCCGTATTCACCTTTTTTAAAATACTGATGCAATCCTAGCTCCAAGCAAATTGTATAGAGGTTACAAAAGGCCCTTTAATTGGACATATTGAAGGAAAAGTGCCTTTTCATGAAGTGTTCCTTGTGTGCCTTGAATCAAAAACATTTTTGAGGGCCAGCAATCCCGCATTTCCTTTTTAGTTTAAAATATAATTGCAGTTTTTGCTCCCGTTTTTTCTGCACCTTCATTCGGCTCCTTTCTCCGAAAATACTGGAATTTGGATGAAAATGGAAGCTTTTTATTCTGTTTATTTCATCAACGCAGAGATTGAAGGATAAATAATGTCTGAAATGGCTGTTAAAACAATGTATGAAAAGGCTCTGTGATCGTCGCTTATTTAAAATATCTCAATAGCTTCTTAGCCAGTCTAAAATCACTTGCACAGCCTCTAGTGGCACTTAGCTTTCATAAAGCTTTTGTGGCAGTAATGTGCCATTATCATACAAAATATGACCAATAAACTGTTAGCAATTAAATATGATTCTTGTGGTTCTAAGCAGCACAATTCAAGTAGTAATATATTATTAGTAATTTAAAAATAAGTCAGGCATTAATATTAAAGTTAAGAGTTACACAGATGTGCATTTTGCCGCAGCTTTGAAAGTGATTCATCCCGTCAGAGCTGAAGAGTAGCACCATCTGTTTCATAAATATCGCCTTTCATGAAGAGAAGCTCAAAAATCTTAACTGTCTTTTCCCCAAAACCTCACAAGTACAGTAGTACATGTTAGCGCCCTCACTCTCTTTGTTTTTCTTATTCTGTCTCTGCACACAGTGTGCGATGGGCACCACGGGACAGAAGTCTATCACGCGGGTCATCGACTACCTGGAGCACTGTTAACAGACAGCCAGACAGGGAACTCACACTCTGCACATAAAAGGGATCCCAGGCTATTCTGGTGCCCCGTACCCGACAGGGGCCACAGGGGGTCATTGGAGACTCGGCAGCATTCCTTTGACTTCCCCCAGATCACCCAATGCTGCCATCACGCTGAATGGTTACCGATAAAGGTGTGTGTGAACAAGCAAATGTAAAAGTTTCACTCCCTCTCTGGAGCACAGCCTGAACCAAAGCCCTGCTAGCTGACAGACATGCAGATTCCTTCAGTTCCACTCCACTAACGCCACATTCAGTCAGAAGATTCATCCTCAGGTGACTGGGAATCAGGCAGAGGCTTAAGTTTAAAAAAAAATACTCTGTGGAATTCTCAAATATGAAAATGGACTCAAAGCAGACCTCTTTTTGAAACGTCCCAAAAGGTTTGGCAGTCACTGAGGTGGAGTCTCCTGTACTGCTGCCTGGTCTCGATTCCTGGTCACTTAGCTTGAGTGTGAACCTCTGAATCTAATTTTTATGGATCATTACATCTTAATCTCATCCACATCAAAGCCAAGGATGAACTCATTGATTAGCATGAAAAACAATCATGTTCATGTATGTTAGAATGACGTCTCTGTGTAAACTTGTGTGGAATGATTTTGAATGCATACATCCATTTACCTAAATGTTTGCAGTTGGCTTGAATGTTTAAGGGAAGGAGAGTATTTTTAATCTTTTGATTTTTATGGTTTCATTGTGCCCGTTAATTTTGTAAACTGTGCGAGTTAGCAAGTCGCGTAGACGTTCTCTTATGTTTTTAGATTTTTCCTTGAGGGCATTTTTTCTCACCCAAATTATGAATGAGTTTTTAAGAAATAAGGACTGTGTGACATGTCGAGTTTGATGGGATGTTTTTTATTTGATGGATAATGGCACTTGGAAATTACACGCTATTATGAATTTTAAATTTCCTTCTCACCCATGATCAATTTGGTCATATTTTACTTTGTTTATTAGCTCATTTAAATTCAAATTAAATCAAGAGTATGTAATTACAGTATGCATTGAAACTCACAGGTATAACTGATGTGATGAATTACTCAAAAAAATTGATGGTTGTGCTTCCTTTTTGAATTTGTAATGAAGTTAATTTTTAAAAATGTATTTAATTTAATGCTTTCTCCTCCTTTGTAAATGCAATGTTTTTACCTAGTGAGATGCCATTTGTGTCTAAAGTTTCACATCATGTTTCATTAAAATATCCCATGTGACACAGCTCAGTGGCTGGACATAATTACATGTGTGTGACAGATTTAGCTGAGTTATGGTTTCGGCTTAAACGCACAAAATTTCATCAAAACTTGCTGCATTTACAAAAATGAAAAAAAAATGGGAAAAGTCATTTTTATTCTCATGTTAATTGACGTTGGGGATTTCCAGATAGCTACACATTTCTGTATGTCCAGCCACATGTAGCGTCATGTTTTTACTCATTGTATCATGATGTGTCTGCATTGGACAACATTCATTAAGCTCCCATTTATTTATTCTTTTGGTGTCATTTTACTTGTTATGATGCACATGAACCTTCAAAATGCCTCTGTCTTGTACTGCTCATATGTACGATCACTGATTTGAATGACAGCCATACCTGTATAAGCAGATTAGTTTTATCTGGTTTGTAGGGCTGCAGTGAACATAGTTGCAACTTTGTTTACTGTCAATTACTTTGCAAAATCCTGGTCTGAATGGAATTTCAGAATGTAAATACTCCTGTAAATAGCGGTTAATGGACATTTAAA
>CALSBV010010813.1:5696869-5727723 GCA_943590825.1 Bovichtus diacanthus
GAGACTTCGACGAAACTGTTCCCATGGGAACAAATGGCAAGTGTTTACCTCACAGGTCAACTCGGGACAGTTTTGTGACTGCAGAGTTGGTCTTTTGAGAGTTAAAACATAGTGTGTAGTAAACATTTAACACTATATCCACTCAATTTTGGTTTACTCACATTGAACGAGGCACTTGCGCTGAAGTGAGGTGTCCATGTTTTCTTGGTCTTCAGGCACTTCCATGTCTGTAAGTTCCAAGTCGGATTTCAGAGCTTTTAGGAAGAAAAAGTTTTGCAGCTATAATTACAACTTTGAAGTTGTGAATGCTACAATTTGAAAGCTCCTAATTATGATAACTCCAATATGGCATAAACACAGTATTAGCCCTAAGCCCATTGGTATTTAAAAAGTACTCACCAATAACACAATTTAAAAGGCTAATTCATTTTACTAAACAACCTGGGTACTGTATGTTTTTGCTAATGCTATCCAAACAGGAGGAAATGGAGCACTAGTAAATATTTATGGCAGCAGGAAGGTGTGTTTGGATTGATTCAACATGAACTAAAGTGCCCACATTCAACGTAATGAAGGGACATAGCACACACTGCACCAGTGTGGCTAACTGGTGTGTTTTTAATATTTTTGGACAAAAATGGAGGTCTATGGCAGAGAATTGTAGCTTTATCAGGCTTGTTAGTAGGATCAATTCATGGTTGGTTTTGCTATTTTCGTGACTTTTTTTGACTAAGAAAAATATAGAAAATCTATTTCAAGTATAAAAAGTCTTCTTACAGTGTTATCTTCTTTGATTATATATACTGATGCATTAACATGTAAGCAGTATTTTAATATTGTAGTTGGTCAGGGTAAAGTTTAAACTGTTTAGAACTAGTATTTTTTTAACTTTTTAAAAAAATTTTTTTAGAAAAGCTGTCTAAATGTAGCGGAGTAAAAAGTGCAATATTGACCTGTCATGTACTGTAGTGAAGTATAAAGTCGCATTAAGTATCTCTGATCTGTACTTCACAACAGTGCTTGAATAATTACATTTAGTCACTTTTCACCACTGCTGTGAAAACCAAGAACAACTCTTTTTCTCTCTAACTCCTGCTCTTCAATTTGTAGGCCTACGTCAATACGGATTAAGTCAGAGAGTAAACAGTGAAGCTGAACTGAGCGTATTATCTTCAAACTGCAGGAGCATCGCACTGTCAACTGAATGAAGAACTCTGCACTTGACCACACTGCGGAGCGGTGATGGACCCGGCCCTCACTGATTTGTGTACAAGTCTTGGATTATTTCGCTTTTACTACAAAGGATTTATTCAAACAGCTTGTCCACCAGTGCGCTATTCTGCTGCCACAGCACACTCTGCTCTGCAGCCTAATGGATGTTTTCACTGGTGTCTTGTTTACTCACACACGAGTACACATTTGCAGATGTACACACATCCATTCAGGCGCATGAGAAAAAAAACACAGGCTTGTAAACACCTCGCCATAAAAGCAAGCAAGCTAAGGTACACGTGCATTGCGTCAAATGTGTGAACCCACTGCCATAAATGCATTCGCATCCTAACAAAACAAAACTGGTACACAATCCCTTCATGCTCATACACGTGCAGGCAGCTCCTATTGTTTAATCTCACTCCTTAAATCATTGAGTGACAGGACAGAAAGACTCAGCAGCCCATCTGTATTCCTGGGTGTGCGTGACCTGCACTCTAACAGATAGGCTTTGTCCACGGGCGAGCCAGATGAGGAGCAGAGCAGAGTGGTAGTATTACTACCCCACACTGCCTCTGCCTTTTGCTATTCTCCACCTCCTCCAGGCTCACTCTGCCTCCTTTCTGTCTGTAGCAGCAGGGTGGAGGCTGATGAGTGTTGTGCGGGGTCAGTAGGGTTGCTGTTTGCGTTTGTGTGTTTATGTCTGTCCATCTGTGTATGCATTAGGGCTGGAAGCTGTGTGTGCGTGCATGCGTGCGTGCGTGTTAAGAGGATAATTTGAGACGGACATCATTGCACGCTCCTTCAGTTTATCCCGAGTGGAAGTTCTTGGGTAAACTGCAGAGAGATTGTTTCATTTCAATGCATAGCACAAATCACTAACATACACTCATAAACTACATATATTTGCGGGGACATTCCCCCGATATCATAAAACACAACCGGAATAGACATTCACGAATCAACGGCTGAATAATAATGTTTTCTCTTTAGTATTATTTAGTAAGGGTTTCGAATGTTCTTTTCTCCGACACAACTGAGTCTGAGGCTGGTTGCTGTGTGAAAGCAGGCTAAGTGTGTGGGTTGGGTTAAAAAAATGTTAGGAGTAGCTCAGGGACACTTGCTCGTTCACAGCATCTGTGCCTGTGCGTTGGTCCTGAGATCATAAGATCGAGGGGGAGATGGAGAGAAATTTGTCTAACAGAGGGAATAAATTAATAGCAATTAACGAGACACGTAAATATCTCTCCTGCTGTGCACAACATCAACCTGCGATGCTGCAAAATGCAGAATATTTACATGTAGGCCTAGTTATTATTTTGCCTAGTTATTTGAAGGGCGGTCGTGGAGACTTGCAGGAAACAGCGAGAGTAAGTGGTTGATGATATGCGACACAGATTTCCCTGGATTTGAATCATGCAGCTTCAGTGTATCTTATCTTAGATATCATTATCTTTGCGGTATTTTTAAACCCTCGCCCTCCATGGAGCCCGCCTGTACAGGGTAATTTGTCCTGCCATGTTTAACTACTCAAACACATTTATTTTCACAGTACACAGTAGATAATAGGTGACAGCACAGTTCCAGTTTCTCTTCAACGGAAGATTGTTTGTGTATAGTGGGGCTATCGCTTTTTTTTTTTTAAAAGGCACACTCCAGCGATATAGAATCCCACTTCTATAAAGTTGAGGGACTCACAGGAGACATGTCTTAAAAGAGAGTAGGAAAAAGTCGATGCAGCAGTGGCTGAGATTTCCTGACCTTTAGTCCCTATGCATCAAAAACATGCAACCAATAGCAAGTGGAAGCAGAGATAACTGAAGCACATCAGACTTGACAGAGCTGCTCTAGAAAGACAGAACTGTTTTTGCTGGACCAGTAGGCCGGTCCTCTCCATGACTTGAACAAAAGCCAGGTCACACGAGAAAGTGGTGCAGCGAAATTCACATTAATGAAATATTTTGTTCTCTAAAAGGGATGACTGCCTCTGTTGCCAACTTGACGACTTTTTTGCTCGATTTAGCGACTTTTCAAACCCGCTTGGCTACTTTCCCGCTCTATGCGCCTCACGCTTTCGCTTAACCGCAGACCTTATTTCACAAAAAAACGTGTAAAAAAAAAAAACAACAAAACATTGTCTTTGAGACGAGGTAACTGGAAGTGCTAAAATGCTAACTCATTTCCATGTTTTAGGACTGATTCCTGCACCCGGAGCTATTAGACTTCCCAACAAACCGTAGTTACCATGATCTTTGTTTTTCCTGCTTGTTCAAAGAACATCAGTCTAAATGCAGGTATCTAAACAGGGAGCCTGTGTTCTGTTAACCAATGACGTGTTAATTGTAAGTGAAACCTGTCTGTCTCTCCCCCACTCTCCTCTCTCGTGGTCTCACCTCTCTCTTGTGTATTTCTTTCTTTTTGTGTTGTTGCTGGAGATCTAAGTGATTAACAGCCAGTGTGGAGCATGCCAAGCCAACTAGCAGAGACCCCTGTGGCTTCAGAAAAGCAAACCAAAACATCAGCAGCACTAGCCTCTAAACAGAGTTTGAAGACCTTCCTTTCTTCTGATCTAACGGTCCCTGTGAAGCTTCCCCGGAGTCTGGCCTTCAGCAAGGCAACGCTTTCAATGCAGCACTGAAAGATGACGAGCTGGAAACGTTTTGGTTGCATTATCCATAAGCAGTGGCACCATCTCCCCCGATCTCATACTGTAATATTTCACCAACACAGAGAGGAAGGTGCACATGACTGGAAAAAGCTGTGTCAGACAATGTGCTCCATTTGGCTGATTTTTTTTCTTTTGTGTGTGTAGGAAGTAAATCGGAACTGAAAGACTTTGCATTATCTTGCATAATTGAATCTCTGAGTAATTTGGAAGGAATTAATATTAATCCTTTCCTGTGGCAGGGTGCCCTGAAAGGCTGTAGCGCTTGGGGGAGAACAGACAGACACTGAGAAGAACACGCCAAGATCCTCTTCAAGTAAAACATTCAGCATCACAGGGAAGGTGTCAAAACGGCTAAACGGTGCTTTTCAGGGTTTTACTTAAAAGCTCTCGAGAGTCTGGGCTCTGTGGGGGGGGAGGTGTAATAAAGTGGCTCCAAATCTGGAGCATTCTTAGGTTATGTGTACGACTTTTACAACAGCAGCAGCAAGTGTAAATTGCCATATGACGGAGGAGCTTGTATACATGCGCTGTAAAATGAAGGCTTCAGATTTTATTTCGTTAGCCAATTCTACACTCCTGGGATACTGTCGCACTTTGCACCGCAGTCTGCAGGGAATAGGATTTCCCAGAGGATTTGCTAAATACTTTAAATGCAAAATGTGTAAAGGAAATAAAAGGGAGCCATTACCACAAGACTTTTTTCTTTGTCTTTTTTGATACTTAGCTTTTTAGGTAACACTCTAACACTTTAACCCGGCTTTTTATTATTTTAAAGCATTCTTTTAACACCTAATAGCTTGTTTATGATACACTATGATCTAGTTGCAAACCAAGATAATGACAGTTTTAAGTGTTTATTCATGTTTTTATTAACAATTGTAACTTCTCCTATGAAATTAATTTTAGCATCTCATGACCTTCATCAACAGATGGAATTTGTCCACTTGTCATAAAGAGTAAAACATTTATATGGGGTATTTATATCTCCCCCTGTTCCTGTCTATCTTCAACTATACTAATAAAGGCAAAAAATCATAAAAAAAAATATACATAAATAGTGTTTTATAGGTTTTAAATAGGTTGTGTTAAAATAAACGTGCATGTTGATAAATACCTGCATTAAAGGATGAAGATGGATTAATGGTAAATACATCTGCCGATATGATTATGTGACATTTGTTAACACTATAGAACATTTAAATACAGGTTAACATATCCCTTGTTGATGGAGGATAGTGATACTCCTGAGATGCATCTTGTCGACTACAAAAGTAGAGAAAGAAGAAAGGGGAAATAAAGGGAAAAAAACTGAAACTTTTGGTTTAGGAATGAAATAAAAACAGTTTAGCTCCTGAGGGTGAGGAAAAGTTTGTGGTTATGCTTTTAACAAAGGAAAGCATCGATCTGGGAGTGTTTAGTCTCCTCTGTCGCTAAGTGGAATATGTTTTGCATTTTATTTTCCCTGAATGGATTCACTGCTGGACTGTTTAGGATTTTCTTAACACGCTAAACTGAACTAACCTGCAGAGAGCTTTTACTCAGATAAACTTTTTATTTCAGGACTCTGTTTTGGATTTCCCTTTAAGCTGATGACACTTGCACACACACAGTTAATTCCCGGTGAGAGTGTTAACAGTTTAGAGCGAGGCAAACTTTCAGCCCTGTGTCCCCCCAAGTGTGGAGATACAATTTCTACAGCTTCTCCCTTCATGACAACACTAGAGCGTATTCATATTTGTACAGTATGTGAGTATTTCTAACCTCGCTCGTTATCACTGCAGACAACCTTTATCTCTTTGCATTCATCATCAAAATCCAAACGTCTTTTAGATGTATAATAAGGAATCCAGGGAAAAGGTGCAGTGAATTTTTAATTAGCACAGACTTTATTGTACATTGACAGCACATAGAAACGTGTATACAAGTAAAAGAATGCGGCGTTCACCAGAGCCTGCATGGAGTGAAAAGATGATAAACACCCACTAGGCATGGTATACTCTCCACTTCAGCATTGTTACCTTTTGTATCTTCAGGTAACTCATTTGTCCAGTCTCCACTGCATGGTCAGGGGCATATTATGAGGATGTTTGCAATTTAATATTTGCAAGAGAAAGCTGCCCTGCCATCACAATTAAATGACAGATCCATTATAAATAAGAATGTTTCATGTTTATTTTATAACCTTGTGCAGCTGTAATTCAAATTTGTAAGCATGACTGACTTCTCTCAAGGCTAAAAAATAAAGATTCAAGATTTTAATCTGTAATGCAATTTACCAAGAGCCAAAATCATGAACCTACTCAATTCATAAAGTTATCGTAAATTTATGCTTTGACACCTAAATATTTATGTTTTTAAGCCAAGGTACTATGAAATTTTAAACTGCAACCAAATCACCTGGACGTGATGAGCACAAACACAGTTCGTGAGCTGGAAATAGCAAACCAAATGTTACAAAATGTGTTCTTACAGGAAAATATTCTCAATGGTGTTAATACAAAACTGTTCGGAGTCCATTTGTATTGTATATTAACTCGATTTTGAATGTAAGACATGTAGTTTGTAGTTGTTTTGTGTCCCTTTGTATTCATTTTCTGTCTCTTATTGGTTGTTTTGCCCCTTTTCATAGCCTAGTTAAGTCTCTTTGTGTCTCTTTGTAGTCTTGTTATGTCTCTTTGTGGCCCCTGACACTTTGGCCCCTGGGCCTGTTGTTGCTGTTTAGTAACCCATCCATGACTGTAGTGCTGACAACAATGGATTTTCAATCATCTAAAGCAACATATTCAGAAGGTTTATTTAGACACTTTTGT
The DNA here is from genome assembly GCA_943590825.1 of Bovichtus diacanthus. Lineage (NCBI taxonomy): Eukaryota > Metazoa > Chordata > Actinopteri > Perciformes > Bovichtidae > Bovichtus > Bovichtus diacanthus. The sequence goes on from CALSBV010010813.1 coordinate 5,703,560, forward strand.
TTTTATACCCAACAGTTTGCAGCAGTCAACAATGATGCAGGAAGAGATCTATCATAACCACACACTGTATACAACAGATCAGAAGCATCGAGGCCAGTTTCTCCTGCAGCAGAAACTGTAACGGACCATGATGCAATTGAGAAGAGAAAGAATACTGTCCTTTGGTCTTGTTATGCCGTGAATGTACCTGTCTAGTTCTCCCTCAGCTAAGTTCAACAATTTTACACATTCTTTCTTAGTTGTTGAAAGTCATTACAGGAAATGCTGAAAATCTGAAGTAACAAAAGCAGACATTCTTAGAGAAAGTGGGAACAACGTACAGTCCATACTGTGTACTAGTATACTGAGCACCTCACATTTTTGGCACGTGGTACTCTCTGCACACTGTCATCCTCTGCAGTGGCCAGAGATAATTGAAATAGTATTCACACTACACCAACAATGGAGGAGAAGTCATTTTCCATGAGAGAAAAACACAAACATGCTGTAAAACTTGTTATTTCCAGCTTGTTGACTGTACTAAACACACTTTATTGGCATCATAAGTATGTTATTAAGTATAATGAGCAACTCCAACAGTAATAAATGTGCTGGTTGAGAGCTGCCCTGCCATCACAATTAAATTACAGATCCATTATAAATAAGAATGTTTCATGATTTGTTTTTATAACTGTGTGCAGCTGTAATTCAAATTTGTAAGCATGACTGACTTCTCTCAAGGCTAAAAAATAGATTCAAGATTTTAATCTGTAATGCAATTTACCAAGAGCCAAAATCATGAATCTACTCAATTCATAAAATTAGTGTAAATTTATGCTTTGGCACCTAAATATTTATGTTTTTAAGCCAAGGTAGTATGACATTTTAAACTGGAAAACATGAGCAAAAAAAAACCAAATCACCTGGACGTGATGAGCACAAACACAGTTCATGAGCTGGAAATAGCAAACCAAATGTTACAAAATGTGTTCTTACAGGAAAATGTTCTCAATGGTGTTAAAACAAAACTATTGGCCATGTGTTTGCAATTCTGAGTCCATTTGTATTGTATTTCAACTTGATTTTGAATGTAAAACATTTTGTTTGCAGTGGTAGACATGGGCGGATTATGACACACTGGGCCCCTGAGGACAGACGTGAAAAAAGGCCCCACCTCCTCTCCTACATAGGAGCAAGTGACACGGTCTTTGTAGTTGTTATATTCTTTTTTTGGTTTTTTTGTGTCTCTTTGTAGTGTTTTTTTGTTCTTTTGTGGTCATTTTCTGTCTCTGTAGTCATTTTCTGTCTCTTATTGGTTGTTTTTCCCCTTTTCATAGCCTAGTTGAGTCTCTTTGTGTCTCTTTGCAGCTATTTTGCATCTCTTTGTAGTCTTTTTGTGTCTCTTTGTAGTCATTTTATGTTTCCTTGTGGTCATTTTGAGTCCCTTAATGGCCCCTGACACTTTGGCCCCTGGGCCTGTTGCCTGGTACACCTGTTTAGTAACCCATCCATGACTGTAGTGCTGACAACAATGGATTTTCAATCATCTAAAGCAACATATTCAGAAGGTTTATTTAGACACTTTTGTTTTTATACCCAACAGTTTGCAGCAGTCAACAATGATGCAGGAAGAGATCTATCATAACCACACACTGTATACAACAGATCAGAAGCATCGAGGCCAGTTTCTCCTGCAGCAGAAACTGTAACGGACCATGATGCAATTGAGAAGAGAAAGAATACTGTCCTTTGGTCTTGTTATGCCGTGAATGTACCTGTCTAGTTCTCCCTCAGCTAAGTTCAACAATTTTACACATTCTTTCCTAGTTGTTGAAAGTCATTACAGGAAATGCTGAAAATCTGAAGTAACAAAAGCAGACATTCTTAGAGAAAGTGGGAACAACGTACAGTCCATACTGTGTACTAGTATACTGAGCACCTCACATTTTTGTCATGTGGTACTCTCTGCACACTCATCCTCTGCAGTGGCGAGAGATAACTGAAATAATGTTCACACTACAGCAAAACTGCAAGAGCTGTTGTGGATGGTTGAGGAGAAGCTTCTCATTTTCAATGAGAGAAAAACACAAACATGGGGTGAAACCTGTTATTTCCAGTTTGTTAACTGTACTAAACATACTTTATTGCCATCATAACTATGCTGTTAAGTATAATGAGCAACTCCAACTGCAGTGCTGTGTTCTTTTAATTCTCCACAATACAGATAAATATGTATATTAATCAAAAACTGACACCAGCTTTAAGAACATCCAGGGTTGGACTTTTCTGTGGATATTTGTACTGCATAGTACTGAATATTATAGACTACACATTTGTTTGAGATTTCTACCATTAAAACATTTAGTCCCAGTTTCAAATATGCAGTCAAGATCACTGTCAATGTCGAAACCACATTTCATGGCAATCCATCTTTTACTTGTCGAGACCTTTCACTCAAATCCACAAATGTGAACTTCATACAGATAAATTCAGGAGATCCAAAGTCAACATTTTGTGACCATCCAAACAATTGTTAAGATATTTCATATTGAACCAAAGTTGTGGTCCGACTGGTGCCATCCCAAGAGGCAAAACAAAATAAAAAAGGACTTTTTCAATATTTAGAAGTGACCTTTTTGCCTGTAGGCCTGCATACCATCATGAGCTGATGAACGATCATATTAAATAAAGATGGCCAGGTCAACCCAACCCGAGAAAACACAATGTATTTCTAATATACAGCAGCAGGCAAAGAAAACAAATGTGTTTGGAAAAGCTGCCAAATGCTCAGGGCTGAAACACATTTGTTTATGGCTGCTGTGCAATTTATAAAGTGATAACCAACCAACCAACCAACCAACCACATGTTAATTTATAATTCATTTACGAACTTTATGTCCATAAAATGAAGCCCGGAACACTTGGACGTGACAAAAATGAAGCTGAGTGGAGAGTTTATATTCACCAGCAGGAAAAGAACATGAAAAATATTAACTTGCTCTGCTCCACTGTTACATCACTCCATACAAACAGCTCTGGGGATTTGCATTGAACGTTTTTGATTGATATGATCTGGGTCTGAGCCATAAGACCTCAAGGGCAAAGAGAATGAGTGAGTCTACTTAACGTCCCGCTCATATCTCTGGATGAAAATAACCAGAATTTCTTTTGGTGACTCACTCATGTAGAGGGAAACATTTAAATGTACCTACAACACTTATTCCTTTCACACGATGAATACAACCAGGAAGAAGTCTTATCTGCTTGTAAAGGTTAACCTATCCATCATTGATCAACAAAGTGCAACATGAGCATTGCTGACACTTTGCTGCACCTTTTTAACAGTCAAGGTGAGTCTCCCAGGCATGAAAACATTTTAAAGTGAGTTTGCCCGGTGTGCATGTGGCTTTGTTGTTCTTATCCATGCATGACTAAAAACATTTGCATGGTGAATCTAGAACAACAATGTGTGCCTCCCTTGCTCTCCCTAAGCTCCTGCTTGTATTAAAAGAGCCCGGTAGACTTTGCAAAGTTCACTTAGAGTTTCTGCATCTTTGCTCTGATTATCCTCGCTTGTCCAGGCAGAGCTACACCTGAACCTTAAAATAATCCAAATCAAATTACGCACCAGGGGAAGAGCACATATCAATTTTACTCTCTCCTGTCTCTCTACCTCCGCTTTCTTTTCTGACCACTCACACATTCTTATTCATTCTCACAATGGCACTGTCCGCAGTGTTTCCAATCTTTTTTCTCATATTCTATTCTTGTCCAGACTTTGACAGCAAAGTAGCCACAGGCTGCAGAAACTAGAACCCATGAACCATAATAGAATCACACTATTATAGCTCCTTGTGTTGCGTGTCATCTATGTGTTTTCTTTGTTTTTCTATGAATGTGAAGACTCTGGATCTTAATTTGTGTGCGTGTGTGTGCGTGTATTTCTGGTCTCCTTGGTTGCCATGGCAGCAGTGGAGGGTGTTAATGTAAGACGAACACCTCTGCATGATCCTCTGACTGACCCTTCTGACCTGCTCGTCACAGCATTGTTTATGAATGGTTTGTGAGAGCGCGCTTCATTGATTAAAGCCTTTTGTTTGTTGTTACAACCACATGTATTTGGACATAATGTATCAAACATAAGATCCAGATTAATGTTATACGCTCCTGCTCTCCTTTCAACCTGCACACACACACACACACACACTGTCTCATGCACTGTTAATGCTCTCATCTCTTTTAATTACCCCCTCGATCAGAGCTTCAGCTCAGCAATCAGCCAGGTCGCCACGTGCATCAGGGGATCACCAGCCCGGCCTCCTGCTGGACTGCTCCATTGTTGGTGCGCAGCGATGATGACCGCGCTCGCTGCATAGACTCACACTGTGGCGACAGCGATAATGACTCTGATGCTGTTGACCGATGGATGGTGCTGCGAGCCCTGCGAGTCACATATGAGGGGTTCTGTTGTGGTGTGAAGGACAACCACTGGTTTGGATTTTAAATGTGCAGGTAACACATGGGGAGGGCATGCACGAGTCCTCTGGGTTGGTGCAGCGGTCGATTCATTAGCTTTTTTTATCGAGACAAAAAGAGGACGTGCACCGCGCTGCGTGAAATCACTAATCAAAACAGCTAATTTGATTAAGGTCGCCTCAGGAATGTCACAATCATCCCTGTCAATTAAAAAATAATTACATCTGATTTATTTTACGCAAATGTGAGCACTGATGTAATAGTAAATATGTAGAATTATGCAATGCTTTTCAAGGGGTTCGAAACATTTGGCATGTTTCACTTTCATACAAAGCAATGTGGAGGCCAGCCTGAATCAATAGACCTCCATGAATTCTTAATGTAGCAGTAGGCATAAACATTTCCTTTGAGAGAAACACATTTTCTTTTAAAGGGTTTTTTTTTCAGGATGTGATGCAGTACTAAACACAATAGTGTGTTCGAGGAACTGCAGTTTGAAGTGCGCCATTTTTGCCACACTATAGACCTATTGACCTGACCTAATACAGAGTTAATAGCCGGCCTATAAAAGGATTGGACAGTGTGTCCTACTGTACAAGTGTTCAAAAGTACCAACACAACACAGTTTCACATCAGGCAAGACAAATCCAAAAAGGGTGCATGCAGGCAAAGAAGAACAGCAGCTGGACCACTATAGCTACAGTGGCACAATAATCTGGCAAGGGGCCAGTGTTTGTGAGAAGCAGGTATGTATACTGGGAAGCTGGTGAGGGGATTGGGAGCAGGTGGGCAGGCAGCTGGTGATCAGGTGAGTGGAATAGCTGAGGAAAGACAGGGAATGACAAAGTCTGAAATGAAATGTTAAAAACAGGCAAGACTTGGAAATGGATGAGGCTATAGCCATGACAAAACTGGGAGACAACATTGTATATTTTAGAAGGCAGATTCAAATTCTCAAAATCCGACTAAACCGAACATCTCTTTTAGGAAAGAAATATCCACGTTGCTTTATTCTGGTTGCTCTGGTTTCCGGTTTCCTCCCACAGTTCAAAGACTTCCAGTTTAGGCATGAATTGGTGACTCTATAATTAACAAACAGATGTGTATGATCAAGGTCTAGAATATAGATAACAATAAGGTACTTGAGAACAGACTGTTAGACACTGTGCTAATGAACCAATTCTTAATTCCTACATCTTCTGCCCACTTTCTTAATTAATCATTCTTAATTAGCTCTGAATCAGCTGCTTAATGGCACACAAGGAACAATCAATCTCGACTTCCTCATTATGCGAAAATAATTTTCGTGCCTCTTCAAATAAAGCAATGCATCATGAGTTTTTAAGGAACGCGTCATTACTTTGTGGTTACCTCACCATTGCTAGACAGTTCTGTTTCCCCCTCAGACATGCATCATCCTACCAAACTGCCAAATTAATTGCTGATTAATTTGTCTTTCTTGTGACTGCTCAAGATTTAGTTTACTTGAATATAGTACCCAGTATATTACCCAAGCTCTCTTGCAGAGTTCTATACGAACAGATGGATTGTTGGATTTGTCTGTGTGATTGCTATTTTTTTGGCTGCGTGCCTTTTCTTCATCTCTCTTGCTTATAATTTAATTTAAAATCTCTAATTATTTTTCTTCTCTTTCTCTTTCCTCCTGTTTTTTGGCTGTGGTGTCAGTCAGTATGCCGACCAATCAAACTTTATAGGGTGCCACAAAAATATTTTATGTGTCCCAATATATTGTACTGTATGTCAAATGTAGAGTGCCAAAAATACCAGGATGTCCTACTGCATCTGGACACTTTTTGCTGCATGCTTTCTGACTATTCTGACCCACAATCCTCTGCACAGCGAATATATGAGTTCAAGGCCCAATGTTCAAGTTCAAGGCCCGATGTTATGCTGTAGTGGTTTGTCCCAATTGTATGCATAGTGGATGCAACAGTACTGAAGGGCAGCTGTATACGTACTGAAGGTAAAAACCAAAAGTGTGCGATTTGAAACGCAACCTCAGTCTTGGGCTCACCTGAAGCCATCCCACACTATAACACCAAAATAGTGTTCAACCTCACAGGGCCTTTGAAATATATTGTAAAACTCCAATGGCCATCAGTGATAAAAAAAACTTGAGCTTTCATGTTGAGCCTTCAGAAGCAGTGATGATAATTTCCACCCTGCGGAAAACTGAGATTTGATTGAGCAGAGAGATAGAAAAAAAGCCCCTGACTCACTTAAAGTTGGAGTGGAGAATCAGGGTTTTGGGGGAAATGCAGTTATCGAGAAGCTTTAGGATGTTCAATCAAACACCGGCTCAACTCTGATGAATCTATCCTGAAATTGACCCCGATGTGGGATTCTTTGATGCTGTGATTGCAGTAAACTGGTGCACAGTTAAACACAAGCACCTGCCTCACTGTTGAACTTATACTGTTGCAATAGAATGATACATAAGGGCATGACATTTTGTTGAAAAGAATTGGAAATGTGTTTTATTCCAAATAGATAAAACAAATGTATTTGATTACATTCTTATTGTATTAAACAGAATGGCCCTTTGCACTATAACACCGCGTGTCTGCTTCTGTACCGCTAGCTTTTATTTTCTCCTTGTAATTGAGAGTTACATTTTTTTTTAGAAAAGGTTTAATGGGAATCTGCTACTACTAGTGACTACTGATTAATGAAGTCTGATTTTTTAAATTTAAATAAAAAAAAAAATGCTGAGGACCATCTAGTTAGCTGGTCTGGCTAATATATCTTGTATCTTTACCACCTCCTAAAGACAAAAAACTAAGTTGAATCTACTTGTCAATTGTGGTTCTCTAAAATGGGAAAATCAGAGAAAAAAAACAAACAAATTTGATTAATCTGATTTAGTTTGTTTGTGTCACTTGCACATACACAGGTGTGTTCACTTACCCTGGTTGTTTATACCTCTGCTCAGGCTAATTAAAAACACCTGTGAGGTTGTAACCTTTTAAAATATGTCAAATATGGTGTGTCTGCTTATCTTGTTTTTAATTTTTCAAAAAAAGTCTTTACTCCTAACCAGGGGTTGTAAAAATAAAAGGGACAGGGTATGATCTACAATATCTGGCCAAGTGAAAGAGAGGGCAGGACTTTCCTCTGTCTTTATTCTGAAGGCGTTTCATGCTCTCTCTACCATTCAGAGCGTGTCTGTTGAACAGACGTTCATAAAGTCAAAATGTTACACATCTTTATCTGCTGCTTCACATTGTTGTTGGCTTCAAGGAAACGTCTTAACTGCCTTGACTAAGCTCTGTGCAGTGCATTTGTCAATGGGGTATTTCCTGAAATATTTGTTTTGATTTGGTTGGCGTCCAAACCAAACATCCCTGTGAACCCACTTAACAATACTCCCATGCTTCATTTGCAAGTATGAGTATTGCAAGTATCTAGAAAAGGCCTACGCTGCCTGTGTGAATTACAAATAAATACAAAGACAGAAATCCTGTCGAAACACCCTGATTTCAGCTTCATATTCAAAATGCATTTTTAGCCATTTATGACAGTAGAGAGGATACAGAATGTTGCTCATATACTGCCGTGTCGCTAATGTTGAATACACATGAGGGGCTGGATAAGATGTAGAAGAAGCCAGCCGTATCCTCTTCTAAAACGTCTGTTTGTTTTATTTCTCATTCTAAGGCACCGTGACTTCTCCCCTCCACTTTCACTCTCAGATCCCGAGCTCCCAAAGTGAAAGCGGCATAGCAATCTCTGGGCTCATTGACTGTGGGGCCTAAGGGGCTTGGTGGTAAAAGTCTATGCACGTATTAGCTCTGCAGTGCTGGCTGACCCAGACTGGTCCCTGGCCACATAACTACCGTCTCATGCCTACTCAAAGGGCCTCTGTGTTGGAATGTGTCGCTACGGAGCCTGGCCCCTATGGAACATCATCCGTGGGATATGCAGAGCTGGCAGTTTGACAAGCAGGCATGTTGGCACAGAGTGGCTGGAAGGCTGCCCCGCTCCCTTTTCGGTTCAGGTTTAAGAGGCCTGTGTGGGTTTTTTTTTTTATTCACCTCCATCATATATTCAATCCAGTCTCATTGTTGGTCTTTTTATGTGCAAATTTCTCTATCAATCTCTTTTCTTGCAAATCTCCATATACTTCTGGTTTCTTCCTGTGTATCTGTCCCACTCTCCTCATCACTGCGACTCCTTCGCTGCATGCTACTCCTATGACTGTCTCTAGTTGCCGTTGCATCATAATTAATTGATAAGTCCCCAGTCTTCCTGTCATCTTCTGCTGTTTTTTCCTTCCGTCTTCCCCCTCTTCCCACCTCTCTCCTGTTATTTGCTTCCTCTCTCTACATTCCCCAATCACCCCCCTCCTTCACACGTCCTCCAGTATCCTCCCTCTCATCCCGTCTTCCACTCACAGTGTTGTGCCTGTTTCCTTACCTAATTAGAAATCCCCTGTAGGTTTTGGTTACAAAGCAGAATGTTTTCTGTGAGCAGTTCAGTCACCGGTTTCTGGGTCACATAAGGGGAAAGGGATATAATCAGCCTGCAAATTGAGGTTTAACATCACTTATTTATTACTAGGTAACACATTAGAGTGATTATATTACCCTCCTTACTTATAAAGTTGTGTAATGCATTATAGTTACATTTTTGGTAATCATATTAAAGTACAGAACTAGCAAAAGCACCTTGCCTTACATATAGAATGTCTTAATTTAATAGCCGATTCATTGCGGTCTGAATATTGTATTGATGCACAACTTAATATGCACATGCAGGCGTGAACTGTTACCTAGCAACAGCTGCTGTAAGTGGGTGAAGACAGATGAGTGCGGGGAGGACAGACGCTGGAGTTGGCAAATTTAAGAAGGCAGAGGAGATTGGGTGCTTCCGAATGTGGGGAGACAGTCGTTATTTTGAATTGACTTCCTAGAGAGACAATCATTTTAGCTGGAAGTTGTACAACGTAAGCCATTTCCAAGTCTGGAAGTCTAGTGCTAGTTCTTAGCTGTGAACTTTATTATAATGTATATTTTATTGAGGCACTTGGAGGGTGGCGATAGACGGATACTGTCTGACTTTGCAATGATTAACTTCCCCTAAAAACTGTTATTTTTATAGAATGTGCAAGTTTCTGAGCATGTTTAGTACTTTTAGTCCAGCCCCGAAGTACATACTGTGAGCAAAATAAACTTTTTCTGCATTTAAAAATAAATTAAAATGTAATTAAAAGTGCAAAGTGAAATCACTTTTATCAAAGGGGAGACACCCCCTTACACTTTAAAAGTATTTCTTATTGGTAATTATCATTTACTATCATTATGTACGCTCCACCAGGCAAGGCAATGTGTTTGTATAACACATGTTATACATAGCGGCAGTTCAAAGCACTTTACAAACTAGAATAAAGAAAACAATTAAAACATTAATTATCAAAAGTATGAACACTCAGCTCAGCTTCGTGCGAGTCAGATGAGGATGCAAATCATCACAAAGCTGTTGATTGATGAAACCTCTATATTGATTATTTACACTTACATTTTTCAGTTTTGAAATGATAACATATGACAAAAGTAAATCATACAAACTGTATACATACTGATGAGGATGCAGCAAATAATTAATCATTAAAATTGAAAATCATTCCAGGAAGAGTTCCCCTGTTGGCTTTCCTCATTACTTGCGGAACTTAATCAGATGAGTGACATGTGACAGAGGTTAAGCACAGCAGATTTGATTGACACAAATGAAAAGAAACACTCGCCTACCCGAGGGGATCAGAGTGTGTCATGATTGCTGAGTAATGCAATTAAAGGATTCCCAGCAGAGGACTTTACAGGAACGGCTTCAGGAGCAGCACCTCCAAGGAAATGATGGATTATAAGCAGCTCATTTTCATGTCATCGATGTCTTGTAGCACGTCTGTCATACCTGAAAATAGACCCGGAGATGTTAAAGCCGTGCACAGTGGTTGGCAGGAGCATGAAGAAAAGACATGTTCATTGCACATTAAAGAATCCAATGCAGGCACTCTGTGCTGTAACATGTTAGCTTCAAGCTGTTTCATTTCTATTAGGTGAGGAAATTGCATCTTCAGTATTGACAGTCCTAATACCTTAAAGGTTATCTCTACGACATTCAGAAAATTAATAGAATGACAAACGACTCGCTGCTGTGTAAAGATATAGTGGAGTAATGGCGTCCTGAGCAGAGAATGAAGTACCCTCCCGCTGTATGTGTTGTAATCCGAGTATCTTTGTGCTTTGTTTACATAGCCTGTACGGCCGAGTGTGCATGTTGGTGCGTTTTAGTGCCTGTGTGTGGCTGGTTTATCCTCGCTGATCTGCGTTCATACCGTTGATAATGGCGTCCAGCCCGTTAAGCTGCCATCGCATGATAAGAAATGTGTTCTTTGGTCACCCCGAGGTAGAGCGCAGAACGTAATGCACATAGAGAAGCAAAGCGCAGCTCAAGTGTACGTCATTAAACGTGGTTACGTCTTTATTGTTATTATTACGTCACACAGAGCTGTTGTCTCATTGGTTGCGCTTTGAAAGGTCAACACATGTCAAAGTTTAAATATTTTGAACTTTGGCAATTTCAGTAACTGTGCGCTTCGTGTACAGAGCCGGGCCGGCTGCGTGTGCATGTTTACATGTGTGCGTGGCTAGCTAATGGCCGCCGCTCTCATTGGGTATTTATCGTGGAAAACATCTTCCTGACCAACGCCATTACCTCCGCTCACTTTCACACACCTGGCCAATCACTGCATGAAGTGTGACCGTAAAAGCCGGATTTTCAGTTTTGGAAGGTTATAGAAATTGTCGGATTTGGAACAGAGAGGAACAGAGAGGTGTAAAAAGAGGAGGTTTCAGCCCTTGTTTGAACATTCGACACAGCACTTAACTTACACCGACATTCTTACTTTGGAGTATAGCATCTGTCAAAATATATTAAAATGTCCCCCTCTAGTACTCGTCTTGTGTTGTTCCCTGATGCAGCATGCATTTGGATTCCTGTGTGGGATCTTACAGATGTGGCTTTGTGATTTGTTCTGGTGTATATGACATGATATTTATAACGCCCCTCCTTTCACATCTCTATTGAGAGCATGGCATTGTGTTTTTGATGTATACAGGTCTTTATAGCATGTCCCCTGTCCATACACACTGCCTCTCTTTTAACAAAGCAATTGTTCAATTTGTCATGTCAAAGAAAGGCAGCCGGAGGTGTGTGTGTGTGTGTGTGTGTGTGTGTGTGTGTGTGTGTGATGTCAGATTGATACCTTGTCTAACAGGGGTAGAGGATGTTTTCATGCTGTTCACCAAAACCCACAGCAGACTATCTTGAGAATAATACTGAGCCTTAGGTGAAAATACAGCCTTGGGCATTTTTATTTCCTGTGCAGTATGAATCTCCAGAGAATCTGCATTTCAGCCAGTTGTTTTCATGTGGATTGTAGTAATACTACAAATAGGAGTACTCGTGTGTGTCCTAAAATGGCATTCAGATTTTTTAAACTACAACAATAATTTTGACATTCAGCACTAAATAGTGAGACATTTAAAGTGATAAATGCAAGCTGAAACATATATTTAAATTTCAGTCAAGGAAAGAAAACTCTTTGCTCCTGTGTAAAAGGCATTGGACCTGCCTTAGGATGGTTCAATCAGAATTCTCCCAATGTGAGACTGGATTCAAATCAAAGGATCTTGAAGTCGTCTCATCTTTTGTGTACTGGCCAGCTCTATTTGAGGCTGCATCTAAAAAAAAAAAAAAAAAAAAAAAAAAAAAAAAGAAGCTTTTTCTTCTTCTCTTCCTCCTCTGATGCACTGAAGAACATGCCTTCAGCGCTTCCTCAGAATTCAGAGGAGATTTCCGCTGAGTAGCTCGACCTCACAGTCTAATCACCAGATCTAAAACTCCAGCAGCGCTCCAGGTCGCACCAAGAGGGATAAAACCCCCTCCTGCTTTTGCTTCCCCCGGCCCCACATGCCAGGACACAATTAATTCATACTGCTGGCAGCAGTGGACCATCCCAATAGTACAACTCTCATCCCTTGTGCTCATTTTCTGTCTGTATTTGCATAATATCAATTTGGTTTGTAATGGCCTATTGGGGAACACAGTCTGCAAGTTTGCATAAATAAAAGGGGAAAAAAGCAAGTGAGGTTTAAGGAAAGCACAAAACTACAAATTCTGCTCTTACAGGGGAAGTGGAGAGGGAATAATAAAATGCTTAACTGGTCAAAGTGTAGACTTCCACGGAACTTGATGTGAAGGAAGTTTTTGAGTGTCAAGCTTTTTCTAACCTGTGTGTGTGTGTGTGTGTGTGTGTGTGTGAAAAGAGAGCGAGCTGGTTGATGAAGTTAGTCACAGATAGGCAAACTGACTGTGGGCTGAGTAAGTGGAAAAAGCTCTGTCTGCCTTCCCCTGGATAAATAATAGTATAGTCCTACCACACTCGTCCTCCACTGGCTGCTTCTGAGGGAGTCAGAGAAACTGAGCGATGGACAGACACGAAGAGAAATAGAGCGAGAATGATGAGATGGGGTGAAACAGTGCAACAGCGGAGAGGAGAAGATTAGGTGAGGGCCAAACTGAATCTCGAAAGCAATCCTCCAGGCAGGCGCTAACAGAGCAGCCAGAATCTGTATTAACAAAGCCTGTAGGAGTGAGTACTGATAGGATCATAGTACATCGCATGACTAAATATAAATCGCCAGCTTGGTCCGAATGTCATATACACCAATAGTGGACAGACAAGAGGAAGTGTTCCTGTGGGTTCCTCCATTTTTCTTCTCCTTTGTTAAAACTGGAACGTGTGGATGCTGTGCTTGATCATGATGAAACTGATCTCCCAGGGACCCTCCCTGCAGGCGGAGTAATGAAAAGAGCAGCATGACTGATGTATGCTCCTGTGCAGAGAGCATTTACAAACCTGACGATGGGATGTGCTTCTGCATTGACATTGAAGGGAGAATCGTCTTTTCACCTGTCCCTCCGACACAGAGAGGTCAGGGATCAAGACTGGCCTCAGAGGCTCATCACTTGATCCTCAGAGGCTCATCACTTGATCCTCAGAGGCTCATCACTTGATCCTCTGAGGATCATTATTTGATCCTCAGAGGATCATCACTTGAGCTGGGAGAAATTCCGTTTCTTGCGCACAAACACTTTCTCTACTCAGTTGGTGGTTTCCAATCTTTTTAGTCTGACAAACCCCACAGAAGCATCAAATGAGCCCAAGTTGACACTTCATTCACAAATGAGCCCAAGTTGACACTTCATTCACAAATGAGCCCAAGTTGACACTTCATTCACACCACCTGCCATGATCCAAAACTGGATGTAATTTTACCACAATAATTAAAACCTGGATATTGTTACAATAGTGACCCTGGAACAATGTGATGTGATCTTATGCACGCCACTTTTAAGGACCTTTCGCGTCACGGTGGCAGTTTTAATGTCAATTCAAACTAAACTGCTTGGTTACGTTTAGGAAAAGATCATGGTTTCAGTTGGAATAAGTATGTTTGTTACGTAAATTAAATTATGTACGTAATTTAAGTATTCAACACTTAAATAAGTAAAGGGTTGACTTTTGGTTTGGTTTCTGTATATGTGGTTTTGACCCATTTATCCACCTCATCGTCCTCCCTACGCAGACTTTCTTGCTCTTTGTACTGAGTCACCTGTTCTGAGTGTCTAATATTGCTGCGGTGTGAAATGACGCTTGAAAAGCAAAACAATTTAATAACTTAAGAAATTGCCACGTTATAAACGCTCTTTGGTGACAACAGGCTGCCTTGAATTGTATGTAAATGTGTACGCTTAGCCTCTTGTGTTTTCTTTCTCGTTTTCAATAGGTTTGATCCAATTTGCTTTCATTATACTTACACTTATGTAGCAGCTTGTGGTTTCAAACATGCATTTATTACTGTTCAGCGTACTTACCCACAGATACTCACTCAACTAGTTTCCATACATTATGAGCTGTAGCACGGGATGGTATGGTGTTTACTACTATGCCTCAAACTGATAATGAATATTTTTCATTATTGGTTGATTTACAGGTTATTTAACTGATTGTTTACTCTATGAAGGGTCAAAAACCCAGGGAGGACATCTGCAGTTGTTGGGAGAGGGACTGAGAAATCACACTTTCTCCCAAAGAAATGTCCAAAAACCAAATTTGTTACAGATTATTTGTTCTGTCCATCAACTGATTGAATAATGGACCCAGGGAGGGTGTAGGTGTGTTATGATATGAATCGTAATTCATTTTTTTACAAATTGTATTTGTTTGCTTGTAGGCTCGTCATTAAAAACATTGCTACAGTACTTGACTTCTAAATTGATGAGTATACAACTTTCCCACTGAGCCGCTAATACACTTCTTCATCCACTTCTGTGTTTGAAAATGGACTCCAATATCCTAACCAAACAGTGGTAGCAGCTACCTAATGTAGTTACAGAAAGATCAGATGAAGGCTTTGCTTGCATATTCTAATTATGTAAATAAGAACAGCATGATGGTGCATTTTAATATGAGATTTTGCCTGTGCTCATTCAATTAGACAAGTGTCTGCACCGGAAATACATGATAACTAAATTAATTAAACATTATAAAACATTTTTAAACGATTACATTTATGGACTTATTTATTAAAAATAATTTCTGAATTTTAAAAAAACTTGGACGTTTACGTTTTGCTCAAAGAAGATCAACTATATAATTTTACAGTCCAGATAAAATATGTACAAATGAGAACATCTCTACATGTCTTGTCAAATTTTACCTTAATAAATTATAGGCTGTTGTTTATAAACCGTAGTTTAATGTTTTTTATGTAGTTGTTAGGGTTTAAATTAAGGAATTAGTAAGTGGTACTAATACATTTAAATTTGAGTAAACAAGTCATCTACTATATTCAAGGTCGCAAATAATGTAATGTATGTAGTAGTCCAGAGCTAAGTTATGCAGCAAACTGCTGCTTGTAAATCTGGTTTGTGGAATCCTTTGAAATGTCAAAACAAAAACTGAGTCGTGCAGAAGATCAGAAGGTAAAAACTTATGAGAGATGGCGCAGCACAAATATAAGTAAAAGTATGAAGTTACAAATCAACACATAAAAGAGTGTAGGAGAAAATAGAAATTAAGAAGCATAAAGCTCACTAAAATATAACCAGATATGTTGCTAAATGTTTTTGTGTCTTTGTCATACAACACACTAACATAGAAACACATTTTACATTACCACGGAGAACATGATTTATGAAATGGATCTAATGTTTTATGTTGGTCCAGTGAGATGATCATATAAGGACTTTGGAGTTCTCCTGAATTTTTTGTCCACGACTTTTGTTTTAGACCAAATTCCTGCAAAACTATTTACATCCCCATCAGCCTTTTTGTTTAGTGCTATTTAGCTCATGTTAGCATGCTAAAAGATGGTGAAAATGGTAAACATCTGCATGTCAGCATCTGCCACTGTGAGCATGTTAGCATGCTGATTAGCTTTTAGCTCACAGCCTCACAAAGCCGCTAGCATGTATACTTTTAGACTTCTGCCAGATTGTCTTTTTTGCATATTAAGGATCTAACTTCATGAAATGACCCACAAGTATGTCAGTGAGAGCTGTGATAAGAGCTGGTAGAATTCTCTAAATGCTAAGGAAAGGGGCTTCAATGAGTCCTTTCTTATCCCCTTTAGCATATGTTACACTGGACCATCCTTTACCAAAGGAAATAGATAATGCCATCCCACAATTCCTTGCAGCAGCAACGTTTAAAGTTACACACAATTCGGCCATCAATAGCTGATGACCCAATCACACTGTCTGATTGTCCATTATACATACTTTCTAAATATCCTTCTTAGAAATGTGATTCTGATTTGGACAGAAATTCTTACTTGAAACATACAGCATTGAATTGGTAACTTTATTCATTTTCTACAAATATATAAATGAAGTTGCTTAAAAAAAACAACTCCACTGACCCGACTCTGCAATGGCCTTCCACACAATCCTGCTGCATCTCTGAGGCCAGTTAGTGACAACAGGACTTTACATTGTCCATGCAACAACACTAAGTGGTAGTGTTGTTGCACTAACAGGGGGAACTGTGACGCAATCTTCCTGAGTTGCCTCCAGAGTCGCTGTGTTGCACCCTGTTGAGCCTCAACATAAATCCCTCTCCTGCACACACACACATACACATACATACACATACATACACACATACACATACATACACACTTTGCAAAGTCTTCACTGATATATTCAGTACAGATTTTTGTCCCCTGGCACCTCTTTTCCTGAATCCTCTTGTCGTGCTCTTGCTTTTGAAGATCTCTATTCTGACCAGAAGTGATGATGATGTTCATAATAACCCTGTGTAGTGTTATCATAACCCTGAATAGAATACTTGGGGCCACAGACTCCCTCTTCTCCTGTCCAATTTCTTTGGTGTTTTTTAAGCAATTTGCTACAGGGACTCTGGAAGGCAGCACACTAGAGAAGACAGGCGACAAAATGGACATAATGACTGGCCTAAGGGAGGAAACGGAGACAAAGAGCACCAAAACTGTTAGACAGTTTTAACCTCATCAACAATGAGGCCGTGTCTGAGGGCAACAAGGTGACCTGAGACTGATTAAAGTTAAGGTTACTAAACAAGTTTATTCACATGTGACGTATACCTGTGGTGACACAACAGAGAGAAAGTACGGTTTAATTGAGATAAGAGGAGCATCTTGATGCAGATGGGGAAAAGGAAATAACTGTCATTCACCTTCTTTACTAATTTGATTATTGCATGAAATATGGCAGCCTTGGAATACACCCACAACCCGCCGGTGTATTGCTCAGTGCCTTTTTTGATAAACTACTAATTTTGTTTTATTCCTCTGTTTTTATTCCTCTGACACATATAACCATAAGCAATGCACTTTATGAATCCCCACATGCTGCATTATGCATAAACTCAGCATAAACACCATATAAATACACTGGGACTGACGGATACATACATCAGAAGATATGGATTCAGAATGTTTTAGAACATCAAAACATGTACTTACCCACTCAAACGTCCCCACCCCCTTTTACGTTAACATATTTTTCTATCTTTATGGGGACCAACATTTCTCTAACCCTGAGCACTGCAACCAAGCCTAATATTAAACCTTTGGATAACCCCAACACAAAAGCCTAAATATGAAAAGATTAACCTAATGTTAATGCTCAACCTTACCCTTAACCTTAACACTAAACCTAATTTCCTAGTTTTAATAATCCTATTTTTGTCTCGACATCTGGTTCTCATAAAGATAGAAGCGCGCGCACACACACACACACACACACACACACTTTTTGCACTGTAGACGCTCACAAGTACACATCTATATAAGGACACCTAAATCAAGGTACTTCTGTTTTATTGTGCTGTTAATCTGCTTTTGTACCTTCAAACCCATTTGGGAAATCTAGATGACGTATCACATAACTATATCCTCATGCACATGCTACTGCCTTTGAAGGATTAAGTTGCTATTGGAAATTATTTGCTGTGCAAACCTAAAGGGAGGAAATTACCACAATGTCTCTTTACTATCATAGACAAAATGAAGCTAAAGGCACAGAAGGTGAAGAGACTGAATGGCTTTTTATATTTCACTTTGGCCTCTCAGTGATATTTTCAACACATACACCCACACACCAGAACTAACGGGTACATTGAGTGTATATATATATATATATATATATATATATTAGAGAGAGAGTAGTACATTCAAGAAGATGATGTACCCACACATTTATGCTTGAATAAATATGAATGTATGTAATAAATGTGTATGTACATCAGGTACCTATCAGTTATTTACATGTAGACATGTGTAGCGTGAATTGTTTGTAGCAGATTTAACTATTAATTACAAAATTATTTAATTTAGCAAAATGCAAATCAAAACTGAAAGTTTATTTTAACATGAAGTTAATTTAATTCCAGGGCACCACTCTCTATAAAAGAGAGAAAATGAATAGTAAAATTAATTAATACAGTCTTGGACTCAACATCTGAAGTGATCATCAGTTCACTAAATGTATAGAGGCGAAAAAAATACTTCAAACACACAAAAGCACGTAATCGGGTTCTTTATAAATGAAGAATTTATTGACTTCTAAAGATATACAGACTACTGAATAAGCATATAACGTATAACCTTATAAAGTAAATGACGTTAATGGATGATGAATGTATAGATTGCAGGTTAAACAATTAACAGCGTACAGTAAATGCGATATTTGAATAACTTACACCAGAGGTCTTCAACAGAGGGGCCGCGACCCCTAGGTGGTCCGCGGAGGTACTGCAGGGGGGGTCACCAAAATTTTGGTTAATTAGACATTTTTTAAAATATTTTTTACATTTTTTATAAAAATTTTTTACCAATTTTTTTTCCACAAATTTACATGAATATATGAACCTGTGTATCAATTGAATTGCTTAGTATTGAATGCAGAATAACAGGGTAGCTATGTTTATACATGGCACTAGGCCCAGTTTAATATAAAACACAATTTTATACAATATATATATATATATATATATATAGTAGGGGGTCCCTGCTCCATCAGTTTGGCCCGAAAAACGTTGAAGACCTCTGACCTAAAGTCTCAAAATATTCTTCAAAAATCTTCCATTTTTTTTAATTTAATTCAATTTTCAAAAAAACCTAGATTTTGAAAAAAAGACCTCAACCTTCAAAAAACCTTTTGATTTTCAAAAAAAATTAACTTAATTTTCAAAAAAGTCTTCAACTTTCAAGAACATGTTTGATTTTCAAAAAATGACCAACTTTCTTAAAAACTTTCGATTATTGAAAAATGGCTTCAATTTTCAAAAAAACCTTAAATTTCGAAAAAATTATCTCAATTTTCAAAAGAAACGACCTCAACTTTCAAAAAACCTTAAAAAATAAGACCTTCATTTTCAAAAATCCCTTCGATTTAGAAAAATTAACCCAATTTTCTAACTATTCTTCAACGTTCACGCGCTCCTGCCCCCTCCACTTTCCCTAAAATGTATCAGATAAGTTTTGACTATTTTACTTTTACTTTTTACCATATTTGAAACCTGAGTGGTTTCAGCTGTTGAATGACATCAAACATTAGAGAAAACACGTTATGTGAACAATCATTTAAAAACCTTTTGGTTTACATATCCACAAGCCACAACTCATCAGGCAAGGTGACACTTATTACATGGATGTGTCTGTGAATACATGAACAGGAATTAACAGGAATAAAAATGTTATTTCTAAATCACTCAAAAACCTTTCTTTGAAGGGGGGGGGGGGGGGGATTGATTGATCACATTTCACACCCTCCGGTAGGTCCCATTGATGTCGAAGTGAAGGTGTCATTCCTGTTGAGTTAATTTCCCTTTTATACAGACACCCGTTAACAAAGATATTGTATCTAAATGTTAATCAGTCCCTTTCAAAGCTCAGTTTTATGGTCTTAGGTGAATGTTTGTTTGTTGGAGCAGCCCTTGTCTCTGGAGCTGTGGGGAAAGAATGCAATTTAAGTTATAGCGGAGCTCAAGTCACTATAAATCCTTCCATTGATGTCACTTTTGAGTCTGGCCAGAGCTGACCAGCATCCTGTCCAAGTGTGGCCTGCTAGGGTAATGGCAAGGTGGAGCGGGCAGGTCCTGCCCCCCCCCACCCCCACACACACACTTTACACATGCATTCAGACAGAAAGACAGCACAGATGCACACACTATGCATTATGCACATTCACTCACAACTGCATGCACACAGTGCCCCATATACACATCTGCACACATGTGCTTGTGCAAACAAACGCATGTTGAAGGGTAGATGCGCTGTGACAGTAGGGCTCTGGATTCAAAGCGTCTGCCTAAAAGGCCAAAGGCAGAGACTGCAGTGAGCGATGACGGGGAGGAACAGTGCAGCCGAGCCGCACACTTATTCTTCTCACAGTTCCATCTACCTGCACTTTCAACTTCACTCGCACGCATGTTCAACCCATAAATAACCAGCAGCGATGCAAGGCTTATGTTTTTACTTATGTCTAACTCAAGAGTAATAATGGAGAGATGTGTGAAAAGAACATGTTGACCATTAAATTAGATGTAGTTCAGAGCACCAGGATGAAGCTCACTGAGGCCGTAATTACACAACAAAAACAACTGTTGGGTGGATGAAAGATGGACATTTTGTTTTTTGTTGATCCTGACAACTATTGGGGCAAAGGATAAAAGTTGAGATACTTTTATGATGAGTGGATAAAATGACTACATGTTTATGTTCTGAACTTGCACTATAAGCTTCTTTTAAAGCTGCAATAACAGATTTTTTTGGCCACTTGGGGGCATCGAAAAGAAGTTGCAATCACAACATTGTTATATTATTACCTTTTTTATGTCTATATGACTTGTATATCTTGATAGCAAACAGTTGCTTATTTACACTTCCAGCAGTTACAGAGCTAACGTATCGGTCATTTAGAGTACATTTTTCACTCTATTTCAGCTCTATTATTGGTTTCCTGATGGAAATATCTGGCTCTTTAGCTGCTAAATGCTCCACTATGTTCACCAGCTAGTTACTAACTTTGTCAGTTGGTGCTGGGAAGGTAGTGTAAGGGAGCTAAAGGGGAAATCAAAATAGTTTCAAAATCAAAATAGCATCTGTACTGGGGCCGTTTTGCAGACACAATCATTATAGAACAAAAGTCTGTAAAATTATGTATATATTGTCACAACATCCTGGATATCCACAACAACTCTGTCTTATCAGAACTTGATCCGAATGTCCAATAATTAAAGAAATATATAAAATTCTCAAAGAGCTTTATTACAGTTTTCATGCCATTCATGTGTGCAGGCAGCCTGCAGGAAGTTGGCCAGAGACGGACGTTAATGCTCATTCTCTATGGGTGATGAGCCACAAGGAGTTCCCACTGACAGACATTTTAAATCCTACACATAGCGGCTTTAAAAATGTAAAGAAATCTAGAGGAGAGCAGGTTTCTATACCGCAAGCAACACTTTCTAATAATCTCTTATGTGTTGCCCTGAAAGACTAATAGATACTGAGCCTTTGGAAATGTATATTATTCCAAGGCTGCTGTTCGCATAAACCAAATGAACTAACTGGCATTTGAACAACGTGGTCCAGTCCTACAAAGTATACTGTAAGCATAGCATAGAATGGCAGAGCTAATGGGTCCTCTTTGTTGGACAAAAGGGGGAAATGAAGGTTATTGTCTCTGGCTCCTTTCTTTAGTTACAGCAGTAATAAATATCACCTCAGCAGATATATAACATGATCAAGAGTAGCTCAATAACTCTGTCTGGCCTCTGGGGAGACAGTGTCTCAGCCAGGTCTTGCTTTAGGTTTTATATCAGGCATAGGAAAGGGAATCGTATGCATTGTCTGTCACCCATCATTACAAACCCCTACACTGCATCTGGCAGAGACGGATAGTGGTTTCTGGAATAAAGTGCTCAGGTTTATTATTAGGTTTGTATTCCAACAAACAGTGTTGTCTCATCAAAATTATTTAGAGTGTGGCAATTTGGTAAAATTAGCACATTCCTTTTTAAGCTCCAGTGTTTTTTTTGCCACCAGGTTACCCTGCTGAAATGGATTTTTAACTCACCATTGAGTGGACGCTGGTAAAACCAGACCAATACTGGGTTTTCGAGGGACATACAGATATTTCACAGTCCTAAAAAATAAAGTACATTTATTTACCACTCATTTGCAACAGCAACTACATATTGAGAGAAATGTAATGCCATCCAGATTGTATTTTTTATCAACTTAATGAACATCTGCCGACTTGCACAATGTTCATGACAATGTATTTCATTTGTTTTTCCTACAATATATTGCAACTAATGACAGTGATCATGATGAAACCGTTTTATGCTCATAGGGAAAGATATTCGCTGTGTTTTTAATATTGAAAAAATATTCATTGACTTGAAGCATGAGACACGACATGTTTATTTTATTAACATTTAACCAAAACCACAATCTTTCCTTAACTTTAAAATGGCTACAATAAATATGTTAATGATAACAATGTATCAAATGATAAAATGAAAACAACGTCACAATGTGAAAGGGGTTGCTCGTAGTGATGAACCGAGAGAACATCACCAACATTTGTAGCATCTCTCTGCTTCATGGGGCTTTATAGAGAGTTTCAGATCATTATTTAGCTGTCTGGCCCACAACTTTACTGTTTTGGTTCATTTTCACCACTCTTATAGTGTCATTTTTGGCTACAGCAGGCAGCTGTTTTCAGGGCTGCCAACTTTTCAATTTACTGTGGAGTGAGATAGTAAAATGACTTCAGGTTTTACATGGTCACATTCATGGTCATGATCCTGAACAGGATCGGATTGAACATTTCAACAAACCTCTGAAAGAAAATATTTTATTAGAGTTTGAAAAGTGAGGACGTTTTCTTTGTGTTAACAATGTATTTTGAGGTAATTTTCCCTTTTGATTTTCCGTATGGTAAAATAACTTCAAATTTGACATGGTGATAGTTAGGGTCATTCTGAAGAGGACTCCAATGAACATCCGTAAATTAAGGATGTTATCATTTAAATTGAGCAAATCTCCCTTTAATTTTCTCAAACTGTAACGTAATGTACAGTGAAACTACTTCAAATTGTTTATGATCATAGTCAGGAACATTTTATTTTATTTATTTATTTATTTTTTAATTTATTGCTAGTTATAGGTTTAACCATAAGTGCTTTTCTTGCTTTTTTGTTGCCACACGTGTCTTGGTCTCCAGAATCAGACTCAGAAATCCTTTATTAGTCCCACAGTGGGGAAATTTACATGGTTACAGCAGAAAGGTAAAAAAGGATACAATAAAAACACACGTGCAGGTAAGTAAAGTGCCTACAGTGTAAGTAACAACAGTGTTCTGCACTTAGCCTATGAACATAATCCCGGCAGCATTTACATTTCCTTCACAACATAACTGGCTGAACAAAAAAGTGTTATAAATGTCATTTGAAGGCAGAGTTGGCCAATACGATATGTATCTGTGATAATTCATTATGAAGAACATGCCTTTCAATTTGCATTTCAGCCATCTGTGACAGTAACCAGTAGATGTTTGTTGGTCACTTAATACCATGAATATCACGCTCTATTAGACCGGGCAGAACTGTGTTTCGTGTCTCATCCTCAAAGAGAGACGTTACCATTGGCTAGCAGCTCACTAAAAAAAAAACGTTTCACCTTTGCAGCAAGCTTTTCTTCTCAGACTTGATTGTCTGAGTTTGAGATAAAGGTCAGAAGGCACATCGTTACAGGAACGAGTGACGTACACTGAGCCTTTACTGTGTTGGTTGAGTTCATTATAGAGAACTTCACTGGATCATATCTTTATCTGAGCCTGATCTCAAAACATGCAGCTTTTCTTGCTGCACCATTTAATTTAGCTACACAATAGAAACTACAAGTGACACATTTTGCATGGCGTTGTGGACATGTCCTATTAATAGACTATTCTAGGTGATCTATCAATAGCACCAGGACTGCAATGTCATCAATTGATGACTCAGTTATTTTTAAATTTGTTTTCAAACAGAAAAGTGGAGCAGAGACATTTGGTATACTTAGATATGTGGA
>CALSBV010010813.1:5728123-5743838 GCA_943590825.1 Bovichtus diacanthus
TCTCTCTCTCTCTCTCTCTCTCTCTCTCTCTCTCTCTCTCTCTCTCTGTCTCTGTCTGTCTCTCTGTCTCTCTGTCTCTCACCTAACTGCTTTCACCCTCAGTACTTATATCTCGTGGTACACTATGTGTATGAGCAAAAGACAGATTATGTCGATGTAAAATCAATAAACTTGCTCCTCAATCTGTTCACTGGTCAAACACATGCACTTGAAACTAACACTAATGTAGTTTTCAATTTTCTTTTGTTGAGAAAACTCATTTAGTTTGTATTTTATATTTGAAAAGATGGACGTGTCAATTGGATAACAACCCTTATGTTACATACTGCACAAGAATTCACTCTCAATTAAATGCTTTTTATTGGAGGCTACATATCAAGACTGGCAGCAAATCAATAGGATATTAGACTTTATGTGGTGCAGCTGGGTAATAATCTAAAATATTTAACTGTGCATGTATACTATTGTGTGACAGTCCGCAGAATGTAGCTCACTCACTATAATCTGTAGTTTATTTGAATGATGACTTGAATGCTGACCTGTAGCTAAGTTTATAACCGGACATCTAATGAGCTTGCGGGATCTGGCTCTTCTAATTGCTTTTCTTTTTTCCCCTTATCATATGGTCATAAATCATGTTAGCAAGAACAGATACACACCTTAAAACACACTGTGTCCATCTGGTCTGAATATTAATTGTGTCCAGTGAGTAACAGTAAGCATTTGTTGCTGTAATTATTTCCAATGTTCTCAGATTAAACTAGCCCTGTTTGAATAAATGCGTCAGTAATTTGGTGCCCTCTTTCTTTCTCCATCACTGTGGAGGTTGTCATGGAGACTGTTTGCTACAGTTAAACCATCCAATAGACCGCCATTAGAAAGAACAATTGGAGGTCAAAACAGCCTGGGCTTGGCGTACTTGCACATGGCAGAAATGTTGTTTTCCCAAAGTGATTAAATTCATAAACATTTAGGTATAAATGTATATTATTTTTATTAAAAGCAGCCTCTTTGCCTAAGCCATGTCATATTGTGTGGGACAAACACACAACCTCAGGCTGGGAATTGAGTAAATCTCTATAGAAAAGCCATCATAGCTGGCTGAAAAACAGGTTCAAATGTCTGATGTACTGTATAATAGATACATTGAAGAATAAACATCTTGATCAAATAAATGTGCATGGACATGAATAAAATGGAATAGAAGAGCTGGTGGGTGTTTTGTGGGGATCACATACAGGTGCTCTTTGAATCCTTCAGGTGCACTTGTGAAGAGTGTTGTGAATGTGTTGGTCATTTAAATACATATTGTGAGAAATATACCATGTAAAAAAAAAATTAAAAAAAGACATTTTAATCCGAGAGACCATATTCCAATTATGCGTTGAGCCCTGCACAAGATGGAATAACATATGAAGGGCGGAGTGTGGGTGGCCGCTGGTCTGGTTTCAGCAGCAGTGATAGTAGTCAGATATAAATATGGCTTTATGTGAATGGGAGAGGCTGTTATGATGAGTGGATGAAATTACTACATGTTTTGAATGCAATTGATTTTACCAAGTTGTGAACACAAATTTGACATTATCATCCTTTTTACTTTGAGCTGTTACCGAGCAAATGTAGCATTAATTTGGAGTGCTGTTTCTGGCCTCTCTATTCACTCTCTTCAGCTCTACTTTTGGTCCCCTGAGGGACATATCTGTCTCTTTCTCTGCTAAAAAAAAAAAGCAATGTGTTCCTAGCTTTTGTCCATCTGTCGTTTGGTGCTGGGCGGGTAGTGTAGTAGTTTTTTTTTTTACCAAAAACCTCTCCTTGCTGTAGCAAAAAATAATGCTATAATAGCAGTGACAGTGAACCAAAACAGCTGGACAGCTAAACAATGAGCTGAAACTCACTTTGAAGCTCTGTGAAGCTTTCGTTTTAGTTTCCTAAAACACCCGAACACTATAGTTTTTAGCAGACATGTCTGAAACGGGATTAAATAGTGCATTTGTTGCTGAATCTTTACATGGATTTTGACAACCATGAATGTCATCAGCACAGAGGAACGTGCAGTATATCAAGCTTTGGCTACACAGACATGTTAAACTGTTATGTATTATTATTTGGCCGATCTCTTACCTGTTCCTCTGCAGTTTGTTCTCAGTTCTCTCCCAGTTGATATTTTCTCTGTCTCTTGTTCTCTTTTCAGCTGCCTTTTTGTGATTCCAATTCCTCCATGGCCCTGGAAGCATGTTTCTTATGTTAAAGAGATTGAAAAACGGCGAACCATTCTTTATGAGAATTGTAGTGCCCTTTGATGTCCTTTATGTTTGCCGCAGTTGGTTCACATCCCTGCGCTTCAGATGCCTGCAGAGCCTCTTCGAGCTCTTGGGAACACACTTTCAGGCTTATGTGAAATAAATAAATTCACATCCTAAAAAGGCCCGTCCATTTCAGAATTATTTCTAAAATATTGTCACCTACATTGATACTAAAATAACTTAAAAAAAAACTAAAGCTGAACTCATCAAAAATGGTCATGTTAAAGAATGATGAGACTCTTTGGAAATTGTTATATACAGTGAAAACCTACAGAGCAATATTTCCTGAAGATACAGGAGTATATGTTACTATTTACTAATATGTTCTCCATAGCAATTTAAGGTGACAATAAAATATTCTGCAATGCCTTGTAATGTCAGTGTTGTTTTTCCTGCTTTTTTCAATGTTCCCAAGTGGTCAAATAAATCACTGAATTCGGCTTTAAATATTCCCTTGTCATGATTCCCTTTTTAAAAAGCATGAAAACTGGTGTTTACAAATTTGGGAGCATTTTTTGAAAAGATTAGTTTTCAGTATGTAAGTTTAGCTTAATTAATGGATTTAGCAGTAATTTATAATGAAATGACAGCTGTTTCAAGGATTTGTATGGTCTTAATCATTTATTACATGTGTAAATAGTTTATGTTTAAAGCAGCTACACGAGTTAGATGCTGAGAAAGTCTGCACAAAAATAGCTTAGTCTCTTATGGGGTGTTGAATGCACGATTTCTCCTATTGATGAAGCCCTAACCCATCGTGTGTTTGATCTGAGGATAGACTTTGTAGCATAAAAGGCTTGAGGCAACACTTTTAAGTGAGACAAATATAGAAAAAAAGACAGATACAAAAGAGATGTATAAAATAAATGCATTTCATACTGCTGCTATAGAGACTTAACAGAGCCTATTTTTTATTAGGGTTTAAGGCTGTAAAATGTAATAAGCCTATTCACTTTTTTAAAAATGTAATATTAGAAGGCATTGCAGAATATTTGATTTTCAAATCAATAATCTGTAGCGAGGCAAATGCAGTCCTAAAATGACATGTAAGACTTCTACTCTAGTAAAGTTCCCATCAGTTTTAAATTGACAGGTTATTTGTTCCCTCTGCAGTAATGACCTGTCATCCAGAAATAATCTTGTAATAAACATCTTAAACCTGCCAGTCTGATGTTTTAGGAATGATTGCCGGGGTGATGCAATCCTAACAAACACCATATGTTTGTGTGTAATTAAATACCAGAGAGAATGTCTCTTTACTGCAGTGATGGAATGATTGATAGCCAATAATGAGTGGATATGTAGGAGAGAGGTGTGAAGTCTCCTGACTGTGTGGGGAGGGCTCTGGATTTTCCACACTTACAGTCATTATAAATTGATACACTTGTTGATAATTCATGTGCAGTTGTATCAGGGTTAATGCAATCATTAAAAACCCGATGACTAGCCCATAGGGTAGTTAATATGCATTTGCAAATGCAGGACGTGCCTTTAAGGATGATGAAAAATAATAATACAAAAATAATAATCTAATCTTCACCGCAGGTTCAGCCTCCTCTGCCCTGGCAAACACAATGAGGTACATCAGTATCTAGTATGACTCTTCATACACGCAGTATACTGCACCATTCTAGTTACACAAATCAGCATTAAATAAGGGAGCATTCATTGTTTATTTAATTAAATGATTAACCCTTTCGCCAGATAGGATAGGATAGATAGGAATGTCGATATGATTCTGGAAAAAAGTGTGACATTGTTTTTTATTTTAGGTTTGGGTTAGGCAACTAAAACAGTGGTTGAGGTTAGAGAAAAACTGTGGCCATCATTTCAGATCTGCAAAGGGACTCCTGGTCTCCAATTTCAATGCCAAATCAGTTGAGTTTTCTCTTTTAAGGGAACATTAGTTCTCTCAGCCAAACCCTCGTTGCTGCTCAGATTCATTTGAGAGCTGCCTCAAAGAGCAGAGTTGTTTCTACCACTCACTGTGAAACTATTTGCTATAAATAGTCACTTCCTTGATGTGTGTCTGACTCAAACCGCATCTTCACTCCAAAATTATTTGTCCACCTTTTTGGAGCTTTAAGTCGTGACAAGGCCACACCTGTGTTCCCTCTGTGTTTCTGCGATCTCTGCTCTTGATACTTTGTTTTTCTTCTCTTTTTAGGCTTCAGGGTTTCAGTCTCTGGTATTGCATAACTGTTTTCCTGTACTTGATTTTCTGGCAACTAATACAGAGAACATTTTAGTTTGTCCTGAACTGGTTAGCTCTATTGCCTTGTATCAAGAAGGTCCTGGGTTTGAATCCTGTTGGGAGCTTTCTGTGTCAAGTTATTCTGTTCCCCTTGTGTCTGCAGTAGAATTCTTCCAGTTTTGAGCCTGTGGGTATGAAGGGAAGTGTGAATGGTGGTCTGTCTGCATGTGATAGACATGTATCCAAGTTGTGCCCTCTCACCCAGTGTGTGCTGGGATATGCTGTAGGATAACAGATGGATGGATGATCTGAGTCTCTCATGCAGCACACAGATTCTATAAACAGCAGCTCTTTGCCAATGAGCACCAGGTTCCTCTTCTTCTACTGCAAGTAAGCCGGTCGTAAAATGAATGTTGACATGATGGACTTCATGATAGTGTGACTCCTACTCATCCTCAACATTTTCAAGCTTCATCCACTGTCCAGCAGACGAAGATTTGTAGCATTTTATCTGTTTATATTGTTACCTTAATTAATATACGTCAACTTTTCATAAATCACATTTTTTTTTTATACTAAAATGTCCAAACCATCACAATCACAAACTTCTGCGCACAGCTACACAACCACTAGAGCCAAGAGAGGTTCTCTGTTGGTGGCATTCGAGCGGGTTGCGGTGCAAGTCTGTCAACTCAGGCGGAGCCCAGGGTGCAGGGCTGCACAGCGGAGATAGCAGGGCGCGGGTACACACACACACACACACACACACACACACACACACACCAAATGCAAACACACAGATCCCACAGCATGGTTGATCTCATTTGAGTCTCTGACTGAACTTGAATGAGGTTAAAACACTGATGAGGGGAAGCATATTTAATGGCAAACTATCAAAACTGTATTTTTCCTGGACTGAGGTTACAGTGAGTTTCCTCTCCCCAGGTGGTGCTACAAGTTAATACAGTTCAGCCTGTACCTGTGCCCATAACAGCAAAATAAATCTAAAAATGTAAAAACAGATTAAGATCATTAAAGTGTGGCATCTGGCGACAATTTCTGGAGGGACATGTAGCAGCCACTTAAGTTGTTCTGTCATACTGCCCTTTGGAAGCAGCAAATACAATTTGTCAGTAGAGTAGCTCCAGATTTTCGATCTCGATGGCCTTGGTTTCCTGGTTTGCTTTGGGAGAGTTGTAAAAGGATACGCGTGGGAATATTGTTATTGTCAACAAATCCCATGAAAAGACCAACACCAATAATATGTTGGTCCATCTCTTCATATGTTCCCAGTCACACAGGAAGTGTGTTGCTCTAAATCCATTCGTGGCGTAAATAGAACAGTGTGACTATTTTCTGCCATGGATTTGGTGCACTTGTGAGAATATCCAGTCGCAGATGATTAATGTGTTATTAGCCACACTAGCGTCAAGGCTCTATGGATGGCAGTGTTGGTCGGTCACCCACTTTAGTCAAATCTCTGAAGAATTATTTCTCTGTAATTTGTATGTTTGATATTCATGGTTCCCAGAGGATGAATCCCAATGACTTTGGAAATCCTTTGATTTATCCTCAGTCTAGTGCCATCAGCAAAAGTTTACATTTTTCTGTTAAAATATCTCAATTTCTTTCTATCTTTATAATTTTTTTTTGGCTTTAAGGGAAATATTCCATCAAAGATGTGATGGATTGGCATGACAATAGGTACACACATTCATGTTCCCCTCAGGATGAATCACAATAACTTTGGTCATCCCCCCTCACTTTTCTCATAAATCTACGTATTCGACATGCCTATTTAGCGAATGTTAAGCGAAACACGGTGAACATGGTAAACATTAAAACATTATACGCAGTAGGCTTTAGCATTCAGCTTAAGTACAGCCTCCCAGAGTCGCAACCATAGAGGTCTGATGCACAGGATTTGGATGCACATGCTATTCTTGTTAGAAGGATCAGTTTACTGTCGGTCTCTTCATTGCATTTGTTGAAACTAGGAAAGATACAACACAGTATGTGTGTGTGATGTTGTTGAATATGTTGCTTTCAGTGTCATGCAGCACCACTGATCACTAGCCTGCAAATACCTCATCATTTACCTGCTGTAGGAACCCATTTGGATTGCTTTTATATATCAAGGTTATATATTTTTTTCATAGCTCTATTTGTTGTGAGTTAAAGCTTAGCTTGTCTGTGAAAATGTCCCCCCAGTGAAAGTCAGGCCTCAATGACAGGTGTCCTGATGCACTCTGTTCATAGTCTTTAATCTCCTCTCCCAAGTCGCATATCAAGCCGCAGATGGTAAAAGTAAAATGAAAACACCGTACATTTCATCCACCGCCTGCCGCTCGTCTGACATTCAAGCAAGCATTTCATGAACTGCACAGGATCACTGGAATCCCTGTTCTCTGCAGAGACATTTGGAAATGGAGGCTCTGAGGGGGCTGACTTGTCAGTCCTTGCAACCTCTGTTGATGCTGCTCTCCCAATGTGAAGCTTGTACTGTATTTTCACCCTGCTCAAAGCTTGTTTTCTATCACTTAAGCTAGTAGACATAGCTTTTGTGGCTGTGTTTTCAGAAAGCAGAGCGAGTTATGTCAGTCCTAAGGAGACGTTTTCCTCTCCACATGTCACCATTAAGGACTGATGTAATCTTTAGTCTTGCATGAATCCTCTTCTTGATGCCTCTGTAGAAGCCACTGACCTATTGTTCCTCGTTGCCTCAGCGCTGTGCCATCTGGAGTTGTGGCTCTTGGTCAAAAAGTGAATGAGCGATTGATTCGTAGCCGTTGACTCAGAGGTGAGCACCCACCCTCTTCTCTTCTCACCTCAGCGAGTCATGTTGTTATGTACCTTTACTCTATTGATTTTAATTCCCCATCCTCATGTTTACTTTTAAGCACTCAGCAATTCATCAGTGTGTGTAGCAAACACAGCAAACAGCTCCACAAGGTGAAACTGATGCTCATTAAGGTTGAGAGAAAGTCCCAAACACTCAGTTTTGGTCTGATCTTGATCAAGCTGGAAAACATTTATGTGCGACATTTGTTTGTGGTCACTTTACTTGAAAAATACAAATAATGTGGTGTATACGCTACATGCCTGTCCCTATGCAAATGAACATTAAATAAAATAACAAATCTCAATACTACCTTATTAGAACATCTAGAAGCTGATATGTGACAGACTGTGGTTGTGACATATTAACTATACATATTCATCTTCCACCTTCTCCACTACCTGATGTTAATTCATTACTTTTTAACAATACAGCTGTGACTGTAAAAAGATGAAAAGCAAACATTCGCACATTTCTTTCAATCACTGTATTCTTCCACAGACATTTATCTACTGATAAGCTATTGCAGATCAATGGAGACGCAAACAGAGTGTGACATTTCGTATGTGTATCAAAGAGTTTGACATATACAAATGTACGTATTGATGATAAAAATAACTTGAATTGTGGCGGTTTTGCATATTCTAATCAGTTAATATGTGAAATGAATGTTCAGTCTTCTCAAATATGGGATTTATTTCAAGTATAATCGTATCTTTAAAGGTGCAGTGTGTAAGATATGGCCAACATTTTTATTGAAAACATTGTAAAAATGAACTAACATTCTCAACGTGTGTGTGTGTGTGTGTGTGTGTGTGTGTGTGTGTGTGTAAAAATAACTGACTCTGGCTCTTTATTACACGTTGCACCTTATACAATACAAGTTGATGTGTACTACCCATGTAATCAGAAGATACATAAAAGATATTTCTTATGTGCACAGTGTCACGTGTTTAATATCTACTCTTGTGAGACGCTGGTCAAATACTGCCGGACCTTTTAGGATTCATTGATATATTAAATGGATTCATGTTTATCGATTGTCTTGCTCCTGCTCATACATATATTAAGAGATTGCTGTTGGGCGAGCCGAGGCATGCACAGCAGATAGTTTGCTCCATTAGACAGGTCATGAAGCAGCACTTATTGAAACAACAAG
Source organism: Bovichtus diacanthus (assembly GCA_943590825.1). NCBI lineage: Eukaryota > Metazoa > Chordata > Actinopteri > Perciformes > Bovichtidae > Bovichtus > Bovichtus diacanthus. Next base: position 5,736,619 of record CALSBV010010813.1, read on the forward strand.
AGCAAGTTGCTTATTTAAGCCTTTCTAACTCACTTAGACTGACATGGTTAACTACATAAATGCCAAATTACTCTGAGAAAATCTTATCATAAGCCTGTGGCAGATGGTGGAAGTTGTGTGTTAGTGTGTGTGGGTTTGTGTGGTGAGGTGACTGTGTATGTTTGCATTCATGTGTCCATTCATTTGTCAAAGCGTATAAAAGTAAGTTTGTACTTTCTGCAAAACTGACGATTCCCATCAGCCTCAGCTGTGTTTAACATTAGCATGCTAACATGTTAAACAGGGCCAACAAAAAACGGCATTATTATCTTTTGTGGTGCGATGATAGATGCCTTTGTGAATCCAGTAATTCCACACGCATTAATAAAAGAGTAGAAATGCCTTTAATTGGTAGTTTGAATTTTTAATACACCTTTAAAAACCATAAACATGCATGTACGAGATAATTACATTTTAGATTACAGACTGTACACATACACAATGTACAGAAGAATTTCTAAAACAGGAAGGAACAGAATCGTCACAGGGCAACAGTTTAACATTAATGTTATTTATGAAGTGAAGTTTGTTGCCCGTTGAAGGGTCTGCTAGTGTAATTATACAAGGATTAACAATGGATAATGTAGTAGTGTTTCTACGTGTGTGAATGAGATGCGTGTGTGTGCACATGAGTGCAGACAGGCATGCTAATTAGAACATGGACTTTCTAACGTGTGAGTGTGGCCATGTTCATGTGCATGATGGGTTGACACGAGCAGAACAATTACTAGTCCTCTGCGTAACCCCTGAAGCCATGAAATCCTATTTTATAAGGGGTTGGTGGTGGAGGGCGGGGATGTCTTGTAGTCTGGAGCCTTCAGAGCCAAGTCGGTGTATAGGAGCTGTCTGCTCTTACGATGGAGAAAGCAATGGGTTATGCAGAATATGCACGAGTTCTTTCATAATCTGTCGTGTTATTTGACAGGAAGGCGAGGCCGTGCTTATCTCCTCCACGTTCTGTCTCCTGCCCACAAGACACCTGGTACCCAATTTGTAACTGCCAGGATGGCCTTGACAAGGGAAGTTGGATTTCAAAAAAGGTAGCGTTAATCATATGGCCTGACAGCGTTTCTTTAGGGTTTTCTTTTTTAATTAGCCCCACAGAGCAAAATCTCCCTCTGGAAAATTACAAATGCAATACGCATTGTATCTAACTGCAGTAATGATGGTTATTGTACTGTGGTATTGCTCTGGTAAATGCTGAAACTGCTGAAAATGCTGTGTATTCGAAACGTCTTGTAAATCTGCTCAGTGAGCTCCTTCCCATCATGATTCAAGATAAAACTAAAAGTAAGAATGATTTTTAGGGTTAATGTCACAGGCAGCAGAATGACCTCCTCGACACAGTCATTTCTTAAGCTTTATGAAGTATGTAATATTGCATGTAATAATTTAATGTATCTAAATAAACAGAGATCATAAAATGCTAAACTAGCTTATAAATGGTTATTGGCCAGCAATGTGGGCGTTGTAAAAAAAAGCATCTGTCACGGTTAATGTGTCGCAACCTGGCATCTTGGTATTGTCACAAAGTAGTGATGCTTGTAATTAATAAGGATAGCTGTATTCGGGAAAATGTCATATTTAAAGACCTCTCTAAATGTTCGTGCATCACATGTTGCAGGAAAATAGTGTGAGCATAATTGACTTTTCTGTTCAGGGCTGGTCTGTTAGACACCTGCCCTCAGGATCTTTCTTCTATTGTCCCGCCATCCAAGATCTCTAAAAACACCAATCCGCTTGGCTGCACTGAATGATCTCTTCTAAAGGAAAAATCAATGAGCTTTGTCTCGTTTGTCACTTTTTCTCCCTCCTCCCAACCCTCACCACATCATCTTTCTCCCCCCCTCCCTATTTACCTCTCTCGCGACTAATGGAGTGATGATTTGGAAAGTATTATGAGGCTCGAAATCGGCTCAGTGAGCTGCACAAGACACTGTGGCCAGCTCTTTGATAGATATCCCAGTTCTGATTGCCTGAGCTTGGTGCCACATAAGGAATCTCTTAGCTGTGGCCCTTAAGAGACTGAGAGACTGATGCTGAGATCAGGCTATCTGGCTACTGTAGGGGATCAGCTACTGGATAATGAAACCCTCCTGAAGACAAGCACGCAGACGTGCATGCCCACAAGAAAACACGGGCTGCCAGAAAGACATGCACACACACGCACACACTCACACACAACTGTTCCATGACTGATCAGCTTTTCGTTCTCAATTGCCAGGTTTTGAGGTGGCGATGGTCGTCGTGCTGCTGCTTGAGGGGAGAGTGGAATAGTGAAAGTAATTTCAACACTGGTTTATCAAACACCTCCACAGTCAATCTCGGGCTCTCACCGGCCTCATCGCTGAACGGAGAAACTCTTTTCTGTCTGTGTCTTCTTGATCTTCCTTGTGGCGTTGTTATTATTTTACAGAACATTTGTCATACGTGATCTCAATAGTGCTGAATTTGCTTTAAAAGGAACTATTGGAAACAACTTGTTCACCTAGTACTGGAAGTACTGAAAACGGAGGTTTCTTGGAATTTTTGTCATAGACTGCACTCATTGCACTGTTCATCAGTGTATAAATAAATGCTTAAAATGTCACTCATTTGAGATAATGGCACAAAGGGGATCTTTTATATTAGATTTTATTTCAGATTGATCTGCTTGAAACTGATCTCATCTCACACAATTTAAAATCTAGATGAAAACTATTTTTTTCCTTTTATTTCCTTTTGACTTACTTCAGACAGCTGCATTAAAACCAGATATATTTCACAGGGATTTTCTCTTTACCAGATACTGTTCATGTAACTTCAAATGTACAGAACAGCAGAAGGTAGTGGACATGCTAATTGCTTTAGCGCCTCGGCAAGCTCACCTTGGCCATCTAAACTTAGCTCAGCAGAGTGGCTGTTAGCGGTCTGAACACAGAACATGATGTTTTATTTAATAAAATGTAAATGGCATTATATCTCAGGGGGATTTTCAATTAAAAAAAAAAATAGATATCATAGTATATCAGACACACATAACTCATTGTTATCTGCACATTTGGACCTCTTCAAACTAGCTTATTTTCTTGTAAGACTTAACAACTCCACTTGCAGCAGTGTAGCCACAGAATGGTCCTTTTTCTCTTTCATCTTAAAAAGCTCACCCAAGGCACATCTATCTAAGAAAGGAATTGTTAGATACAGATAGCCATACAGAACACATAGATGCTTTATGTTTCAATACATATCACCAACTCATGAAATACGGGGCCGGGTGGCAGCGGGCTCAGTAAGTTAGTCCAGATGTCCCTACTTAACAGGTGCTCCAAACCACTTCAGCACTTTTTGAAGTGAAGGAGCAGCATTTCTACTCCGACCTCCCGCCAGATAAATGAACTCTTTAACCAATCTCTAAGAGCGAGCCCAGACAACCTACAGAGGAAACTAATTTCAGCCTCTTGTGTCTGTAATCTTGTTCTTTATATCACTACCCAAAGCTCGTGGCCATAGGTGAGGATTTGAACGTAGATCGACTGGTAAATTGAGAGCTTCGCCTTGAGTTCAGGCTCAGTTCCCTCTTCACTACAATGGTCCAATCCAATGCCAGCATTACTGCTCACGCGGCACCAATCCATCTTGATCTCATGCTTCATCTTATCCTCACTCGTGAACAAGATCCTGTGATACTTGGACACTTGGTTGGAGCAATCTATCGTTTTTGGTTCTATAAGGACCAGATGACTCCCACAGCAATCCCCTCTAGACACCCTGGGGTACGCTGGTATGCCCTCTCCAAGTCCACAATAGACTGGATGTGGATGGGCAAGCCTTTGCGTTAATGAATGCAGATGATGTTTTTAAGATGAAATAATAACACAAAATAAATTCCACACATTTTCTCTGTTCACACACAGATTTCGCGCATGCCTTGGTGTGTTTGGTCTAAATGGTTGTGGAAACCTTGAATGTAAATATGACATTTTCAAGAAGGAAGAAAAACAACTTTGCAGTTGTAGCAATTCATTACTGAGTCTATTTAATGGGCTTTGGAAGACTTATTCACATTATGTGCTGCTCAGTTTTCTTTCTTTCATACTCTTCCCCCACTGAGAAACTGGTGGTTATCATCTTTCAACTGCAACATGAGAAATGACTGAAATTGGAGTCAGAAGGTCTACACTCTCACCAGTAAAAAGCAACTTATCTAGATTCAGCTGTCATCAAACCACCTTTATCCCTCGTGTATCAATTAAACAGAACAAAGTGTCTATGTCTGCACGTTCAAGATTCTGCCAGCGATTCACCTGTTTGTATTATCAGCCACAGCAGACTGTAGTTGTGATTCAGCCGCCGGGAGACGATCGCTGTCTGGAGAAAGAGTGTTTGTCAGCGTGTGAAACTGCCAGGGTTCAGACTGGTGTCTTGTCAAACACACACACACGCACATGCAAAAAAGCAGACAGCTGGGGTCCATCTCTTCTAGAGAATACACTCAGAAGTGTTGCAGCGCTATAGCACAATGGTGGTACTGAATTGGTTAAAGATGCTGCAACCCACTCATTCTCTCTCACGACACACACACACACACACACACACACCGAATTACCAATACCAAACAGAAGTGCAGGTGGAGGCTCTGACACGGTGACAAGTAAGGGTTAGAACTCTTCAAGGTGTTGGAAAAGGTAGACCCTTTGGACTATTTATCTTGCTGCTTAGCAACATCCGCACATACACACCGTCTTCTAACTACTAAATAATGAAATAACACCGCTCAATACACTGAACTATTTTGAACACAAATTATAAATCCAGATAGTTGTTTTTTCTTCTGTATCTACATTTCATATCCATTTCAATCTATAGCCTTGCACTATCTAGGTAATATAATATCATGAATAAACATATGTTTTAATATTTTTCTCTAATAGGTTGGGGTTCTGGCTAATTTGACCATTTTAAAGCAAATTGAAAACTTGTTTATGCTATTGATTATGTGCCACCGTGTGTCTTAAACTGAATGCTTAGGTCTTATCAAAGTGTTTATTAAGAATGGTGATAAAACAATTGTCACAGCATTTCTGTTAAACCGCGCTTTAAACTAATTTAATTGACAACACAGAAGCCTTTTAGAATCAAATATTCCCTCAGGCAAAAGCATAAATGAAAAATGCACAAACACACACACACACATTTTCCCTAACCATACACACGTGATTTCCCTGTCACAGTCATTGTGAATTAATGCTGTTATCATCTGTCAGCAAGAGGCAACTTGCCTGCAGCTAAAGTAGACATGGAGACAAAATAAAATATCCTCCCACAAAAAGCCTGGGGCAGGCTAAAAACACAAGACACCGGGTGCTCACACACAATGTTTAAATCTGTTTTATTAACAGCAGCACATTCACATTCATGCCCACACCTCTGCTGTCTTGCATGCAGACCCGTTTGTTATAAAATAGTGTCTTCTAATAAAATGACCGCGAGACAGGGTAAGCAGATAAGATTTATGTTATGGCCAATAATGCTACTTTCCATTTTTTTTTGCAAATTTTCCATGCAGTTCTGTTTTTTTCATTTCTAAATTATACATTTTACCTCTGCTGTATTGTTTTAAAGTAAACTAAGACATGCACCAATTATATATGATATAAAACGGAGAAAAGCTGGAAAACTGCATTTTCTGCCATTTTTACATGAAAAATTAATTAAAATTAACGATAAATTCATTATCAAAACAGTTTGCAATTATTTTTGTCGATCACTTAATCAATTATTCGACTTATCGATTAGTTGACTAACCGCAGCAGCTCTTGAGCATAGTCCACAGAGTGATGGTGCAGTCAATCGCCCAGAGGCAAAGTAGCACATTGGTTGTGCACAGTGGGTTTGACAATAGCTTGAGGTAGAAAGGAGCAGCTCTCTTCACGTTCCTGTAGGCCAGCAGCACATTATGTAACTGAATGCGAACAGCAACAGGGAGCCAGTGTAGTGGATAGAGAGGACGAGTGGTGTGGAAAGCTTCTGTTGGACGTGATTTGTGAAATATGCTATTTTGGCCATGCATTTCTATTTTACTGTATGTTCACCATCATAGATCATGTGTAAAATTAGGCTATTATTGATGTGTATTGATTCATGCATGAGGGTGATTCATCACTAATTCACTTTAATAAAGATACCAGCATGCATGCTGTTCTTGCCAGCAACATCGAAACGAATGAAGCTGCTGGGTATTAGGACTGGATCCCTTGTAGGACATACTTGCAGTGTGTGCTTTTTTGCAACAAGAGTCGCATTCAGTCCTCTGGACAGTTCTAAGATAGATGGTCTTCCCCCCTTGTTTGAAATATGCCTGAATATATATATATATATATATATATATATATTATGACAGCTGCTACAGTAATGTACATTTATCGGACATTCATGACTTTGTCATCGCTGTTTAGTCTTAGCAGCGTATATTTAAAATGATCTAAACGTCCCTTGGTAATATCCTACTCCAATCATGTTTGTGTCACTGAATGGATCGCTTGGCACCTTGTCATCAAATGCAGTGTGACAGTTAACGTAATAGGCCCGCAACACTAGACTATATCATTTGCCAATTAATTAATCCAATAGAGCCTGGCTAGGCCTATTAAATCCCATTCTAATTAATCAGATGCCACCAGGATCCTCTGTCACTTACCCCAAATTTGAAGGATAATTAGCCAAATGGAAGCCAGTAATATAACTGCACAGATGTTTTAAATATCTGCTTTTAAGTAAGGAAATGAGGCATATTCCTGCATATTTTCAGTGTGGAAGTGACAGATTCACAAGGGTGTTAATAAATCTTAGCTATGTGTGGGAACCGGCTGCAGGGGGATATTTCTGCATAGGGACTCTGGTAACTATCAGATGAGCTTCACAAGTAGCGCAGTGGGAATACATTTGGGTACATTTGGAGGTACTACAAGGAAATCCAATTTGGTTTCATATCAGTAACACTTATTGTGTTAGATTTTGCCATTAGCCCCAAGGCTTTTACTTCTTAAAAGTAGGCTTGGGGTCCAAAGGGAAGGCAGGAACCCCTTCAAGTTAAAAGAAGACCAGAACTGAGCTGAATACTAAGACTCTTGTCATCTCTACACACACACACACACACAGAGAGAGAGAGAGAGAGAGAGAGAGAGAGAGAGAGAGAGAGA
>CALSBV010010813.1:5743848-5830437 GCA_943590825.1 Bovichtus diacanthus
AGAGAGAGAGAGAGAGAGAGAGAGAGAGAGAGAGAGAGAGAGATCTCTAGCACATCTGTGAGGGTGGCAGGATAAGAAAATAAGAGAGAGATTGGGACTGCATGAGAGACAGAGAGAGAGAGAGAGAGAGAGAGAGAGAGAGAGAGAGAGTGAAAGGGGAGATAGGAAAATGGCAGAAAGAGACAGAACCTTTGTTACTTCAGTACTCAGGGCCAACTTTCCAGAGCGCTGCAACTCAACCTTGACTTCATTAAAGATAGATTAGAAATGTCAAGCTTGTTGCTGTCTTACTGGCTTCTCTCCCTCCTACTGCACTGTAATAACTGTGTAATAATTTATGTTTTGTGTAACAATTTCTGTTTTGCAGACAATGACCATGACCCCAAGCACTGGCTCACCTATTGAGCTGTTCTCAAAAAAGAATGAGTGATGAATTTGCGTGGCAATTTCTTAAATTCGCCTGCTAGACTATAGTCTGCTGCTGTTTTCTTTTTAGATTCTTTTGTTTTGCATAATAGCCACAGAAATGGAGAACTTCCATGAGTGTTTTTCTGCAAACATTATTTTGAGATATTTCTTACTGTGCTCTCGAGCTACAAAATGTGGATAATTGGAATAATAGATGTTTGCCTGTAAGTAGCAGAGCTTTCTACATTTCAGACAGTGCCTCTGTGTGTCTTGCCACTGTGCGTGTTCTCTGGTTACCTTTGTTAGTTTCCCTTTCATACCGAATTTAATAATGAATCAGATTGACCTGCTCTTAAAAACTATCAAAATTCAAAGGAATTTGTTGTGCTCATTTGCGAAGTGTATCTCTTTGCAGGTAGATTTCTAAGTATGTTTCTGCTAAGTGGCTCCCCTTTAAATAACCTCCTCCACTAATGAATGTCTTCAAGGCGCAACTTGAGGAAAATGTAGCTGACACAGGCATTGGGTTCAATAGCACTGCTCAGGGCACCTAAAACAAATGGCTGAACAGTTGCTATTAGGCGTATGAATTGTAAACATCTCTGCAGGCAAGATTAGTGCTTTGCAGATTTTGCTAATGCTGGATAATAAGGAGGCTCAAACAACAAGTTCCTATTTCCTTGTGAATTCATGGGCAGATTTTCCGCATAAATGCCATTATTTTAACAAGGAGGAACTTTCTGATTATTGGACCTGTTGGTGTTTCGGTTTGTTAGTATGGTGAGATATTTCTGCAGACAGACAAATAGATAAAATGGCTGACGGATAAACATTCTGTGCCTTAACTGCATGGCGTCCCCCACAGATCACTGTTAACAATTAATTGTGGATAGCAAAGAAAGAAAACACTGACCACACCTGATATATACTGCTCTTCTTGTATTTTTAATAGGAGTAACCACAATCCGCTCCCATTGGACACGGGCATGATGATGAGGCATGTGGTGGTGGGGGGCGGACAGAAGAGCAAAATACCTGATTTTTTCTTTTCTTTTCTTCCCACTTGTCATTAGCAGCTTTCTTCAGTCAGGCTCATAAAATAAATCCAACTATAACAACCTCTTTTGCATTACAAAATCACACAACCTATTCCGTCTATTCTGTCCTCGCGTTTGCTCTTTTTGGAATAGAAAAGAGTGAGACGTGAATATAAACTACATAATTATTCATTTCTATGCATATGCGGTCAGTGTATGAGTATCTCTCGAAAGGTAGTTGTGGTTCTGGTAAAAAAAAAAAAAAAAAAAGGGTATTTCCTGGACTAACATAAACTACAGGTTTCGATTTTATGTCATATTTTAACAAGCCTGCAATACATGAGCAAGAATGCTTGAAGGTTGCAAACTTGAATTAGACTTGAATCCTTAGTCATGTCCCTGGCTGGAAAACATACAAACCCTCTGCTCTGGCAGCTGTCAAAGTTCTTGGCTCCAGGCTGAGACAGAGACCAACATTTATATATTTATTACCTAGTACATATTTCACTATAGTTGAGCCCAGTGTTATGTGGAAATATATAATGATGTGGGTAGTTAACAATTCTCTCATTGAAATTCAGAGTCTGTGATGGAGGTTGTGCTTATTCTCCCATAACATGATTAATCTATAATGTTACCTCAGGCTGTGTATTTGGAAAAGAAAGTCTTGCTTATTCACCTCTAGTGCTGCAGACACTTATTGCTATTCCCTGCACAGTTCAGCTTGACATGAATGGATTTTCAACTTGTCTGAGATTCAACCCTCTTCCAAATTTGTGCAGGGGCTTCATATATTAACATCCAGTAACACAGTGGGATGGACAGGGCCAACTTCATGGTGACAAAGTCTTCAGTCAACTCAGGATACTAGCGTAATCTCTTGCTATTCTACTCGCAAACCAACCGCTTTATGAAACTAACTTCGGTTCGGAAAGCTGGTGCCACTCGTGGTGCTTTTTTCACTGGTAATACTAAACAATAACATACTATGTGTTTGCCAGACAACTGCTGCAGTAACTTGTCTAATTATGTTGATGCACAGTACATTTGACTGCATGCTGCTGGCTCTGTATAGTTATTTTCATTGACCACCGATATGTTAGGCTAAAGGCTAATGAAGTGATTAAACTTGCTTATTCTACAGCACATCACAAGGTATCACATCATGACTACATGTGCAAAGATAAGCGCAAACACAATAAACACAGAAAGTAATTACCCATTATTATGTACGAATGGAGACCATTAAATGTATTCCTCCTCTTGGAGTCAAAAGAAGATTCTGTGAATATACAAAAGCACTAATAGTACTACTAATCAATGATGACAGACCAGCTACTCGGGAGCAATGCATGTGTATTTCACTGTAAACAGCAATCACAGGCAGCACTGTGCACTGCCCCTAGCCATGCATAAGAAAATCATTTAAGATTAAACTGAGAGAAGGGACTCATCAGAAGAAGCTGAGGACCCAGAACGTGAAGATGCTATTCTATAGAAACAATTAATCATGCCGAGACTTGTGCTGTAGGCTTTTGATTAGAGAAGCGTAATATTTGGGATAAAGGAAACATAAGTTTATCACAGAAGAATAGGCTATTAGTAGGAGGTCACTGAGTAGCAGTGGTACTTATCTTTTCATGACTAAGTTTTTTATGGGGCTTTGATTCTTCTGCATGTGACAGCTCCGCTTCATTTTAAATTCACTTTTTGGCCCCGTTCCAAAAATGAGAAGAACAACTCTGTCTTTCCGTTTCACTTCATTGCTCATAGCCATAAACTGTAATGACTCAGGTTTGTGTGATAATGAAATTCCACCTTCGTCACTGAGAGCAGGCGTGACCTACCCGCCAATGTCTTGGTGTGTGTTTGTAGCATTTTTGAGACTAACTTATGTTGACACCTATGGAGATGCATGAGGTGCGCTCCACAACTGGAGCTAAAGGAACAAAACACTGACAGATGCCAACGTTTTTTTTAAAATTAGTTAGGGGACGTTTTTGGACCAAAAAACAGAGCCGGTATGAATCAACTGCATAATGAAGCCAAAAAATGGGTGATTATGCATTGGATGGCCTACTTTCTATGAAAAGGTATTCCCTTATATCAAATCTACTTACTAATGCATAGAACTCGCCAAATCAGGGCCCAAAACACACAGTGCTATTCATTTAAATAGCTCATGAATACCTTGCTATATGCAGAGTATAAATATAAGAGGACATAGGTTATTTTCAACATGCATGTCTGATATATGGTAATGACTAAGACAGCAAGACTTACCACTTACACTCACGTCTCTATATGGAGCCTCGGCTTGTTCCATCACAGTTCACCTGTCTACCAGAAACACTCGCTTGAGACGATATGTATTTCACATGCTATACAGTTAGAAATCACAAAAAATGTATTTTCTTTTTAATTATTCAACATCTTGGTTGCATAAAACATAAGTCATTGGACAGCTTCATTGTAGTTTATAGGTGGTAGTCAGATGAAGCAAGTTTTTATTATTGTTATAGATGTTGCACAAGATTCTCGACATGTATTACTCAGAAGAGGAGACGGAGATAGAGAAATGGCAGATTTGCATCACATAATAAGTGCAGTGATGAAATCTCAACAACATATTGCTTCAATGAAATTACCAGATTTATTCTCCTGCTGGGATGTGATGAATTGTTTATGATACTGTGGAAGCCTGTCAGATTAAAACCCATATCTCAAGGTTAATCTTTCTGTTTGGATCCCCTTGTAATGAGTCTATATTGAGCTACTGTTTCATGAGAACTGTTATTGGGACCAGGGCAATCATTTATTTATATCATGTGTTCCTTTCCTTTTTTTTTTGCCAAAGCTATTGCTCCATATAAATACTGACATGTGGCACTGACATGCGGGTTAGCATTACATTAAGACATAACTATCTATTGTTATGTTTTACTTTTTAGATATAAGTGTTATCGGCAAATTGTATTCTCAAAAGCAGTGTATTTTAAATTGCCTTTTCAACTTCGTCTTTAGCCTATTTGTATCTCAATCACATCATGAAATGCCATGGATCCTTATGAAAAGATGGAAACGTTTTTGCGCAAACACAGCTGCAGTATCCACAGATGGCCAATAGGGGTAGTGTGTGATTTTACAACAATTTCGGAGGCATGGATGTTTATTCCTCTGCTGCAATGAAAACCAGATAATTAGCATGATGCAAAACATGTGAGGCTTTGACATGAGAGTGATGTGGATTTATTTAGATTGTCTCTGAAAGAAAGGAAAAAAAGGGTTGCAGTGTGGGTAAAAACAATATTTCCCAGTTGTGATTTGCGTCTGATATTTAAATAAGTCCCTGGAAAGAAAAAAGGAAATAAACAAACATGGAGGTATTTAGTAAGAGTGTGAGATCGCTGACTCTTTTTGCTCTACAGGTGCCTTTTTTCTTGGACTGTGAAGCGTAGTAAGGGAGCTGTCCGCTGCCGACGGTGCTGAAAGTTTCTGCTTTGCGCCTCTGACAGACGTAACCAAACAATTAAGAGATATTTCCGTTTTTATTGCAGTCACGAGAAATATCCTTTAATTGTAAGATTATGCCTATCTAGAAACTCCGTTTCTTGCACGACTTCTTCCTCTTCTCCACAGCTCTGCGCACGACCGGCATTGCTCAAACATTGTGAGGCGTGTATTGTGTACAAAATAAGAAAAACTGGCACCCTGTAGTCTGATTCACAAAAGAAACTGTGCCTAAATTGAGCCCCAATGCCATAATCCCGCAAAAAAAACAACAACAACAACAACGAGGGCGTCAATTTTGCTGAAGCAACAGTCAATGAATCGATCAAGTCATGCAGCTATAACAAAACATTTAGCTATTCTGTGTTTGCTCTTCTGCAAAAATGCTCCTCCGGTAACTCAGTCCAGTTGTTCCCGGTTCAGTCAGGCGTTGTGGCTTCTGTCACGACTGTACCTCATCCATCAGCCCTCGCCGAGGAACACGGTGTGTAAATCCTTTCCTCTGCCACATCAGCTGCGCTCCGTCGCCACTGAAGTACTACGCTGAAAATGTGTCTCAGCCGCTCTGCCCCCTCACATCATCCCTGAAAAAAAACGTCAACTTCTCCAAAAGTAAACTGTTTACACCGCCGTCGACTTTCCATCTCTCGAGCCAATCTATATGTTTGGTTTTGCGCGTAAGCTTTTGTCAAGCACTTGTCTTTCTGTTCAGTAAGGCATATAAAGGCGGATGGACTTTTTGTAACCTCCAATCATGTGCTTGGATATCGGCTCTCCGTGCGTCTTTCTCCGGCTAGTCCAAATCATTTCTACCCGGCTTGTCGGGACAGCAGCCGAGTCGTGAAGTCTCTGCAGTCACGTGATTGAGATAGGACTGAAGAGTGAGTGTGTGTGTGTCTGTGTGTGTGTGTGTGTGTGGGTTTTTTTTTTTCTTCTTCTTCTCGGAGTGTGTATGTGAGCGTCTCTCCGTGTGTAGTTAGAGGGGTGTCCCTCCTCCGCATTTTTTGCTGCTTGCCATGCTTTAGACGCCGAAGCGCAGGGAGAGAGGCGAGAGTGAGAGAGGTAACGCCGGTCTCTCTCACCGGGGTCTTTTCAGTCTTACCTCGGGTCCCTGTCGGTTCTTCCTCGTGTTTTCGAGCCCACCTTCCTGCAGTCGGCTTGTTTTTGTTGGTTTAAAAAAAGAAAATCAAAAACTGATATTTTCTCTAGGCTTTCATGCGGGTCTGGTGTGCCAGGAGAAGGACAGCGGTTCTGTTTTGCACTGGGTTTTGATCATCTTTTTTTTTTTTTTTTCCTTTTTTCTTTGGGTGCTCCATTTGGACAGTATAGGACAGCCGAGCAGAGCTTGGATGAACCGCTTCGCTGAAATCCCGAGATGGAGTTGCTGCTGATCTGCCTTTCCCTGTGGATATTGCAATGCAATTCGGCCAAAGCGGACTCCATCATACATATTGGTAAGCGTCCTATAAAACAACATGCTGTTTGGGTTAGACAGGTGTAAAGGCAAAGCATGCGGGGATAAAGCTCAAGCTCAGCCAGCGCATACTGCGTTGATCAAAGGATTTTTGTGAGAGGGCGGGATAAATAGTCTATTCAGATTGCATCCTGTGTTTAAGCAACACTTTGAATCTCCAGCGAGTTGAAAAGTTGTCGTTTTGTATACGGCCATGCCTCTGACCTTTACTGCCACAGCAATTTTCAAAAAATGTTGACAGTTATTTATTAATTAGCCTATTTCTGCAGACATTTCTTACACTTTTCGACGGCAGATCAATGCATTCATGTTGGCTTCAGAGCTAAACCTCACCACTGTCGGCCTGTAAATTGCAATTCTGACTTCAAAACACGGACTACAGTAAGAAGGCCTATATCGTAGAAGCTTTGACGAAATTATTGTCCAATTGACAAATGGTTGGGGCTTTTTTAGACCAAGCTACCTCTTGTCTGTACCCGACAAGGCTCAACTTTCACCGGAACGTGACTGCAATGTCAATAACAAGACAGAGGGAATGTCAGTGGAGTTTCGTTTTAGAGATGCAAAACGCATAGAGCCTCTTTGTTCTCAAACTTCAAACCAGAGCTGCCTCTTTTTCAGAGATGGGGGATTGCTTTAAACTCATCATGACGTTCAAAGGATTCTGATCTGTGTGTCCCTAAGGAGCGCATTACATTTTACAGTTTTGAAATACATACATGATCTCTACTCCACACACATACAGAAAACACACACACACACACACACACACACTGAGTAATGCTGGTTTTTGTCCCCTTTTCATTCACACAGTTATGTAGCCACTTAAAAAGACTGGCGTTGTAATCACAGATAAAAATGTCAATGTCACTGTGAGCAAATGTTGTCGCGGTGCTCCTCCGCTGCTGCTGATGTTCACAGTTTACTGCAACAGTCTGGCAAGCAGCAGGTGCTCAGTCACTGGCTTAATACAGAGGTGGGACGCCATCCAGATAATATTGGCAGATGCCCCACAGAACATTCGGGTACCCCAATTATACTTCTCATTTCCTGAAACCTTTTTCTGTGATATATGTGCGTTTCCCAATAGCAGCTGATGCCATAAACAGAGGAAGAAAGAGGGGAGGGGAGAAACAGAGAGACAGTTAAGCTTCAGTATGCCTCCCACACTAGGCCTATAATGCTTATTGGGTAGGGTGCCATCGATCCAGTAGACATGACAGCCATTTCTTTTCTAAGTCTGGTTACTTTATGCATCAAATAATCAAGTTTGTGTGACGTGACCGTGTTGCTCTCCATGGTTCTGAAATCTTGTCCGGGCGCACTGAGACAAACATGTCGCGCAACTTCAAGGCTAAATATACCACAAGCAATATTATTTCACCAACCATTATTAAATTATGCATCACTTTGACGTGTTTTGGACAATAACATTAAGGGCTTATATTTAGTCTGTAAAAGCGACGGTCCATTAATCAACTAATTCAGTACTTCAACTCTACCGTGCAATCACACTTCACCCCCTCGCGTTTTCTCTCCAAATAATCTGTGATTATTTTATTCAACAGGTGCCATATTCGAGGAAAACGCTGTGAGAGATGACGAGATTTTCCAACTTGCCATCTCAGATCTGAGTCTGAACGATGACATTCTGCAGAGCGAGAAAATCACCCACTCTGTGAAACTTATCGAGCCAAACAACCCCTTCCAGGCTGTGCAGGAAGGTAAGCGCGATTCCCCCACGGATCATTTCTGCAATAAATTGCCCCTGCTATTTGATTTGATTACTTGAGGCCGTAGGGCACGTCAGGAAGGCGGTATCTCGTCACTTCTAGTTACGATCAGGAAAGAAGTCCGTTGCGTCAAACAAAGTCTTGACTCCCTTGATCTTGCACGCTTATGTGGGCCGTGAGTTTATGCTTTTCATTTCACATAGTGTGTGTGTGTGTGTGTGAATGTGTGTGTGTGTGTGTGTGTGTGCAAAGTGCTGTGCCGTGCCACAGTACTAAAGCAAGGTGTCTTCTGTGGTCGAAAAGCTAGGTGGAAGCATTGAGTTGGAGCACAGCAGCTAAGGATAATGTGTTGTGTGAAATAAAAATCATTTGAAGATGATCAGATGTGATTCCAGCACCAATAATCCAATGCTGTAATCTCAGGAGAGAAAAAAGGAAGATTTGTAGTTTTTATTTTTTCCTCGAAATGTTTTGTCTGCCTCATTTGGATTCCCCATAAGCGCACAGAATACACCTCCACAAAGCAGACAAGAAATTAGCAATGGAATTATTTTATTCAAGGTTATCTCTCTCAGTCATTGAAAGGTGGTCCCATACAGTTGACTGCAAAAGTGATTAAAAATTCCTCCAGTAAAATGAATCATTAAGACTTTAATAGGGTCTTAGGGACCTTCAAAGGCTGCTTATGTCCCCTGCACTTAGTTACCAGCCTGTACTTTTTTCCCCAGTTGCACAAAGGCCTTGATGAGTCATGGCTATTCATAGTGCCCCTGACAGGCCTAGAACCATGACACCATGTGCTGCCTTTTGCGTAAATGATCCTATGTCAATTAGCGGGGGTCCTTTTTAAAAATGTCACCAATATCTAATATTCAAATTCACATTGCTTTTGTAAACTTAAATTCTAATGAGGCTCACATGAAGCAGAGTGTAAGACTGAATTATACTACAGAGGAGTTAATCGAAGTTGCTGCTGCAGAGATATGATTAAAAATATTACACACACATGTAACTTGGCAAATTTACCAGTGGCTGTTGCTTGAGATGCGAAAGGGTAGTAATTGCACAGAATTGCCAGAAAATCATTTGTGCAGTGATCTGACTATTTCAGTACAGTAGTCAAAGATGGAGTGTTTACAACAAAACTAATCTTGGTGGAGAACATACACACTGAGCTCTGAATAATAATTAACTTTAAAAAAAAAAAAAAATGTTTTGACAATCCTCCAGATAATAATATAACACAGTGCCCTGCCTGTACAAAAGCCTAAGGACATACAGAAGTTGTTGATGAAGCTGTAAATAACAAAACATTAAAGATGGGAACAGAATATGTAACTGCAGAGCTTGTTATTGGTGCATTGAAAACTATTCAATGCTTATTTCCCCTATTGCCTTTCGCTAGCCTTGATTGGGTATCATTTAACATGCTTAATTACTGTTTACGGTGAGGCTCCGGATAAGCAAATATTCACAGAAGTGGGTGATTAGGGGGCATTCACTTTCTGGAGAGAGTTAGGAATAATGTGCAGCCGCTGACGTGAGGATCAATGGGTTGCCCCAGACTCTTGCACTAAACACACGGCAGGGTGGTTGAGTGACAACTTGGATAAGTTGACCTTTTGCGTTGCTCTTTTGTTCGCTGCCATCCCACTGTGAGTGGCAGTCAGGACCCTGCCATCGCATGGCGAAGAGGGAGCGCTGGGTGGCATAAACAGGGAGGGGAGAAGGGGGGTGAGTGAGGCCGTGAATGAGGATGAGACGATAGAGTAGGAGAACATAGGGAGAGGAGAGAATTCTGATCAAGACCTGAATTAACATGAGTGGTCAAAAGAAGAGCACGGGGAGAGTAAAGATAGGAGTGAGGTGATGAGGAAAATGTGCCTGCACAGTGGGAGGAGGAGTTGCAGCGTCATGTTATTATGTCCTTATTTGGCCTCTTTTGTCCTTGCACTGGTGGAACATATATTAACGAGGATGTTGCACCGACACCATTCACACAGACTCACTCAACTATTCAGTCGCCCCACGCTCTTATTGTTTAAAGATGAATACAAAAGGCTGGCTGGGTATACTGCTTGACCACACAACTAGCAGATACTGTCCTATTTATAAACTGGAGCAACTCGAGAGGATGATTAGGGCAATTTCAACACCGCGAGCAAAAACTCAGAAGAATATCTATCTTGTTGGTAGTAGCTTATCTGATGATTGCCACGAGGTTTGTAGATGCCATCAGCTTGCAAAACAGAAAAAAACAAACATCATGTGGTCAGTGCAACAATTCCACCCCATATCTCTTACATTTCCCCTTCAGTTCTTGTACCTTTTTATAGCGATTAAAATACGGCAATGGCAAGAATGATAAAAAAATGGCCAAAATCTAGATTTTTTTATTATGCACATTTCTTTTGTAGGGAAGGTTAAGTTGACTCCCATAATGTGGATATGCACGATTTAACTGCATGTACTGCCATTCTGATTAATTTAACATTGATGTCTCACTTATTCAGTAACAGCCAGTCATCACTTGGGAGAGCAAGGATGTGAGCATCAGGTCAGTAATAACCTGAGAAAGTTCAGAGCATATCCACAGCCTATTAAGGTACCAGTGTCATACTTTACATCTTTTACAATACAAAGCTGAATGGCTCAAGAGTGTATGTCTGATGAATGACATATCTGAACCAGGCTGTGGCGGTTAAAAGAAAAGGAATGTGCATTTTAACTGGTTTCTCACACATCTTGAGATTTGTCACCCCAGATTTTCTTCCCACCTTGATTTAAAACTAGAAGTTTGTCCTCTAGGCCAGATAAGTAAACACGAAAAACACAGCTTTAATAACCCTTTTCTGTCTTGAATTGTATTCAAAGGAAGTGACATAAAGGGGACAGCAAAGCTGCCAACCTTGTTGTGTGATTATGTAAATCCGAATTTATGCATATTTCAAGAAAGTTTAGCCTGTGAGGTGGATTTTTTATTTTTTTTGCTGTAGTTGCTCAAATGGTGTGAGCTCTCCATTTTCACATAAATTACCAAATGCAAGGATTCCCCTATTGCACCAGCACTGAGTTATTCCATCTCTCAGAGCAGGTTGGGGAAAGTTTTGTGAGAGGAACTATATAGTGTGTTTGCAACCTTTGAGATTTTTCCAGGCATGAAAGCTTTTAGGGGATTGAGTAAAAAAGATACTCTGATTCACCATAAGACAACTAACTAAGATTCAAATCCCCAACACAGCTGCATGTGCATGGTTGGTAGAAATACGACACGTTTTAACAGAGTCTGCAGCCATGTTAGCAGCTCTGTTAGGCTGTACTCGGTGACAATTATTACAATGAGAATGCTCACATGCGGATGTTTAGCAGGTGTCAGCATCTTAGTTCGGCATGTTGGCATGCTAACATTTACTAGTTTTTACCAATTAACACTTGAGACAAAGTGCAGCAGAGGCTGATGGCAGTGTCATTAGTTTTTAAGGATTTGGTCATAAAGTATGGGACAATCTGAAAGTTTTACAGGATGATTGTGCTAGATGAAAAGTCAGAGGTTTACCAAAGCCATTAGAATATATACTCTAGGGACCTTAAATATCTTTAGTTTGACAGCAATCCACCCAATAGTTATTGGTATTGTATATCACACAAAACCAAAGATGTCACCTAATGGTGGCAGCAGATGTACAGTCGGGGCTTCACCAAAATCCTTGGGATTCTTCCTCTGCGTAGTATCAAAGTCTGTACCAAATCCCATCCAGTAGTTAATGAGATATTTCAGTGTGGAAGTGGTGGACAGAGCGACATTAGCTGGCGTGGCTAAAAATAGGATCAAAGTCTGGAGATTTCTGAAAAGAGGAACGTCACTACCAAGTTGAAGCTAATCAATAGGAATATGTTAGACATGCATTATATAGGGGGTTTGCAATGAATTGACATTCAATCTATTGTGGCCCACCTTTTGTAGCGGTGATTTTAAAATCCCTTTTTAACCCTAACCCCTGCAGGTTCCCAGTAGATTTTAAAACATACATTTAGAACGAAGCAGGTAGAAAACATAGCCATCTGGACACAGTTAGGGGAAGTAGTTTCCTGCTCTTCTAATGTGCAGTCATTTGTTGAGTGTTCTGTCCCACTGAGTCCTCTTCACACACCACACCACTAGTGACCCTCCATTTTCATCTAACCCCTGCCAAGGTAATGTCAAGGAGGATTTAGGTCTTTGCTTCTGCTGTCCCTGTAAGCCTTAGAAGAGAGTGTGCGGTGCAATTCTTTTTTTTTCTCTTTTTGCTCAATCTGTAATGACAAAAGTTGAAATAATGGTTCCTTTGAAAGTGTTGGCATGGGTAATGTAATATCCTCCATCTGATTCTCTGCTTATGACAACTCATTACTCGCCGTGCTCTAAACGTGATGGAATGCTGCCCTTTCACTATTATTGTCCCGGTGAATTTAATAATGCTGCATAAATCTTGGTAATGGATTTGTTTGTTTTTTATGTCTTTTTACCATCTCTACACAGAGGGGGGATGATCAGGCCATTTTGCCAGCCCCTGTTAATTACCCAGTGGTTATTTAAATCTGTTATAAGCTTCTCAATGGGCTGTATAAAGGCCTGCTGGTATCTTAATCAGCTAAGTGATGTTGCGGCAGAGGTATCACCATTTAATCCCTTCTCAGTGTAAGGCCCACTACTCGGCACCCGTGAAGAGTTAACCTTTGGTTGGTTGCACACTCGTGGTCCAGATTGTGGTTAAAAAAAAATTGTAATTCCTGTTTAGAAGAGCAACTATTAGAAAGGTGGAGGATTACTAATTTCAGCCAAAATAATAATAAGAAACCAGTAAAATCCCAACTAGAGGCTTCTGTTTTTGAAGCTGCCAGAGGCTAACTGGAAAATGAGCTCTGCCACTTTGAAAAATGTGATATGGTTTATAGAAAAAATATACATACAGCTAGTCCATGCAAGGTTTTCGATTACTGTACTCGTTAATTTTTACAATAGCTTTGGTCTACCTCTTGTTTACAAAATCTGACCGTTTTTTCCCATTTGTAACCACTATCATTGAATGTGTTGTCCAATACTGTTTTTACAGTTTCAGGAATGCTTCCAGTTAAAACCTCAAAGGCAATCCGCTGTAATGAACCTTAATAGTATGCCTTGTATGAAAAAAAAAATATATATATTATAACAATATCAATGTTTATATAGTCGATAGTTAATAATGTCGAAAAAAAACGGGAACGAGCTCATCTGCAGTAACCAATACACACACACACACGCACACGCACACACACACACACACACACACACACACACACACACACACACTTGTTATGCATGTCCTGCCTGCTGGTGACCTGAAACGCCGTCGTATCTTGATTGTGTGCCACCCTGCTTGGTTTGAGCTTCGGATAATGCAATGAGAGATGCCCACATTGCTGCTGGGCTCGTGTGGACTGTTCATGCATTTGTTGTGAAGCAATGGAACAGAGAATGTGTGATTAACAATACATCACAGGTCTTGGATATGTTGGTATTGTATTTCTGCAAACTGCCATGTTTTTGTGTGTTATGGATATATTGCAGTGCTGTGTGTTAAGGGTTGCGATTGTTTGGTTTCTTGCTGAGTGCTTACTGTACACTTCTATTGTACTCGATCTTTGCTCTGCTCTTCTTCCTTACAGCTCATTTTATTTCCTGGAAGAGAGTTCCAAATTCTACTTCCTTTGTTACACAGGTCACTTTGTTTTTTGTCACACTGCACCTGTTATGTAACTGACTGTGCAGTTCTATGGATTATACAAAACTGTACTTGTCCCTCTACCTGTGCCATTCATACCATACAGTGTGGATGACACAGGGGAGTCCCTATGAGACCTGTAGTCCACTGAGGGCTGACACACTAAAGAATATGTATTCCTCCAGCTTTTCTGTTAGAATAGCCAGAGTCAGCAATGTCTGGCAACTGCTGCAGAGAGAGCGAGCCGAATACAGGGGGCGAGAGACGGAGGGGATGTCAAGGCTGTTAAATGCTGGATCTGTTTATAGGCCTTCAGATTTTGTCCTCTGCGCTGCACAGAAGCAGCCGGTCAGTATTCCTCTCCCGCAGTGGGATACCTCTGTGTCACATTGTTTCTACATGTGTAACAGATGTCTCGTTTGGCAGTTCTCAGACTACTCTTGAAGGGAGTACAGAGACATTTCTAAGTATCCAATTATAACACGTGAAGACTTTAAAAGTGATTTTGGTTTTTGAGTCCGAAGGCTTGGTCCGCTGATTAACGTCAAGAAAAGAATCAATTCACTTAAATGCCACATCTGATCTATATTCAAAGGAATCATCGGCAGTGTGCTAAATGTCACCATGAGCCGGGATTTTAGTAATCTTTTAATTTGAATAAACAGTGCCAGTGTTGTTGTGAAGTGTGGGGGCACATTTTTACGGAGTCCAATAAAGGGAGTGAGGGCGATGCATTGCTTTGATTGCTGAAATATTTTAACAGATTTTTGCAGTTTTTTTAGCCAATGGGAAAGTGTGCGATGAAAAAGTTTCACTGTATTGAGCTAATTAGAGAGAGTGGCAGAGTGGCATGTTGGGCCTTTTGTGCGTTTATGTATTCATCACACTCCCCAAGCTGCCTCCTGTCAGACAGCTAAGGGCTGATTTCAAAGTATTCTCGTTGCTTTTCACACTGGCATGTTTGATTGAAGATGTTCTGGGGGGTCATTGTGTATAAGGCTGACTAATGGCTTCTGGGTGGTATGATGGCTGTCTGTCTCTGAAGGACGAATTCAGGAAAAACACATTTGAAAAGCGGATACATTTTGAATATAAATGTTGATTGATGTTTGACTGTTTGTTCCTCCCATGCTGCACACACGATTCCTAAATTCGGCATGAGAGAATATTATTTGGGTCATTTAGCACTGTCAGACATCAAACTAGCAGGCAACCAAATTCAACCTGACCTGTTTCTGTAGTAGTTGTTTGAAAGACATTTAGCACGTGTGTTGATTTTCCGATATGACAGCAGCATCTGATGTATGACGAAGAGCTAAAAGAGCACAAAATGTAACAAAACACCTGCACACGTGGCGTACATAACTCAACTCGCTACCTGTTATACATACATAGGAACTCACAACATATGCTTTCCCATTCACAGGTCTCTCAGCCCCATGTCTTATTCATGTTGCTGTCTTCTCTGGTGTGACAGATTTATAACGAGCTGTAGAGAACCCTGTGACAGATGTTAGTGCTTTGCCACGACCCCAAACAGCCCCCAACCACCGCTGGGGATTAGCCATCAATACTACTCTACCTGTTGGGGCGAGAGAGACTGAGTGAGACTGAGACAGGGGGAGAGAGAGAGAGACAGAGGTGGCCCAAAGGAGATGTCCTGTCCAATCAGATTGATGCTGATGAGGCCCCTGGCCTACGTCCATTGTAATACATTGCAGTCCCATATGTTACTAGCATCATTTCTCTTTGTACACACTGCTTTGCTTCGACTTTTATTGAGCTGCTGAGATGACAGCGACTGGGAGGGTGGTGGAGGTAGAGTGGGTGTATGAATGGTAGGAGAGGATTTGCTTGTCTGGGCATCATGGTATGAATATATGCTTTTATGTATGTATGCTGTGATGTGTGTGTGTGTGTGGGTTTTTGAGGTGGTTTTATAGACACAGGTTCATGTTTGTGGATGTTTTTGTAAAATGGTGCTGGTTTGGTGGGAGTTAGTGTGTATGGTGATAATAGTTTGGGGATGGCAGGTTGTAAAACCCCCCTCCGCTCACTTCAGATGCTGACTAGCTCAAAGGGAGCTGTGTATAATTTACTACCCACCACCTGCACCATTGGCGGCAAGAAGACTTCATTCCAGGAAGGAAGACGAGGAGCAGAAAATCATCCCCCAAGTAAATCCTATTAGAGGCTAAACAGGAGTCAGCCAAAGAAATGCTGCGCGGCTATCACCGACTTCACACTCTTTTCAGACAGATGGAGGAGGAAGATACAGGAAGTGAGGACTGGGGGTGGAATAGGAGTCTTAGTAATGGTGAAAGGGTGAAGCAGACTGAACTGGTGAGCAAGTGTGAGGAGGGAGTGAGTGGGATGATGGAGAAGGCACAAGGCAGAGGGAAGGAGGGAAAAAAAGGAGCGGAGGCTGTGAAATTTCGGGCCGTAAGGAAGACAAGAGGGGCGAAGTCATTACAAACTGTGGACTCGGCTCACTTGCCTCATTGATGAAGAGATGCCAAAATGTATTTGGGAACCATTGTTTGCATTACTGCCCACAGACACGGATACCGAGTGGGACCATCTGTCACAAGAATCCCTCCTCAGTCTTCCTCGCTGAGTCTCTGACTCTCTGCTTCTCTCTCACTGCCATGGGTCCTCTACCATGCCCAGCCAACATGGATTTTATCCAAAGATGAGGCTAAGCTAGTGTGTAAGCCCTCTCTGAGTGAAATCAAAACCCAGCTTAAACCTCATAAGTGAAAGCCTAAAAGAGTGTAGAGTGCGAAACATGCAGGCATCACTGAAAACTGGGTCAAATATGCATCCTAAGATACACTTCAAACAGTTTGGCTAATGGATAAGTGTTGTATTGTGTTCTACAGTAAATCACATCTCAAACCACTGTAATATTGCTTTGCTTTTTTGAACTTTAATGATAAACTGATTTATTAACGGTACTCACCGCATCACAGCTGTCACTCTCTATTACATGGGATGTTCAAAATGTTATTGCCTGTAAATGGAGAAACACACACAGAAAAAACACACCAGAGCCCTGAAGATCATCTGTCTTACTCACAGATTGTCTCATCTCAAGATAAAGAGATAAGTCTCGGATACATAATACATTTGTTATTGTTTCAAAATGAGCAGAGTACATATTTCAGTGTTACAGTATGTAGGCCATGAGTTGTCATGTTATCTAATCCATCGCATTACCACTTCAAGACAACTCATCCTCGGAGCACTTGTGAGATGTGTAGGCCTAATTTCTGTTGTACTAACCCCATTACAAGTATGTGAGTTCTCTCTAGGTCGTATCAAACCAAAGTGTCATGTTGGCTTTCAATCATCACTAGAACAAGCTTTAAACATCCCACGGCACAGAATTATTCCATCCTTCTTTTACCTTTCATAATCTTAATGAAAAGAACATTTAATTAGATGTCTTCATTCAGCTGAAAAACCCAGCACCGCCCCAACACGACCAACTCATCACATCTAAAACCAGGAATGAGAGCAGGCTGTTGTATATTTATAAAGGGGCCAAAATGTTAGTGTCCCTCCAACTGATGACGACAGCTTTCTCTACAGGAGTGGTTTCTAAAACCATGGCATCCCTTCATAATGAGTTTTGCACAATGTACAGACATATGGTTAACTTTGAGCTACAAATTATACCATGAATATGTGAATATTGCAACTTACTTTGGTCTGCGCTCCATTGTGATGAAGCATTCCACAGTGCATTGACATTGTACCACTGAGTTGGAGCACAACCTAGACTCTTTTTTTTGACATTTAACTGTGATTATATTTTGGAAAATGAGATATTTTTACTGGATATGTGAAATATTGGACCTGGTAGTGGAGGTAAGCAGAAAGTTGGAGGATCACCAAATCAATTAGGATTCATCTTTTGCTCAATGTGAATATCTGTTTCAAATGTCATGGTTATCAATCTGGTGGTTATTGAGATATTTTAGTTTGGACCACAATGTTAGATTGACGGACCATCATTGCCATCCCTAGAGCCACAGCGCTAGTGTGACTAAAACTGTCCAGATAACAGATAAATCAAAGAAAGCCACATACAAAATGTCAGTGTAAGCAGTGTGCAAGTAAAAGTGTCATCTGTTGAACTACAGTGTCAATCATGTTGTAAATACATTCATTTATAGTAGCAAATGCATGCACATAAAACCACGTAACAGAACTAACTAAATTGTTGATGCGTTCATTTGTGTACTTTGTGGAAAGTAAAGTGTGCTCGCAGTCACAAAAGTCTTACTATCGGAACCATTTGTGCTATTTTATAAAGCGTGAACCATGGTCACGGCATAAAATAAGAGGTTTCAAGCAAGCGCAAAGGCTTCTGAGATAGCCAATTACTCTTCCTTTTTTTTTTTTTTTTACCTCAGCTGAATGAAGATTTTACATGATAAGGAGGATCACTTTACTCAGGAAGAGGTGATGAAGAGAGCACTGTTAATGTACTGTTTGCCTCTTTAAGCCTTTTCAAACCCAGGGCAATGTGAATGATTCATTATTTCACTTGAACGAGACAGCAGGTTAATCATCTTGTATTATTATGTCACCCTGAGACATCCAGTCATTTCTTTTGCCTTAGACAATGTGTTTCCAAAGCATTTTATTTTAATGTTTTTTCTTTGTCACTTCAATCACTCCATTTTTACTTTTCCCGCAAAGGAATGAAAAACAAATTAGTGCTTAAATGATTACAGGGTACGTGTCATAGCATTTACTGTGTATGTAACTGATTTTATGTTTGCGTGTCTTTTACTTGTCAGGTTTGTTACTGTATCTTTGTGTACCTTGCCTCGAATGATGACCTATCGGTGTGTGTATATGTGTTATTTCGGGGCTCAAAATCTGCAACACTACTGCTGTGAACCAGGTTTAAGTCCTGGCAGTCGTGCTTCCAGCTTGGTCCGGTGCTACAACAAATACAACCTTCAAATGTCTAGAAGTCTAGAAGTCCACATGGACGTACACAGAGTCATAGTGAAATGGGAAAAGCCATTTCTGTATTTGTTGAGCTGTCGTGAGGTGTCACAACAGTTTCAGGGAGATTAGACCAGCGATGTGACTGGCTGAGAGTATATTTATTACTCACTACACCCTCCGATCTATTGTACATCCGACTTCACATGCGTGCACTAAAGCTGATGGCCACGCGGTCCATGCGCCCAAACATAGCCCATAGTCTTGTTTGGAACCAGGTAACTGGTTTAATTTCTGTTAAGCAGTTTATCGATGATAGATTTTGTGACAAAGCCAGTTGTGACTTTTATGAAAAAGCTCCACCACCAGGTTGTCATACCAGTCTCTCAATTTAACCACAAAATGACTTTGGATTTGTTTAGTCAAGCTTTGTAAACCATTTTGAATGTACTGTATATTTAAACTGAAACCCGCTGATGTCCTCAGGGGGCTGGTCCCACTAGACTTAACAATATAAATAACTGACCCCATGTTGGCCTAAAATCACTCTATGAGATATACAATGTGGATCAAAGATCCTTCTTTAAGTTTCCACTGACAGAGCGTCAGTTCTCAGACACGGTTAGCTTTCCTTGATAATCTGGCCAGGGTTAGCCATGTCCTCAAGATAATTGCATATATTTAATATGAGAATATGAATATTAAAGTGAAGGCATATGACTAATGGCTTTAAATATTATAACCATATGCCTTGACTCCCACATAAGGGAATTGCATAATACATTTCGTCATCCATTATATGCCTTCCATGTATATATTGGACACAATGTCGAAATTCTCTGTATGGCTCTTGAAAATATAAAATGAGCCTTTAAACGACCAAGTAGGATCATATCTTCAGTTCAAACGGCAGGTTTTGTCCATTGCAATTATTCGCATACAATCAGTGAGTGCAGTGCAGAAAGATAAGGCAAAGGAGCACAAGAGTATTTTCACTCGAGAAGAAGCAACACCCACCCAACAAATTCCAAATGAGGAAGCGCTTGGTATGGTACACTTAGTAACAGGGTACCTACATCGAGGTAGAAATAAGCACACACACACGCACACACATGCACAGAAAAACAACCAACCCCCTTCAGGCTAAAATAAGATTGGCTCTCTAGATTTCAGTGCCTTCACCACTGGCACAGCAGCAAATACTGTGTCCTCTGCAAAAAAAACGAAAGAAAATGGAAGGGAATGCTTAGAAGAGCTACATCTTCACGAGGTCAAACTGGGGGAACGCAAAAAAAAAACTTTCAGTATGTAGAGGCTTATCTCTCCTGCACAACAACAGTATCACATTCAGAAAAAGATGCCTTAAAGGCACTGTGAAAATATTCAAAAGACATGAGTAGGAAGAGAAGAGAAGAAGATCGCCTCGAGGGAAGGAGGAGAGGAACAGTGGTGGAGGAAGAGGTGGCAGCATTTCAGATCATCTCGCCGTCTTTCTTTTTTCTTGAACAGTCTATCAAGGCGAAGTCATAATTTCTGGTAGTGCCAGCTTCCTCCTAGCGACACCCAGCAGGCCGAGCAACCAGGAAGAGAGGCTAGGAAAATGAGGCATTTCCTCATTGAATAGTTGTCCCTCACTGACTCACCGCATGCCCACTTACTGCCATAACAAAGCCTATTTTTCACAAAAATAGAAATTCCTGGACAAAGTCGAATTCATTCCGGCACAATCAGTGTGTGTGCTTTTATAACAGGCATGTGGTCGGTAAGAGTACTGTGTGTGTGTGTGTGTGTGTGTGTGTGTGTGTGTGTGTGCGTGTGTGTGAGTGCGTGTGCGTGTGTGTGTGCGCGCTTGTTTGTTAGTCCTGCATTGGATGGTAATGAGTTTTCCAATTCTTCAAAAACCACATAACAAGATGTCAAGGTAGCAGTGTGCTGTATGGTCATGATGTAATAGACTGTCATCTTAATGAACCATGTATCTTTTATCAGGCTGCGCTTGGATCGGTTGATATGGAAACTGCTCCCTACAAAGGAACAAATGTTCCCCTTCCACCTGTTGATGAGGAAGAAACGGGCCGAGAGACATAAGAATGTAAATGCGTTGTCTTTGCGGGCGAGATAAAATCAAGGCACATACGGGAGCACAGGGGAGGCAATATCATTTAAAACATCCGTCTTAGGCGCGATGATTTTCTCCCTCTCGATAACTGTGTGATAAAGTCAGTCACTTGAGGAGGATGTTCGGAGCTGTATCTTTTTTTTCCTTTTTTTTTTTTTTTTTTTAAAATGCAGATGCCGACTCACGAGGGAATTCATATTCTATAATGACAAATAGAATATGAATTCCCTCGTGAGTCGGCATCTGCACTACGTACTGAGCAGTTCCCTCTTTTTCTTCAAATTAGCCACGCTCGTTTCACAAATGCTTGATATAATGAGATCATGTGTAGTGTATAAAAGAGATGTTATCAGAGATTAGCGACAGGAATATTCGGCTTTGTTCTGTGCCATGAAAAAGAGAGAGAGCGGGCAGTGAGGACCCTCTCTCCCTTCTAGGCCCAGAGGAGAGAAAATACATCAGCCTGAAAGTCGCTGCATGGTTGTGGCTGCTGGGATTTCCTTTGCCGGTGATGGAATGGTTTCAGTGTGTGTTGGTATTTCAAGGGCTGGCTGCAATTTTTTTTTATTTGTCATTAATTTAGTAGAATTAGCGTGAAATATCTGAGACCAAACATCTGTTTTTGTTTTCTGGTTAGTTAAGTGGAATTATGTATTCAAGCTTAATTTGTTTTTAATGCTGGTGGGGTTATTTTCCTATATTTGATCTGAACAATATTAATGGGATTTAACCAGGATCAGAGTCGTCCCCAACCCCAATAGCCACAAATTCAACACATTATCCATGTTTAATAGTTCTTGAGGCAGATTGTAGTAGTTAATTGTTTGGCTCTGTGTGCTTTACCTTCAGAGAGCACGAAGACAAGCTGCTCTCGCTGGTTTAAGAAAACATTTTCTTTTTTTTTTTTTTAGGTTGACAATTCCTGCCTGACATCAAGTCCATTTGTTAAGGGGCTAATAGCAGCTTTTGTTATGAGCCAGATCAGCCGCTGTTGGTGTTCATTAAGGTGTTTGCAAATATTAATGTGTGTTTGGCAGTGTGTGTTGCATGTATGATTTTGCAGAGGCTCAGAGTCATCCCCTGTCAGTAAGGAACAGGCGGACAGCTTTTAGGATTTTGCCTTAAACAGTGTAAATCTCTGATTACGTGTTCCTCTATCGGAGCGCGAGGTCTGAAGAGGAAAGGCTTTTGCAATGTGTCATCAATAATCTCACTAGTCCTGTAATGCCTTTCAATCCTCAATTTTCAGTGCTGTCCCTTTAAACTAACTCATACCATAGCCTGTCTAATCCAACACAGCCTATCTCAGCTTCTTTTATTGCCTCTTAATGTCACCCTTTTGCAGTATTTCTGACTGTATGTGCAATATGAATTGAGTTTATCCCACTGCTGTGTTGCTGAAGTGGAGGAGGCTTTAAAGCACTTTGTTGATAGCTGCTCTCAGCAGAAATGGATTACACCTGGCATTGGTTTTGGTTGGGACCAATATTGTACTTGAAAAGGGAGAACAACCCTTGGACAAGCTGGGCAGTGTTGATTATTGATCAAGGTTGGTTGATTATTACTTACCCACAGGCTTAAGATGGGTGTTATTAGGTGTTTAAATGTAAAAGTGCCTCAATAAATGTAGTGCTGGAAGTAATATAGCTCAATAAATAATTTGGATTATATTGGATAATTTGGAATGTGCAAGGTTTGCTTTGGATACAGGCCACCATTGTATATACACTTCAACATTAGGGTGCTTTGCTTTTCAATTTTGGAGCACATTCATTTTTGTCAGAGCTGGGAAATAATACATTTTTATTATTCAGTGAGTCTTCACATGGTCTTGTATGCATGATCTTTTCGAGTAGCATATTGAGTTGTCAGGCTTATAAATACTTCCATTGTAATAAGGTCAGCCATGATTTGTTTAAGGAGTTGGACCTTGTCTGAAACAAAGCAGACACAACCAGGTCGGTTCTTTTGGATTTGTCTTCCTCTGGTAGGCAATGGAAACTGGACCAGTGCTGACAGAAAACACTCCCTTTTTGTTTTTGCTTTGTGTTGTGCAAGGGAGATATGAAGGGAATTCTTTCATACAATAGCACAAAGTTACCTTATCTTTCTGTGTGATCATCCAGCAGATACTGAGCCAACAGTTGCCTCAGATTTCTGGTTAACAAAATGCTCACTTTTAAGACCATTGTGCTAAAAGTCATATCAGCAACCGTTGCAGAGTGAAAGAGATCCACTTTCATCAACTTTCTCTGCCTGACGATTTCATCTCATGAGCTCACTTCTTGATTCTTGAGGCTATCGACTCCCTAATTATGTGTGCATGTGCTCTTTGTAGACAGAGCGTAGGTTAACGCGCAGGTCACTTTACACAGAAGGCCAGTGCAGCTTGTGGGGGTTGGTGCCTACAGGGAATAAAGTTTTGCTCATCTTACCCTGAAACTGCCTCATCCTCATCAGGATGTGATGTCAATGCTGGACTCATTCCTGAACTCATCACAGGCTCACAGCGTAACGATCTTGTGATCGAGTCTGATCAGCAGTGTTTGAGAAACAGGTTGTGACCGTGCAGTCAGAATTGATGATTCCCCTCGTTTAATTCCCTGTAGCGCTCCAGCTTCCAAACGACCTCACCTCCCTCCCCTAAACGCCGTAATGATCAAAGGAAGGGCTGTCTTTCTATCCACTCAGCAGAAATCACTGGACTCCAGAGTTCAGGCCACACAATTAATAAAGAACCTTTGAAGTTCCCTTTTATTACATACTGTATGGGATATTTCAGGATGAGAGTACAGTATTACATGAACATGAATTCACAATACATGCTAACCACTGTAAAACATTCACATTGGACAGCACTGTCCTGCAAAACTGCTTTGTCTGATACCGTTATTATAGTAATGAACAAACCCTATTTGTTGGTTTTCATGCCAAAAAAAAAGGCGGTTTGTGGTCTTGATTGCCTCATCCCTTAATTTTATCTGTATTTATATGTAAGGATAGAACAAAGTAGGAGGAATTTATGTTAATTAAAAAAAAAATAAAAAATAAAAAATCTTGAGATAAAGTTATGATGGTATCCATAAAACAAAGTTAGGAGTAATGTAATTGTTACTTAACCAAGACAAACAATTATTCATTGTGCCTACCCATGTTCTATTAACATCTCAGGGCTATGGTGGAAGTAAACAACATAACGGTTCACTCACAGTGATGCAGCGTTCAATCTTAACATTCAGTCATACCAAAGAGATAAAAACCTCTTTGGTATTCACCTCACATGCTTTATTACAAATGACAAGATATAACCCGAGGAGTGTGACCTTTTCATTACATGTGGTAATTGTTCCAAAAAAAGGATGACTTTTCCCTTCATCAACGGGAAAGTGGATGAGTTGCCTGGCAGCACATTTTGCTTTTCACATGTGCAGCACAAAGTTAGTAAAAGCAGCCTATTGAGGCTCCAACCTATTTGCAGTTCTCTTTCTCCTGCCAAAAAAAAGAGAAAGCTGCTATATATCTATTGTTGTTGATGCATGTGTATCTTTGCATTTTCTTCTCCTTTGCCCATGTCTAAAGTAGATTTCATTATAGACAAACTTTTAGGATCCAGTACCAATTGATTTCTCATTACTTTTGTTTATATCTCTCTCTGTTACTCTTTCTAATGGTGTGCTCTGTTTTTTTGCATTTTTTTTTCCCCTCATCATGTACCTTCCTACTTATATGGATTAGTATTGTGGTCGATTTCCCTGAGGGTTGTGGGTAATGCTAAAGCCTGTTAGAGGTCTTACCTGGACGCGAGCTCTGCCCTTATCACATAGATCACAAATTGAGTTGATGCTAATTAATTCCAAGGTGTTATACTTTGTGCATGAACTGCCTCTGACTCATGGGATGCTGGCAGTTTTCACTCTGTCTGGAGTGGATATACAGCCTGTGTAAATATCTAAAACCCTCTCTGCTTACGAGGGAGAATAAAGTACTGGTGTTGTGCCATAAGCTTTTCTGATGTGATTAGGCTTTCATTAAGTGATATATACACCCACAATTTCACGGTTTGTGTCCAACAAATTTGTTCACTTCACCACTCCCAGCTTCTGTATATGTTGGGCACGCAGGCAAGCCCACATCCACGTTCGCATCAACTGAAATACACATGCTTTTTACACACTTTTACATGCTTTTTTTCTACTGTACACGGCCCACTACAGGGTTTCATAAAGCGGTTTTACAATGTTTCTCCCTCCTCGTTCATGAGGTCTTAACCTTGCTGTGTGTCCCAGTTTGCAGCCCTTTTGCTGACTTTGAAGGCGTACAATCACACCGAACCAAACGAAAAGGAAGCATTTGCACAGAGAAGGAAAAAAAAAAAATGTTGTGATCCAGATTTATTGTAAGTGTTTTTTTTTTCACGATTTGTTTGAGATCATCAGATTTGGGTTGCATAGGGGTTAAAAAATCTGATGTTCTTGTGTAAATCCAGCCAAAGGGTAAAACCGTGTCCTTTAGGGTGGGAAATGGACTGTGATTTATGTACAGATTATGCAGCCGTTTGGTATGGGCTATTATCCTGCATATGATTATCATTATTCTCTTTTGCCTGTTAATCATGGCAATCTTCCAGGGTATGTTGGCAAGGTGATCACATTTAATCTGGCTGTGTAAAGACCACTCGACAAAGGTTGTTTTATCACTTAGGAGACGAGGCTAGCATTATCCAAATGAAAAACAAGCTGGAGAAGAGGCTGATTTGTCACAGGCTGATTAGGCCTCTCTCAGGCACTCCTCGCTGCTCCTACAGGAGCACTTCAAGGGCATGGCAGGACACAGAGGGCCGCTGGGAAACACAACACCATTGTTTATTTTCACATTTAAGCAGTCAACACTGAACATCTCCCAGCCACCTACGACTACATTTCCTCTATTGTTGCATGTTCACCAAAGAACAGCACAAAAGCTCTGTTATCGCAAAATGCATCTTTGCCGTACAGTCAGTATTATTTTGTCCCCATTAACTAAGCTATTCATTTTGAGATGAATAATATATTTTTTTTATAGATGCTCTAGAGGCAGCAGACTGAAAGTTATACGATAAACAGAGCAGTGGGTGTCATGCATCAAAATTGAAAACAATAGGCACAGAACAAATGACGAACGAGAACATAAAGAAACATCCCTTCTTACTCACTTATTTATGAATTGTACAGAGTTGTCAACACAGCCATGTTGTTCATTCGGTTTTTCTCAGGCGCTGTGTTGTGAAAGAACCAAATTATTGTTATGGCACATACTTTTATGTAATATTTTATAGAAACATGGCCCCAAATATTTTCTTTGTTTTATAATGGATGTGTGGAAATTTGACAGTGTATGACTCACTGCTCATGTTTTTATGTTTGTGCGCGTGTGCGTGTGTGTGTTTTCAGATTAGTTCACCTCGAAGGATGAGAACAGGATCGCACAGTAAAACAGCACAAATTACCAGGTCGCATATCGTATAATAAGGCTTCTCTGTCTTCTTTTCCCCGGCGGCCGGGCGCTTGTACAATCCATTAAATGTAACATGTTTGAAGGGGTCATTTACGTCTTCTCCCTGGAGCAATCCCATGATCAGCCTCACTAATTACTCCTCGCTCTTCTCCCACATCAAACAGGTAGTCCTCAATCTTTCCAGTCTCCTCTACATAGTGGCTCACTGGAGGCTTGAGGAGGGGCATAGTGAGTAAGGAAGCCACTCTTCATCTAGAGGTCCCAGGCTTATGCATCTCTTCTGCTGAAGTGTCCTTGAACTAGCACTAGACAGTAGATAGTGATAACACTCTAACTTAAAGTATAGAAGTATCTCGTTGTGATTGATTAGTCAAAGATCCTGCTCAGATACAAAGTTACTTGTCAGTCTGTAACATGCAATAAGGCAAATACTGAGAAATCCTCTTGCCATCTGTAAACAGGCTAACGCTAACGTGATACTCGCAATTTAAACATTGGGATATTTTAACAGTCAACTCATGGAATGAAGACGATTAACTGAAAACATTTTTGCATTTAGCACGCACAAATGCAATCATGGCAAATCAATCAATACTTGCTTTTGGACTGAAGAATAAGCCATTTCAAGATGTCATTTTGAGCTTTTGGAAATTGTGATCATTATTTTCACTATTTTCTGACATTATAGAGAAAACAATTATTAAAATAATTAAAAAAAACAAAACAACTATTGATATATTAATCAAGTCAAATCAATTCTATTTATATTGCCCAATATAACAAATTGGCCTCAAGGGGCTTAACAATCTGAACAATCATACAACACCATTTACCCTTCGATAATGAAAATAACAATAATTTGCAGCCCTAGTACAGAGTTGTTATTTGTCTGTGACCTGGTCACCCCCTGTAACTTTTCATCGACCTCTGCAGAGAATGGAGAGTGATGATAATAAGTCCCCCCCCAGGGAAACTTGGACTCAGAGGATACGGGTCAATGCTGGGGTGGATGTGGGAGCTTATGAAACTCTGCATGCAGCATCTCCAGCAGTGCTTTCAGATGAGCAGTGCAGCAGCAGGCGTGGCAGAGATAAAGAATGAGCACAGCACTGAGGGTTTAAATAGACTGCCCTTTTGCAAAGGGTGTGTTGGATATACTGTATGTTGCAGTGATTAGAGCATGTTTAATTATAGTATAAGACTCAAGTTGTCTCCCCCACCTCATAGTCTTGGCATCATATGTTAACCAGAAACACAATTTGTTATATTGTTGTTGCATTGGTACTTTTGGTCAACTAATGGATCTGACTACTTCTTCCACCACTGGTGTTTATTATCACTTGTTCTTTTTCATCATTTATCATTGGAATGATATTGGCATTTATCATTTCAGAAGAGCAACCTGTAGTGCCTGGAAGGATTGAAAGCAACATCTGAGCAGTTAATAAATGCAGAGATGAAGTTTTAATCCCATGAGGGCCTGATCTCAGAGTGAAACTGAACAAAATGATGAGTGCCGTGAACAGTTCGAGGAAAATCATTTCTCAGCGTGTTTCAAGCAGTGAGAAAGGCAGAGGCGTGACTTTGATCCCTGCTGTGATGGGCACTCAGGTGCGTTTCAGGATGTGGTGGGCTGGTGGTAGGTGGTAAGAAAGGGAGGTTACCTGAGCAAAGAAAAAAGACGTTTCACTTATTCGTTATGTCCCTGATTCCCCGGTTTTTATCTCATTCCCCACGTTTGTCTCCCGGTAAGTGTTCTTCTTTCCAGTGTTTATTCTGCTCTTGAGCTCCCTGTACCTAACCCCAGAAGCTCACCTCTTCTTCTTGAGATGATGTGGGCTTCTATTTGTGATCCAGTTGTTCAGATAACAGCTAACCATGTTCATTTTCACATTTCACGGTAAATGTACTCTCTGCACAGAAATGGACACAGTTTATTGCCCCTCCGGAGTAGTGTTTGCACTCCCGTAGAGCTTCCATAGACTCTGATTGTTTTGGCACCAATAGGCAGCTGCTGGACGGTGAACACATAGCTTGACACCAGGGGCAGTATTCACAAGACATCTGAAGGCTAAAAGTAGCACCTACTTGGCGAAGTTAAGAGAAACTTCAAAAAATAATGGACATGTCAGTCCTAATTTTCAGACTCTGGTCTAATTGTAATTCACGAAGCCTTTTAGTGCTAAGCTGCTGAGTCTGCTCATAATCATTAAGCTCCTGCCAGTAATATGCCCCATACCATCAGCATTTTGGAAAAATCCAACTATAATGAATTTTCCAATAACACAGGAGGTGACGATTTGCACAACTCTCTGCTACTGTGACTCTGGAAAAAGGCAGTTTTGCAGTTCTGATGAACTTAGAATACCTCAGCTGTCTATCAGAATTATTCATCAAACCAAAATGTGCTCCAGATTCCAGTTGGATAAATAGGCTGTATAACGCTACTTGCATGGCACTCCCTGGATTACTCAGTAAAATTGTTGGTTTATGTAGAATTGCCGCATCAAACAAGCCGCAGTAGAACATTTCATGTTTCAAGTTCATGAGTTCAACACCAGGCTGCCTCCATTGAGCCCCTGGACAAGGCACTTAACCCTGAGTTGCTCCAGGGGACTGTCCCTGTAATCAGTTCACTGTAATTCACTCTGGGTAAGAACATCTGCTAAATGACCTGTAATGTAATGTAATCTTTAATGTAAATTAACCAAAACATTTAAAACCTCTCTCTCTTATCAACCTAAATCCATTTCAATTTGAGACCTCCACTCCTGATTATTGAACACATTTCTCCACATTAACTGACAGTTAAAGTCTTAGAGTCAGCTGATGTAGACATGATGAGTACATCCATTCATGACACATGATGGTGGCGTGGTCGTCCAGAGGGTCGGTGGTTCAATCCCCGGCCTCTGCAGTCAGCATGTTGAAGTGTCCTAGGGCAAGATACTAAAGACACTGCTCCTGATGAACGGTGTGTGAGTGTGTGTGAATGATTATCACTGGTGAGCATGTGGCACCTTGTACAGTAGCCTCTGATTCTGTATGAATGTGTATGAATGTGTGTGACTGGGTGAATGCTGATGTGTTGTGATCACAAAGATAGGAAAAGCTCTATATAAATGCAGTCCATTTACCATGAAGGCACCAGGAAGTTGTGAGCTGTCACTCTAGTACTTTGATTAAACTGTGATTTCACAAAAACTAGAGGGGTTTATGCCTGGGTGGCTGGTTGATTATAGGTCCTGAGGAGATTAGAGTTGGTAGCACAGAGACAACAGCTATGTGGCGATGAGTGTCAGAGCCATTAGCCAGCGTGTCGCCTCTGCTCTCTTGCGATTAGCCCAGTTGCTCTTCCACCACCTCTTCTGCAGACCTTCAAAAACAGTTTCGAGCCCTGCGTGCCATGGTTCTCTCTTTCTCTCTAAGAGTGATCTAAGAGTGAGAGTTATAAAACGTTGCTGGATAAACAGTGGAAGTTGTTTTGGTACCATTTGCTCTGAAAAAGTAGCTTGAGGGGATTTTTTTAGAACGTATATGGGCTCTAAAGACTTGTTCGTAGATCAAGGCTGGGGGTGCATGTGACTCCATTTATTGATGCTGTGGTTCTAACTATCGATGCCGGTTGGAGAGTGATGGTCTATGTGGGGTGCAGTCTGTCTTCCATAGGTCTGCTTAGTGTGGCTCATTCTTGGCATTCTTTGTCCAGGCTCAAAACAAAGGGAGGGGGCTGTGCTTTTACCGCCAAATAAAAATAATAAACATTTAAAGAAAACTCAATTATATCGGTTGCCGTTTTATGAGTTTGTTGATTGCAATTACTTTTGGTTTTATTTGCCTTTGAATACTGTTTTGAGTGTTATATTGCTTTTATTGTTGAATATCTGTTTTATAAATGTGTTTTCATGCTGTATAGCCTACTATTATGCATTTTTATTATTAACTGTGAAGCACTTTAGAACTGTGTTTGGAAAGTGCTAAAAAAATAAAGTATCCTTACTTACTTACCTACTTACCTACCTACTTACCCACCTACTGACTTACTGACTTACCATACATCATGTAGAGACAGTAAAACTACAGGGGAAGCGTTGGCATTTGCTCTTTCTCTCTCACATACACATTATGCATGAATACATGTATGCATAATCCATGTAAATATAATCACCTAACCTTTGCATGAATAATGTTTACTGCGTGTATGAACCTTATCAGCTGGGGGCAGCTAGTTAAATGTTTGACTTCATCTTACAGGGAACGCGAGCAGGTGAAAAGAGACCATCTGCTGGTAGCTAATTGTCAGGCGGTGGCTAAATCGCCGTTAGAGGTCATACACTTATCAGTCTACAGAGATTTCATTTTATTTACGTAAATACGTAAAATGTGTCGTTATGTGTGCTGCTCACCGTAAAGAATAGCTGCCGATGATGTATCTCATATACACGTGCTCAAATATAAAAGGCACATATCGTAACATTCAAAAGGAAGGTCATGAGTAATAGTGAGGAATTATGATGAAAATTGTATATATGTATCTGGTCCCTGGTGCATATGCTGCGGTGCTGAACTAAAGCAATAAGGAGGGGTCGCATATTGTAAGCGTTTACGCCCGTGCCAGACTTCATTCACTTCAGATGTGTGCATATGTTTTTGCGTGGGTCTTTGATGCTCATGTGGTTCAACCCTTTGTGATCCCAAATAAGGGTCTGAGCACTGTACATCTTGTGTCTGTGAATCACTAACTGGCTCTACCCTGACGCAACGGTAAGGCAGCCTGTTTGCTCTTCAGAAATTAAATCCACTGCAGTCCCCCTCGCCCATTTCTCCCTCAGCTCCTCGACGTTCACTAGTGTCCGCTCTGACGTAGCTGAAGCACCCTGGATGTGGAGCGCCGGCTGCCGGCTGCCGGCTGCCCATTGCTCATCTCCCTCTCTCTATCGCTGTATTGATCACTTTGCTGCAGAAGACCCCAAATCATTTAGATGGCTGGATTTATTGGGATTGACCTGTTGACAGCCTATCACAGAGGTACACAGGCAGGAATATAGATGTTCACGCGCACACATGCATGTTCCAGTGCACACATAGAGACACACATACTGTCAGCATGCACGTACAGCAGCCCAGAGGACTGCACATGTTCTGTATATTGACACAGAAATAGAAAGGCTGCAATGGGACACAAATACAGATATTTGCTATAATGCAGGCATTAAGTTCATTGTATAGATGTGTTGCCAAGATTGCACTTCACAGAGATGTCACTGGCAGATTAGAGATCACAGAGACAGAAGTACTTGCTATGAGTGGTGGAGAAACCTTGTACACTACACATTAGCTTGCCGTCCATCACAAACAAGAGAAGGCAAACAATTCTGACACGCTAGTCTTTGTGTCAGGACGTTTTGAGGCATCCTGGATCCTGCGCCAATTCTCTTACTATGATATACTACACAAGATAAATCAATCCTGTTTGTGTCGTCTGATCCCGGCACAATATGACAGGTTCATATTATAGGGTTTATATACATAGATATCAATCTCTCTCTCTCTCTCTCTCTCTCTCTCTCTCTCTCTCTCTCTCTCTCTCTCTCTCTCTTTCTCTTTCTTTCTCTCTCTCTTTCTCTTTCTTTCTCTCTCCTCTCTTTTTTTATGTATTTTGATATGTCACAGTGGGAAAAGCACAGGTGGGAATAATAAAAGTATGTTAAAAGTTACAGTTGTATCAAAATATTTAAGGTTGTATTGTTTGCCTTGGTATTGTTTGTGGAGGTTGTGTGGACGTGTTACAACGTATTAAATATGCGCTCAGTAGGCTGCGCGATAAAACATTACAATACACTGCGCAATATAATACAGTGTCATGTAAATGTTATATATGGAAGCAGGACACTATTGGATTAAACCCTTGCTCTGGTTGAATGGAGGTGGAGCTACAATACGATGGGAATTATAGGAGATCATGGGACTTTATGCATTAATAATAATGATAAAGGTGTAATTTGTGGAGCCCTGACAGCTGCAACAACACTGACAGGAGAGTGAAGGAGATGTCAATCAATCACAGTCCGTACACACCCACACAGACCTGAGGAGAGGATCTGCACGTTATTATAACACACGACGTCTGAGGTTTCAACATCTGTCATTTGCTGGAAACAACATGAATAACCTATCAGAGGAATGGATCCATAACCTCTTTTTTTGGCTGGTGTCTCCCACTGGAGGCTTGTTGTTTTACTATATTATTTATTATTTCATAAGGCTTGTGTTCAGGTCACATATTCCATGTGAGTCATTAAATAGTTAAATGATGGAAAACCATCAGGGCTACATTAATTATTTTCTCTGCAGGAAAAGTTGCAAGCAGTAGTGTCATGCTGATCAAAATGTGTGAAGAAGTGTGCAAGTGTGGAATAACACACACACACACACACACTCACTCACTCACTCACTCACTCACTCACTCACTCACTCACTCACTCACACACACACACACACACGCAGTGAGAGGAGGCTGTAGTTTGTGTGGATGATGGGGGTGATGATAAAGTGATCATTTGCTTGTTTGTACATCTTGTCCACATTGCTTTTATTTATTTTCTGTTCAACAGTAAAATCTATATGTAAGTGTTTTGAGCTGTTATTGAATATAACTTTCAGGTTATGATCCTGCAGATATTCATAAACCATGTGGTTGTACAGGGTTTTACTGCAAATTGTTTTGTTGTATGTTTATTGTTTTGTATTGTATTGCTAATGCTTATCACTTTGCATTCCTCTCGTGCACTTTTCTCTAAACAACATGACTGACTTCTCTCTCTCCCTCCATAACCCCTTACTTCCGTCACTTCTTCTCTCTCTCCTCCTTCATTCCTTTATTCCTCTTTTCCCTTCCTCTTTATTTTATTTCCTTACCTCCTTGCTTTCTTAACCCCTTACTTCCTTATATCCTTCCTTCCTTCCTGTCTTACTTCCTTTAACCCTTCCTTCCTTTCTTATATTCTTTCTTGTATTCCTTATTCCTTATCTCTATTTTATTTAGCTTGTTCCTTGCTTCCTTCCCTCCTTCCTTCCTTCCTTCCTTCCTTCTTTCATTCCTTCCCTCCCCTATTACCTCATTCCTTCCTTAACCCCTTCTTAATTTTTCCCCTAAATCCTTGCTACCTTCCTTACTGACTGCCTTATCTCCTTTAATGATTTTACTTATTTCCTTACTTTCTTAAAGCCCTACTTTCTTCCTTACTTCAATACTAACTTCCTTCCTTCCTTGTCTTCTTCCTTTAAACCCTGCCTTACCTCTCTACCTTTTCCTTCCTTAATTCCTTAATCACTTTCTTTCTTTCTTACTTCCTTAACCCGTTCCTTCCTTCCTTCTATACATCCTTCGTCCTTTACCTCCTTCCGCACTTTCTAACATGAATTAGCCTACTTACTTATTACTTCCTTACTTACTGTCCTTCTTTCTTTCTCATCTGATTTCTTATTCAGTTACTTCCTTCCTTCTTCAAATCCTCACTTCCTTCATTCATTTCTTAACCCCTTTCTGCCTAACTTGCTTCCTTTGTGCCCTCCTTACCTTCCTTCCTTCCTTACTCTCTTCCTTACGTCCTCACCTACTTTCTTACCTCCTTCCTTTCTCCATGACTCTTTCCGTCTTTACCTACTTACCTTCTTTTCTTTACCCCTTCCTTTCTTCTTTCCTTACCTCCCTAGCTCCTTCCTTACTTCCTTGTCTACTTCATTCCTTACCTCCCTCCTTCCTTTCTTCCCTCTCAGTAGCGAAGTCTTCCCCTCTGTCTTTCCCTTCGCCCTTTCCGTCCCTTCCTTTGACCAACTTCTCTTGAGCCGTCTCCTTCTGGCTGGCATGGAGTCAAGCCTTTAGGTACTGCATCATCCACTGTCAGTGTGGGTGGGGGGCTGAGATCAATCACTGGGCTTCTAATGCAGTGCTTTAGCATACAAAGAGTGCTTTGAGGTTGATACGGTCCACAGGGAAATCACATGATGCACTATGTATACTGAAGGAAAATATAGCTGGTATTTTCACTCTGCTGATATTTTATGTAACTCATCTCTTCTGATTTCTTTCATGGCCAGTACAGTATTATTTGTTATCAAACACTACGCACTCAACTCAGGCAGCGGAATAAAAGTCAACCTTCACCCTCTTTATTATTATCTGTCAATGGCTTATGGCTCTGAAACAGCAGCAGGCGGTCCTGTGAAAATGCCGTAAGTCAATACCTGTCTTGTGTTTATTTCTGAGGTCTTTGCAACTCCCCTGGATTCGCTGCAGATGACATTTATCTTACTTCTGACCTTTCTCAAGATTGCCGTTGAATCAGATCATTACACCTCAAATCTCTGGCTCCTCTACACTGATAAATGACTTGCCCCAAATGAAATTGTCATCCCCCTCAACGCCCCTGTGTTTCCAACATATGAGACGGTCAAAGAAAGTGAATGGTGCATGCCATATACTGTTCCTCAGTGAATCCCAAGTAATAGGGCGGTCTAACCAAGAGAAATGAATGCTGTTCCCTTGTCAAGCAAGGACGTTATCTTGCCTTTCACAATGTTTTCACTCAGGTTCGAATTGAGAGATTTTGTATTTTTGGTGTTCACATCTTATATAGGCCAGGTTCGCATATAAGCCTCACTGAAACGATGAACTTCTAACCTGCCAAATTTACCGAGGGTTGGATAGAAGCCTGTCGTTTCTCTATAGATTTCCTGCTTCTGTGTTGGGCTTGGATTGATCACACCAAGCTGTTACTTGGAAACAGAAGCTAGAACAGGGATGCTGACTGGCAGGTAGAATTTAACACACAAACAAGCACACATACAAATTCCCCTGCATGGAGATACACACACACACACACACACACGCATTAGCTGCAATGCCTGCCAATAAATAATTTTACTTGGATTTGAAAGGTTGAGTTTCTATAAGACAACTTTGTAGGTTGTGTATCGGTGTCTCATACAGCCAAAGGCATACTAATTAGAAACCTGCAGCTTCCTCCCCCACCCTCAAAGCTAACAAACCATTTATTCCAGCTGCCCCTCAGGCATCGCTTCAGTCGACCGCCTCAACCTTGTCACGCTCTGGAGGCATCTACAAAATGGCTTGTGTTTAGAGAAGATATGTCTTTATGACGAACATAAGACTAACATATGTGCACTGGTCCATTGGTTGTATGCATGTATGGGCTGCACGTGTGCTGATAATCCTAACTGTTTGGCAATTATGCAGTTATGCAAAAGGTGAAAAGCAGGGCAGCCTGCTCATTTTTAAACCACTGCATCATAAGCATGAGTCTCATCTCTGAGAACATTTTCTAAAGCAGTTCTAAAAAACATTAGGTGTAGTCACCTGATCGCTTTCAATAATTCATTAATAATATAAACTCGGTTTCACCCCTGCAGTCTGACTGTGTGAGAAATGATGGGACCTGTGAACTGAATTTAACACACGATCATTTTCTTAATGACTAATTGAATTTACTGTAAATATTCATCTGTTTGAGCAGATTACAAAAAAATCTATGAACATTTATGTTTGTGAGTCTCTGACATTTGGGACGTTTGGCTCAAATATTTAGCATCAGAGGTTGTAGACAGAGTTTAATAGTTCATTAGAAAAATCAGTGTGCAATTTTGATTACAGATGCTCACTCATTACTCGTATTTGTATTTGAATACCTTATAAAAGCAATGCGAACTATTGTGACAAACTGAACTATGGATTTGAAAATGTTGAATGTCATTCCACGATTGTGCCACAATAACCTAAAGGGAACGTAATGGATATGGATGATCATGAGGAATTTGCTGTTAATTAGACTTCTTTTAGCTAAAGTGAAAATCAACTTCTTCATCAATACCCAACCATGAGTCATGCATTAATGACATAATCACCAACAGCTTCAAATTCCTCATTTTATGAGAGCTCAATTTAGCATTTGTGGCATTTAGTAAAGGTTGAATATTCATCATCAGCATGTTTACTGGTGTTCGTGCGTGCTTTTGTCAAGTTTGTCCACCAAGTTAAGCCTCACCTGCACACACACATCCTGCTTTAAGGTGGCTTTGCATACAAAATGGTTACCACTACTTTGGCAGTGTGTTAATCTAGATTTTTTTTTTTCCTCTTTGAAGTCGGCTCCGTGCTTCGTTATCCACCCTTAGCCCAACATGGCTTTTCCCTGTATCAGCCTGCATCTGATGAAAAGGCTGCACAGCTCGAACCAGCTGAGCTCCCCCAGAGACAGA
This sequence comes from Bovichtus diacanthus, assembly GCA_943590825.1. NCBI lineage: Eukaryota > Metazoa > Chordata > Actinopteri > Perciformes > Bovichtidae > Bovichtus > Bovichtus diacanthus. The sequence continues at coordinate 5,780,607 of CALSBV010010813.1, forward strand.
CGGAGAGCTAGAGAGAGGAATCAGAAAGAGACGTATAAGCACCTTCTCAAACGTCACCTCTCTTTAATTCAGCCCAGTATATGACTGGCGTGGGAGGCAGGTGGGCAGATGTGCTGAGTCACATTTACATTTAAAAAAAAAAAAAAAAAAAATTATAAAAATAGACTAGTTTTAAATGTTGTGAAATGAAAAACAGGAAGTGATCAAACAACTCAAATATTTCATACAGTGAATACAAAGACAGCCTCATAAGATAGATGCTATTTGTAACTAGAACTTAGATTTGAATAGAACACTAATTAGGCATTTTAAACGAAACGTGTGCTAATGGTTTAAGCAAATGGCAAAAAATTGCTTTAACTTAACAATACTATGAAAATGAGGGTTTAAAGGTTGATGAAAGGAAAACAAGCTTTTCATTTTTTAAAAGATGTACCTGATTCCATAAAATCATCCATTTCTGCATTTATTTTCTAGTAAGTGTAGGTACAGTGACATTAATGACCAAAATCACAATTATTCATTATATGACAAAACATCTTTCTATCAAAAATTTATACCAGGTTTATCATTTTGGGTACAATTTCTAATACACTAGTAGTTTATGGCAGAGTGGATCAATTACATTTGCATAACGTAGTTTTATAACAGAGAAAGCTAGCAAAAGCAATACGATATCCTTGAAGAGAAAAAAAAAGGAATGAATCGTGAGGATTATTATTATTAAGGCGTACATTTTTAAAGCCTTCACATTGTCCCACTTTTGCTCCTCCGCTGAATATATGCAGCTCTGGTTCAAGGTGGTCGTCAGCTCTGTTGGTTTGGGTCAGCACTGATTTGATGGGCAGTAAGAACCAGGCGTGTGGCAGCTGCCTCTGTCTTTCACTGACCTATGCCTGTAATTACAGTGTGAAAATATCGGCTGTCCTCTCACGTAAATGTCGTCCCAGAGTGAGCAAAGTTTAATCGAAACAGAAGCCCTTGCCTGATCTGACACAGAGGTTATGAAAGCTGATGGGAATGATGGGCTGGATGGAGAATATATCCACTTCTTTTAATCCTCCTAAACCAAGACAAAGATACATCTGCATTAATACTGTGGACTGTGCACTGTAACCAAACCAAGACATTAAGGAAAGTCCAAGGAATGTCATGTCATTCCCACACTTACAGCGACTGTGAGGCTTGGACTATCATGTCGCTCTGCACTGAAATTCAGAAGCTTCTGCACATATCCGTGAAATACAAGCTACAGTGTGGAATGTGTTGACAGTCTAAATAAAAGGCCTCCTTCCTGCAAAATGTAGCCAAGCTTTCGAAGTTAGAAGTGGAACACAAATTGCATGCCAACACTGCAATGGAGAGCTCAATGTAATACATGGGATGTCACTCAAAATTTACATTTATAGAGATTTTCAGCATGTAGAAATATCCCACTGAGATATCTTTCATTTACATCCTCTCAGAATATGAAATGACAAAGATATTAAGTACATTTGTATTGCTGCAGGACCTTTTTGTACAATTTGCAGGATTATACTCCGATGTTTCATCTCAATCAGAGTCATCCTAATAACAACAATAAAGGCCTCGGTTTCTTGACATTTGACACCCCACAAATCAACACAGAGCAAACAAGCCTTCAGTTGTGAAATGCTTTGATTTTTACATAGAACCTAGGTTCAGCCAACGCTCTTTTCTCCGGTATATTTAGAATATATACGAATATCTTTCAATGACGATCCTGCTGCTGTAAATAGAAGTGAGGGTGAACGGTAGTGCCTCGAAGCGTTCACCACCTACATGATTTACAGTAACTCACTATTGTTCTCATGGCCATAGGCTTTTAGCTACATGAAGGCCAAAACAAGATAATGTGTTTTATGATTTGACCATCATCTTGTATAAAGGTATTATCACAAGCTACAGTGAGAGAACACAGTTGAATAAATACATCTGTATCTGTTAGCTCCACTCTCCTTCCATTTTTTTAAGTGCGACGCATGAAGCACGTGTTTTTTTTTTATTTCTCGGCTGTCTTTCTTCTCCTTCTTTTTCTTTTTTTTTTTTTTTAGTTTGTTCCATGATTTTTTTTTGCAGAGATTCTCATGCATATCAATGATATCACCATTTGAAATGTTGGATCGATAGAGTGTCCGTCATTGTTTGAATATGCCTGAACAAATGCCACCTATCTTAGTGTGCATCCCTGCGCAAAGAGCATGGGGGCTTAGCCGTGGAATAGTTGGAGCTCCAAATTCTCCTGTGGTCCTTCCTGTGTGAGTTTGTGTAAGTGAGCTCTGACTTATCTTTGTTGTGAGGCGTAGGAATCAAAGCACAATAAATCTCCCCAACAAGGAAATCACACCTTCCACTATCTCGAAAAAGCCTTCATCCCTGAGCGCTCCACTGAATACGTTGAAATGTTTCCACTAATATAACTACAGGACATCTGATGCGCTCAGGGAAGAAGGTGCTGAATGGAAAATGAGAAAAATATCAGCAAACGTACAGGAGACATAACAGGAACTGATTATTTTAAATACAGAAGCATTAGTTACAGCTGCAGCCATGCTCAATGTTTGATGGAAATCTTCATCCCTCAGACAGCAGTATGCTCATTGATAATGTTCCATCATGCTTCACTGGCTCCCACAGAAACACCCAATTAATTCCTCTAACCAGCTTCACGGCATCTTGAACATTGCATTTCCTCCAACACGTTATAATTTATCGATTTATTTTGTATTGTAACCTGTTGTGTGCTTACGTCTCAGCAGAAAGAATGTGAGTCAATTATACTGTGATGTTGATAATATCAGCTATTTATTCTGTGTACAGAACAGTGCGTGTCAGAGGGGGTTGAAAAAGAAAAGAAGAAAAACATCAATGACATCAGAATCTTTTGAATCTCCACACCCAAACCTCCCTTCCATTATCCGTTCATCTTTTCATCTCTCTCTCTTCCTTTCTCTGTCTCTCTCCCTCCATCATTCCCTTATCAACCTATTCCTCCCTCCTTCACTCCAGGGAAGTATTGCCTCACCTGGGGGCTATGATAACTCGAGACATAGTCATAAATGGCTGCAGAGTGAGGAGGGAAATCGGCAATGGTCAAGCAGTTAGATAGAGAAAATGCAGCTGTGTGTGTCGACTGCCACAGAGGCCAGCGAAGGTCTTATTGGCTAATTTCACTCGAGCATGACCTTTCTCGTGAGGGAGCTGGGGCGGTGTGTTGTAACCAACTTGGCTAAACCCCAAGATGCACAAAGACACCCTGAGAAGGAGAAAACCAGTACATACAAGCTGTTTCATCCTGGGCAGACTCAGGCACACCTGTGTGTCCTCCCAGGCACTGCATGTAACTGTTGTTTATACAGACACTGTGCAAAACATATTAAGGGGTTCAGAAGTTGCAGCCATATTTGCAAAATCAAAATGTTATATGTCAAATCCTTATTTGGGATAAGTCTTGGCACTGGAAGACTGTAACTTTACCCCAGTGCCAATTTCTGATTGATCTGCCTTAGTTAGATTTCAATCTGTGTACATGGTGACACTAACAAGTCTTCATTCTTGGCAACAAAATCGTTTTTTTGTCATGCCCTCCAAAACGATCCTTATACCCATCCTCAAACAACTCATTTTTATGGTCAGGACTACAAGGCTGGGCAAAGATGTTGGTCTTTTTAAAGGTTGTAAAGATCCTCCTTTATTGTTAAAAGAACCCATTGTTGGCTGGCAGTGGATGGTGTGAAAATCAGTCTCTAAGTCACACTTTGTTCAGTCAATCCTCAACCCAGCTTCCTGCCTGAAAGGGGACATGTGGTGCTGATCTTCAGGTTCATGCTTGTATTTTGGGCTTCTACTAGAACATATTTAGTACACATGGATGTTAACAATGTAGAATTTAAAACATTTAAAAACAGATGCGGAAGCACATTGTTAGACCTCAAGGATACGCACAATGTCATTTGGTGAGTAAAACTGAATGCAAACATAACTCTGTTTGTTTACAAGAATCCTCCACAGAGCGTCTTTATGTGTCGAAACTTAAAGCGAAGCCATTTTCTCTTCTCGTTGAGTACATTTGACCACTGGATTATTTTTGCAGTGGGGTGATTATTCACCCCAAACAGTTTACTGCACAGACTTTAGCTGCAAGATAACTAGACTAGCTATGAATGCATCAACAGTGTGTGTGCAAAATGGGCCTTTGTGTGCATTGATATTATATGTAATCAAATATTCTAAGTTCTTCACATCAGGACTGAACATAGCTTCACACACACACGCGCACACACACACACACACACACACACACACACACAGATATACATACATACATAGACACTTTTTCAAGAGTTATGAGTGCAGGCTTACACATAAGCAGTACTCGGTGCATGTCTTATATATTCACACACACAGACTTATCTGCATCACACATTTGCATAGACATATGAGTGCAAATACACAGACACTCACTTCCACAGACTCAGCCGTGCATGTTTATGGTATAAGGTCTCAGTGGAAGTACTACAAAAGTAGTACATGTAGGATGTTCGCTGTAGAGGAAAAGCTCAGTGATGTTATGTAAAACGAGATGATTAGAGCTCGACAGAAAAATTAAGAGACAGGGTGAAAAGAGAACCAGTGAATGTGAGATGTATATGATTTAATTTCGAGCCTCAGCCTTTGCTGAATGTTTGCTGAACCACCTTTTTCCTCTGAACTGTCTGTCAGAGGAGGATGGAGGTGTCTGCCGTGCATGTGGCTTTAGATGGAGATATGTTGTTGTGGATGTGTCTTTGTATATTCATATACACTTACTGTAGGAAAGTTGATGTCCAGATGCATCGGTGGGACCGGTTCTCATCTTTTTTTATTATTTTTTTTTTTATTTTCTTCTCCTTTTTCCTTCTCTTCTCTTAGCTTTCTGTCACAGTGTTGGCTCCTGCTGAAGACAGATAACGGGAACTAGAGGTTTATATTTGCTTTATTGAGCGTTAGATTCACAAGTGTGTATTCAGTGCTGATGGATGTTCCTTATGAGCCGTGCCCAATGTGAGTCTGAATGAGTGTGCGCGTGTGTCTATACAAGAGTTTGTGTGGTAATGTGTATAGGTTGTTTAAAGTGATCTGCATGGAGTGTAGAAATCTGAGGGTGGAAAAATACGAAGGCAATTGGGAATATGTTAGTGTTGGCCACACAAAGAGAAATGCGTTCACACAGTACACAAATACGTGACAGAAAACTGGCCTGACTGCGAGGGTTGTGTAACACGAAGATAACAAAGACACCATGCAACAAAATTCAAATCACTCTTTTATCCCATTTTCACTAAAGTGTCCCTGTGCTTGTCATTTTCATCTCATATTAACTCTGTCTTCTGAGGTTGGATAATAGATAATCTTCCATCTCATTTCTCCTTACAGCATGATATTAGCACATGGTGCCTTTTACCAGATTTTCCTCCCTTCATTTCTGATTTCACTCTCTCCCTCTGGGAGCTGAGGCTTTGTAAAGGAACTATTAAATTGGGAGGAGGCTGTTCCCTCATTTTGTTTTTTTCTCTATGACCTTTTTCTGTGAGCAGTAAATGTCTTCCAATATATTGAATATGCCGTTCCTCTCCATCACCAAAATGAGGCCTTAATTAAACCATCTATTCCTCATGCATGTTTAACGCGGAAACGTCTCTTACGACTGGGGCTGATCTGACGTTGTAAGTCAAGTGCGCTTGGCCATAGCGCACGCACATCATGACAGCCATCTGCTCATTATACTGTAGTTGCGTGCTTGTTATAGTAGTTCTCAGTCCAGAGAGGTTTACCGTCGCTCTGCTTGGCACTGGTCTGGTGGTGTGTAAGGGCCTATATGGTACTGTACTAAAATATGCACCTTGTATTTGAGTACAGTACAGGTAAAGAGCATGGGAGAGTCTGTTGGGGCTACACATCATTTGCACGCTTCACGTAGCTCCTAGAGAAGAGCTAACTACATATACGTGAGGAGTCATATAGATCAGTGGTGGAAGAAGTACCCATATCCTCTACTGTAGTAAAAGTACCAATACAACAATGTACAAATGAAAATAAATTCTCGCATCTATAATACTCTACTATCTACTTAAATAAAAGTACATAAATATTATCAGCACAAAAGTACAAAAGAAAGAAAAATTGCCTGTGACTCATTATAATCATTTTAGATTAGATTGTTACACATGCATTCAAGGATAAGTGGCATTTTACTGTTAAAGTTGGTTAAGGTGCTAGTTTTTATGTACAGTTAGTTTAGCCCAGTGGTTCCCAACCTGGGGGTCGGGCCCCTCCAATGAGTCACAAGATATTTCTGGGTGGTTCTGAGCTGGTTCATTGGGTGGTAAAGAAGAAAAAATAAATAAATGTGCCCAACAAATTTTTCTGAACTTTTCTTTAATCTTTGCTTTTTTTTACTAAATATTGGATAATTTTTCCTACTTAAGCCTCCAATCGTTATTTAAAATGAAACGTCTGAGAAGTTTTGCAGATAAATCTGTTTTTGGAGGAACTGCTAACATCTCGTAGATACTTTTTTTCTAGTAGAGGAGTACAAGTACAATATTTATGTCTGAAATGTAGTAGAGTATAAGACAATAGATGAAATACTAAGTACTACAAGAACCTCAAATTCGTACATAAGTACAGTACTTGACTAAATGTACTTCCAGTCAGTTTCCACTACTGATACATAGAGACCATTTTGGTAAATTCAGTGACCAAAAGTATAAAAGGAAATCCTTGGATGAGAAAAGTTAAGATAAATAGATAGTGACAAACATTGTTCGGCAAGGCTAGCAACATTTTCTAAACCATAAGTTTAGCCCCATCCATATTTAATTAGCAGTCCTATTTGTGCTTTTAGGCCTTTGTTAGATGTGTGAAGCACTAAACTCCAAGTGCGCTGCTCACTCCCAGTCAGTTTGGATGAAGCTGTGCAACCGTGAAGCGATGGAGATACAAAAACACACAAATACTTCTTGATTGGAGCTGACGAACACTTTGTGTCACTCCCGTGTGACCACGAATTGCATATATCCACTTGTTCGCCTAACGTTGTTTTTTTTAGTTTGTGCGTGAGCGTACTTTGTTGTATCTGTGTGTTTGTAGGGTTTGTTTTTGCGTAGCTGTACAGTAATGTTGGTAAGAAAAGAGAGAAGCGGAGAGACACAGGATGAAAACATGTCGAGGCCGCTGTAATCCAACTTTGTGGATCTGTTTTCTATCTCTGGTGATTTTCTCAGGGCTAATCTCTTAATAATGACTGTGACACAGATGCTCAGATCTCAAAGGACCACACACAAACACATCTTCATCTTCATTCTGCCTCTCATTTCTCTATTGATTACATGCATAGACACATACTGTACATTAACATATGCACACACACACACACACACACACACACACGCACGCACGCACACACACACACAAGCATACACAGTAAGCCCTCCCCATCCCCAGTGTGTTGTAGCCTCCTGATTTCAACATTCAAATCCCTTTCATTTCCTCCTCGTCATATTGTGCAGATTCTACAGAAAGGTCAAAGGTCACCGGTGCTGCTAACAGATGACATTATTGATCAGTGTTGGGGATGTTGCTAATCACTTTCCGGAATTTATAAAGGCCTTACTTCTCTCAAGGATGATTGTTTCTACTTTGGCGTAACTTTCTAAGTCCACCCTTTCAAGTAATTGGTATTCTGATCAGATTTTGACAGTAATTCTGTGATAAGCTCTGACTTAATTCTGCGCATTGACAAGTCGATGCTAGTGGCCACCATTTAAACATTGACTGCAGGGCAACTTTTCGTAGTGAGGGATTGTGACATGTTCATTGCTTTGGCCAGTTTCCACTCTGCTGTTCTCCAGAGGCAATCAATTGTTAGAGCCCAGCTCACTCGCTAGCACGGCTAACCATATCTTCTATATTTGTTTTCCTCAAGCCTGGTGCAAAACTAATTATCTAAAAAATACAACGAAATTGATAATCCATTAGTTGCTATCGTTTTTTGTCTCAGTGGGGACGTTTTGGGTGATAAATATCATAGCTTCTGTTGTTTTACAATGCATTTCTCAGTAATACATTTTTCATAGCAACTTCCCCAATAAAGTTAAAGTCCTGCTGTACTGTGAACACAGGCCCAAAAGCAATGACAAAGAAGCTACTCAGCGTTGACTGCAGCTAACAAACAATGGTGAAGCTAACAAGTTAAAAAGAGCAAACAAGAGAGAAAATAGCAGCAATTCAAGACCCACATCTGCACCAGTCTGCAGGCTTTTCTCATTTTTTTGTGTTTTTCATCTTGGAAAGTCAATGCCAATGTTCACTTCACTGTTTTGCTCAGAGACTGTTACTTTCCATTTTAAGCACACTGGCCTTTTATTCCAATGTTTTTGTGTTGAAGCTGTTCAATTTTCACTTTTCTTTTCATGCTAGTTTTTATTCTGTCCATTAGTGATGATTAAACAACGAAGGTCTTATATTTACTCCAAACTAATCCCTTTGGTTTCACTGAATATAAAACAAAATACAAAACAGTAGCTTAAATACAGTACTTGATCATTTTATTAGCATATATAAGCATAGCCGTTTAAAGTAGTTTCAAGGCATTAGCATGTGCTGAGGAAACCGTACATGACGATGAGCATATTTATACAGGATGTCACACAGACAATGAACATGTCTGTGTCACAGAAATGTGTTCAGTGTTTCAGAGAAAAAGCATGAAGCAAACCCGCTTGTACCACATATGATGTTGCCATGGTTACACCACAGGAAAGTGCCACCTATCGACGCTGTCTAAATGTTATTTTTGCCTTAAGTGCCACCTTTTATGCCCTTATCCTTAAAGTATGAATAAGAGCAAAGCGGGGCAGTTTCCTGCCCACTCCAGGTTTTTGATTGGCAATGTGACTGTCATTTGGCCATGGCAGTGGCCTTTTCCCGCTTTCAATGGGATAGGCTCTCCACATTATACAAAGCACTCCATGTCCACCCAAGCCGTGTTTAAGTGGGCGCAGGTGGAGTTTGTCATTATCACACAGACATTAACATGCAGCCCAGTCTCACCTGATAAATAAGGATGGACGTACGAGGTCACAATAACCTGCTTTTCTTAGCCAAATGTAGCCAAACAAAGATTCTCTTTAATATTTCATCAGACTCAAAAAAAAAAATTCTTACAAACTGAATGAAATGCCAGTGTCATAGAGCATCAGCCACATCCCACTTCTCTCCTCTCTCATCTCTGTCTCTTAACAAAATAATATATTTGTGTTGATAATTGCTGGTAAATTTCACATACATACAACATAATATATACCCATAACACACACATTGAACCTCTTGACTATAAAAGTGTATTCATCAAGAGTAGCCTCTATATTTATTTTCCGTAAAAGCTTCTTTCTTACATGACTCGATAGAAAATGTGATTCAAATATAATGGAGTTTCAGGTTACTAATGGTAAATAAAATTATATGTTTTAATGTATCCTGCTCTTAAATAGAATGCATCTCCTGCTGCCTTTACTATATATTTACAGAAATATCATTTGTAACACATATTCTTTGATTCGTTGTGCACGAGGAAGTGGTATTCACTAAATGAGCATATGAGCCAATTTCAATATGCAGCAGAGCCATTTCCTTTTATATTGCACCCAGGAGGTGTATGCTCAGGTAGAACTAGTCAAGTAATTTATTTATCGTCAATTATAAATTTACCTCGAATGGCTTTTCAATCTGTACAACATAAAACACCCTCTACTCTATGACCCTCAATGAGGATAAGGAAGCCCACCTTGTCCATTACCACGATATTAACAGAGTCTGCATGTATTGCGCTTCCAATGACATTGAGCGAGTGGACTGAAGTCGTTTTGTAAACTAGGATTCCGAAGTTCAGAGAAATTAAAGCTTGATAAACCTTGTGGACGATGGAGGAAACATTGTGTGTGTCCTGCAGGAGGGCGACCAGCAGTCATGGGAGGACAAAGTGGAGACAATCTGTTTTGACAGTGAAACAAATGCACAGCCCGTTACATGGCTGGGGGTGTCACCTTTGTGATCTGCCCCATAACCACAGGTGTTCTGCTTCTGTTGCTGCCTCAAAGCTATGCTACTCACTCTTGAAGTGTTTGTTTGTCATCCCTCCAGAGGTGCAACCGGTGTGCGGTTTTATTGCTGTTATTCCCCCAGACCGTATGAGAATGCCTGATTGATGTGTGTGAATGTGAGTGTTTGGTTTGATTGGCATTAAGCTTCCTTCGCCACAGAAACTCTCCTGTGGTCCATTTGGTTCTGACGGGTGCTGATTGGGTTCAAGTGCTCCTCGACTGCAGATGCCATTTGAAGATTGCTTTCATCCCCCCTTGAAACACAAGGACTGATAAGAAACACCCTTTTTCTCTGGGGATTTGAAAAGCTCCCTCTCACATAGACACGAATACATGTACACGGTGCAACTTTTCTGTTTACCTCCTTCCCTCCTTTCTTGTGCCTTCTGTCAGGCGGGTATACATGCACACACACACACTCAGAAAGAAAATACCGCAAATAGTATTTGCTTGCTCCAAGCCAATTCCCTTCAAAAGAGAAAAAGATGTTGAGGACGATTGGTCGTGAAAACCCTTTAACTCCCTAGCCGTCCAGTCCTTCATGCCATCTTATCTTCCCTATACAGCATGCTAATCAAAAGCGGTCGCGCCCCGCTATCTGTCGATGGGATCAGCAGCTTTGTCTAAGCCAATTCCATTATTGTCTTAAAAAGCACCTTTTAAATTAGGACAGGTGTTGTGTTGGCTTTAAATCCCATGTAACACGCTTCTAAAGATGAACAAAACTGCCAACAAAATGACATAACAAATCTTTTCTCAAGGTGTGGGAATTGTGACCATTATGCCGAAAAAAAGGCAGCTTCCTCTCCAGCTCTCGTCTCCATTAACAACGTGCATCTGTTGAGGGTATTCAGTAAGCAAAAAAAAAAGTTGGGACTACATTTCAATCAAAATCACATTTTCTAAGCTTCTTCTACATGTTTTATTAGGGAAGGCTAGAAAAGCAGGGCTTAGTGTGAAAAGCCCACCTTGAATGATGTTAACAATCTTAACCAAGTACTGAGCGGCACATATTAAACATTTGTGCTAAGTGCTAAAAAGGAACATGTGTAAAACATGACATTAAAAAAGGAGTATGAAATAGGAGCCCAGCCAGCTAATATATTTTAGATCGAGATGATAAGTTAATTAACATTTTCTGGAGAATAAAGTTCTCTATCAGTTGGATTACAATATGCTACTTTGCATGTACAATAGCTGCCATGGTGAACAAAATTGCACATTTTTTAATTTCATCGAAATTTCATTTCCATTGAAATTAGTCTTATCAGGCTTGTCTGGAGGGTTAAGTCCATACGTATGAAAATTAGGTGAGTCTTATTTAAACCTGCTTTATGATCAAGAAAATGACGATGAATGAAGTGAGCCTGGCTCTTAGAATTCAAAACATGTGAGTAAAATAAAGGTAACAGTTGGTGTTTGTCTTGAAGCCAAAAGTAACATACTGGAGCTACTATTTGCGATCACATTGTACAACCAAATATATGTTGTTCCACTTTAAATCTGTTTCGATCTCTATGCCGACTTCTTTTGACATCATGCCTTGCATGCAACTCTGCCGTCTTTTGATGAAGCTCTACTTCTCTCTCTTTGAGTAGACTGTAATAGGAAACTTTACACCCTCTACAACTTTGAAATCCTGCAAAGTACTGAGAGTAGATGCTCGTCAAAGGGAAGCTGACTACTCATGATACTCCTGGGATTTGTGGTTGAGCACAGCGCAAGCCTTTGGCAGGCGCTGGAGCAGTGTGCACATCACACCATAGCAATATTAATAAAATCTGAAGTTCTTTCAGGCAACTCTCACCATTCCCTCCACTGAAGACTCGAAGCAATAAAAATGTCCACAGGTGGGTGTGTGGTGATGGTAGATAACACACCAGTTTGGTCGAAAAGAGACATCTAACAACTGTGCGACTTGCATTTACCGCTGTTTGAGGGGATTTGAAAGTAGTCCGCATCTGCACTTTCACAAGAGCAGCATGGAGTGTTGTATGAGTTGGTGATAATGCAGGCTTTTTGTGGGTTTACAGGCAGAGAAGCCTGATAATGGGTGAGATGTAGTGCGCGGCGAGTGGAGGGATGTCCTGACTGGGTTTCAGAACATCTGTCACATCAGGAGTCAGATATTCATGATGAATATGTTTTATATCAGCCTCTCACATTTTCTCATCTCGCCCTCTGTGTATTTATATCCCGTCTCTCCATTTTCTATGTTTCTCTGGCTTCCATTGTACTTATTAATATGCATACTTTGAATTTCCCTCATAATCTCATTGTATTTTCTCAGTCCATCTCTTCCTATGTCTTGTATTTCTATACCGCCCTGTGTGTGTCTTCGTTTCTCTTGCAGCCTTCATAACCAGTTATTTATACCTCTTACTTTTTCACTACATTATCCCATCATTCCTCTTTACAGGTTCATCTCTCCCTTTCCCGCCTCTTTTATCTTCTCTTTCTCTTTTTAATAGCCCCCTGGATGACAACTGCCTCTTACGGCTATCATTCTCCATTTCTCCTTCTAGCTTTCTTATTTTTTTTATCTTTTGTTCTCCGCCCATGCCCTATCCTTCCATCTATAAGGATTTATACTACAGCTGGGAGCAGGCAGGAAGAGGACAGAGGTGATACCTGCAAGAGAGAAAGGGGAGAAATCTGAGTGACCATCAGATGAAGTGCAAGAATGTGAGGAAGAACAGTAAACCAGAGAGAGCTACTAGGGCAGGACTAATTGAATTCCACTCTCCACTCTGAGTCAGGTTAGCTGCAGCAGTCATAAGGAAATTCTGAGTGTGTTAGGGAGAAAAAAGGGAAGAAAAAAGAGAATAGCAAGAGAGCAAGTTAGAGAATGGCCAAGAGATTGAATAACAAACGAGAGAGCGAGAGAGCGAGAGAGAGAGAGAGAGAGAGAGAGCGAGAGAGAGAGAGAGAGAGAGAGAGAGAGAGAGAGAAAGAGAGAGAGCTCCTCTGGCCAGACTAATTGAATTCCGATTTTCCCTCAGAGATTGGTTAGCAGCAGCAGGCAGGCAGACAGGCTGCCCCCAGCATGGATCAGCTCTATCCAACCAATCACACTAATACAGTGTTTATGTCCAATCCGGTGCAGCCCGGTCAATAGCTTCTTCTCCATTGCAAGGCCAAGAGGGAGCATACGCTGTACGGAGCCAACTTCAGAAATGATACATAACTGAAAAAGTCTACATGTCAGCTGGAACAACAGGCCAACTCTCTAATAATGTACAGATGACACACAAGGTGCGGGGGGATTTTCAAGTTTTGTGTGAAAGTACTAAAGTATCAAGCAGGGGTTTGCTGCTGCAGTGTAAATCACAGCAAGGTGGAATCTATTTATCAAGGTCAATATTGGTGTGCTTTCTCTATGGAGGCGGTGGCCAATAGGAATCCAATTTGTGGAAAACCCACACTAAACCAGTGTTCTCTATCCTTAAAGGACATGACAAGACCCATAGTGAAAATAAATTAACAATTTTACATGCGTGTAGCCAAAGCCTGACTTTCATTGTTGTCAAGAAGCCATTAAAATCCCTTAAATGAGCAACACTGGTGCACTGGCTGAAATGTTCCTTCATAACAATGAACATGGACATTGTAGTTTATTTTGAGTCAATCCACTGTCCTGCTGTTGTAAATACTTAATAGCTAACCAAATGTATACATTCAGGACTGAAAATAGTACCCAAGAAATGCTATTTACTCCTGTCTAAGTAGCATTTGCTGAAAACTACAGTTTTTACAATGAAACTAGGAGTATGTATGTATGCCCCATTCTCAAAAGATTTACAGTGAGTAAACTATTGAAAGCCAACCTTTAACTATTTACAATTTACTCATGACAAAAAGCTTGCACATGTGAGAAGTAAACCGATCATTTTTCGCGTGTAATGGAAGGTTTGCCTGCAGAGTGCGTGCGAGTTTGCATGCATGTGTGTTTGTTTTTCTATAATTACACAATTGTATTTGTGAGTTTGAGTCTGTGCCTTGACTGCCTGCGAGCGGCCAGCTGTGTCGTAAAGCACGGGGGTGTCTCTCTCTATGTTCATTATTCGTCTCCCCTATCTCCCTCGCTGCTCTACGTCACTACCCATCACCACGCAGCCTTTATGAATATTTAACCAATCCTCATGCCTCTGTTCTCTTTTCATGCTCCCTCTTTCATTCTCTTGCTTTTTTTTCTTATCCTCTGTCACACCTTTTTGTCAACGCTGCATGCAATTGTCTCTGTCTCTCCCTGAAACTCTTGTAAGGCATTCCTTCCTCTCTCTCTTTAACTCCCACCGCCTGTCTCTCTGTCTATGTTTCGGCACATCACTCGCTCTTCCCTACAGCGGGGGAGGAAGCTACTGCTACACACCCTGCCCCTTAACGCCCAATCGTTGTTTCTTATTTAATCTGTTCCGCTTTATTGAATTTAATTATTTCTAAATGATTAACTCAGAGTTCAGAGGGAGCGAGGGGGGGGGGGGGGGGGGCAGAGGGACATATGTTGTGAGATGGTGTGGAAGTACCACTGGAAGAAAGATAGTGGGATCGTGGCTTTTTGTTTTGAAGCCAGGCAGCGTAAATAGTCTGGTATGCACACTCATCAGTCTTTGATTCCATTACTGCAGCATGGCTGCAAATGCATAACCCTTCTCACCCCCCAGCTCTCCTCACCTTCAAACGCACAAAATAACAATCGTAATATGTACGTTTGTGTGTGTGTGGTCATGACAGAGAGAGAGAGAGAGAGGGAGAGAAAAAGAGAATTAGTATTTTCTTGAAATATTATGCTCTTTGTTTCTGAATAGCTACAGGTACAGAGTCAGTCTATTTCTCAGGGTGTCAGTGTGCATGTGTTTGCTTGTGTGTTTCTGTGTGACAGGTGTAAAGGAGCAGCAGGTACTGTTTACTTTCATATTGCTGTACCTCAAAAAGAGGTATTCATTACAGTGCCAGAAGGCACTGAAAGCAGCTGTAATGATGTCCAATAGGCTGGCAGCTCTTTATATGAAAATGTGACTGGCGGAGAAAAGAAAAACTAGAATGATGGGCTTTTACAGTGCTGCAGTCCCCCTCCCAATCACAGTAGACACACTCATATAGACTTGCATCAAGCGTACACAAAAGATAGAAATGGAATTGCATAAACACACACACATGCTTGTATACACATTCATGCATGGCAAGAAACACACCAGTGTTTTTTTCCACACACCTTTCACTGAAATAACCATTTTAGGCCATTTTATCATCTAAAATAAACAGACCATTTTGTCAATTAAAGCTGTGTCCTTCTTTACATTACTTATGGGAATACAACAAGTGTGCTTGTGAGTGACAGGTGACTAGCAGTATGCTGGTAACAATTTACAGTGAGGGACCCAAAAAGTGACAAATAATGAACAAATCCAGAGCAGGGCTGATCATTATATTCATCACCAGTTATTTTTCTTTCAATCACATAATTAAATAATCGGCTAAATGTTTCCCCTCTCATCTAATTAATACATTGCTGACATTTTTGAAATAGTAGCTATTCATAATTCTTAATTATTTTAGAATGTAGTATATGTAGTATTTTTATTTTATTGTAAAGGCTTATAGTAAATGATAATGAATTTGACAATTAACTGTAAGATAGGCCTGGATGTTTAACACGTGTGTAAATCGTACCTCCACATACCACATAAGTACACTGCAACTTAACTTCATTCATCTCTGATTTTAATGCACCGCCCGGCGTGCACGAAAGGTGACACAAATCGAGCCCTCCCATAATGTAATTACGCGTCGTGTCCTGCAGGTTCGTGTAAACTAGAACTTTCTGGTGTCAATTTGGAGCAAGACGTTTGGACACTTTTTGGTTGTTGTTTCTACACGGTCGCCATTAACGGTAATTTATGTGCATAAACTAACTTTGCTGTTAATTGTATTTGTTTATGCGACACCCGCCGTGGTGCTCCTACCTTATTGGATTTATTATGAGAACGTGGTTAGTTATTTGTTAAATGACGTGACTTCATGTTGCGCTGATTGAATTGGTGGCTGTGGTAACGTGAGTTAATAAACACGTTTATTAACCTTTAAAGTTTACAACTCAAGCGGTGTTGTCGGATGTTCACGTGAGTGGCAGGTGCAGTTAATTGTGATAATAAGAAGGTTGATAATTGGCCACGTGTGTGTGAGTGTGTGTGTGTGATCAGAATAGGCTGGAGCCAACAGGTGTGGTATAAATTATGCAACTGAAGGAATAAATGAAGGAGTTGAGAGATCATGGGAGTCGTCATCATCCTCGTTGAACTTTCAAGCCCAATATTTCATATCCCAGTATTTATCTTGTCTTGCCTGCTTCACTGTCCTGCTCAAGGATGTTTTTTTTTTTTTTTGAAGGTTTGTTTACTTTCATTTGGTCAGGTGGGGAAAACAAATAGATTAAGGTCACACCAAATAACCGTGGTGTTTGTCTTCCAGAGTCCTGGAAATGACTTCAAAATGCAATTGATCACAGTGATGTAAACGGAAAAGTGTTGACATCTGAAAACCTGCTGGTTACTCAGCAGTGTGACCCAAAAACAAATTCAGAAATTAAAATGTAGACTGTTGTGTTGTGCCCTAGCTGTGCCACAGCTTCCCATCATGGAGGCTTGAGGAGTTTATTTCTTCCACTGACGGACAGTATTTTTACTCAAGTCCGCAGCCACAGTGTGTTTGCCTTTTTATGAAAATAATATTTTACAGCGAAATACACCAGGGCTGTGGCTTTAAAAAAAAAAAAAAGACTGTAATGCAAACCATTTACGTATTGGTTTGTTAGAATTGTGTTAGGATTATGTGTGCGAGTCTGAGATCCAGTGATCAGAAAAAGTATCTACCCTTCATTGTAGTCTTTCCTTTTTTTTTCTTTGTAATTAATATTTTATTGAGTTTCATAGAAACGTTGTCACATTTTAGTCAACAAATCAAAGGACTCCTGCATGCATTATGAAATAGATTAATGAAAAACAACCTTTTGCTTTAATCAAATGTATACGTCCACATTAATCTGCACAACAACTTAATCTAATTTACAAGCAGCAAATTAAAAAGTGTATTCCAAGCAGTCTCTCCCGATTTCGCCACACATTTCTCAGTCCTGTCCTTTTGGGCTGAAAGAATTGATGCCACTTTCGCCAACTCTGAACCATTCATGGAAAGAGGGCTCACTAAGGTCCCAGTTTCTCATTAGAAGTTGCTTTCCCACCATTATACTGGTCCATGGCTCCACAGCACGATGGCGTTTGTGGATCACTGAGAGCATCTAGCCTTGGGCAGAGTTTAAAGTAGGTCCGGGTAATATTTTTTATGCATTCATGACTCTTTAGCTAATGATTCTTCTGAATCATAGGACATTCCCAGAGTAGGTGAAGAAGAGCTGCAGCTCTCCCAACAGTGAGCCCTGAGCTGAAGCCAGAACAGCATGGAGTGGGTCAGATTAATGAAAGCAAAATGAGAATCTTAAATGTATTTTATTTAATTTGAAGTCTCTTGATACCCTCGTGATGTTTTCACATATATGGTCCGACTCTTTCTCTGTAACATCCATGTTCAAATCTGCTGTCCTAGTATACATCAAAGCATAAGATACAGTAACTGTATGCTGGAATTGCATAATAAATAGACTCCTCATGTCTAAGGTTGGGAACCGAAACTCTGTTCCAAGTGAGAACCAAATCCAAAATGGCAGGTACCGGGTACCCAGAAAAGAAAGAACTTCGGTTCTGCTTATCGGTTCCTAAACGCGCACATTGGCGCTCTCTCTGGACTGGATGACGCTCCGCAAAGCGACACACTGTTTTGTCTTGGCGTTATGGGAAGATTAATAAGAGTTGCAAGCACAGGAGGCTGTGCCCAATGGACCGCAGGTTCAGTTCTCTGCTCCCCAACAGCTGATTGCTCTCTTTCACTTTCTCCACACAGCGGCTCTGCTACTCTTGAAACACCAGTCATCATTCTCAACTCAGTTTTATGTTTTTATCCATCACACAATGAATGTTATTTAGAGTTTCAACTCTTATGTGTTTTATATTTACAACCATTTCCTCTGTGAACTAAACAAACCTGCCTGTCTCTGTCTTCACGCGGCGCGCTGTACTCACATCCCCGGGACTGTGAGACAGACTCGTCGGAGCACTTTTGCGAGCAGTGACGCGATCAGGCAGCTGGCTGATTGTATTTACTGCCCGACGTTTGTTGGACCCTGTCCGTGTCACTTCGGCAGGTTTCAGTGTTGCAGCAAGGGAGACCGGGGTAAATTGTAACATCTCAAATGACACCAATCGGAACTAACTTGTGATTCAAGAAAAGACAATAAACTGATTTTTATTGAATCATATTATTTACTAATGGCAAGCAAATTTAACTGTATGCATTTTATTTACAGGTTCCATAAACCTTATGAAGTGAATGGTGAATATACATTTTTTTTCTGTGAAATGAGCAAGTGACTATTTTTGACGCCCTCAAAGAATCAAAATGAACCGAAATTAAGCAGAATCGGAATCGTTAAAATCCAAACGATACCCAACCCTACTCGTGTCCCAGAGAGATCCGACTGTTTCCTTTTTTTTTTAAATTATTTATTAGCTTGGCATACTGATAGGTCAATGGGGCCTTCAATAGGTCAAGGTGATGGTGAATTTTAAGAACGCCCTCTGCTGGACCACAAGGCAAACTACTTCAAACTACCTGTTGCACTTATAGATTCATGTTGATTTTTAATTCAAACCGGTCATCACAATTGGAATACTTTTTGTTAGAACAAAAAGTGACGGCCCTACAATATACATACAAAAAAACATTATCGGCAGCAAGCCGTCTGCACAGCAAGGAAATAATGAGACTTACAGTTGACTGACAGGTCGGTGCTGCACAAATCAAGTGTTAACACACAGCCACTGCAGCAAAGCTTTGCTGACAGGTGTTAACATCGTGTGCTCAATTAGCTGAGAACGTTCGGTTGCTTATGTATGAATGCACTAACCACTAGCATGCCTTGTTTTGTTCTTGCCTAAACCTTAGTTTAGTTTTTCTGGAGTGCAAATGAATATGAAGAAACAGAAGAGTGTAATAGACGGATGGAGAAATAGAAAAATGATTTATTGCTGCAAAGATGCTCCCCTATGGTGAAAACCACATCTTGCTCCTCGGTTGTGGTTGTTTTTTGTACATGCATTTTGTACATAGATCAAATTAACTGATCTGGCCTGTATATGAATAACTTTGATGTGATTATCTTCGTTGATTTATGTGTGTTACTTTGCAATATTGATTCATCTTCTTCCGCAGTTTTGACACAAGTAGATATTTTTGTAAATAATTACATATTAGAGACACAGTAAATTTTCCTCCTTAGGATGATAACCCATTGTGAGGGCTCAGTGTCTCCACAAAACCCTATCCATAATAGATTGTTATTGAGCTGAAGATCATTTTTCACCTGGGATGACACAGTAGGGATTTCTCAAAATGTCAACAGCTTAGTGTGATTGCTCAGTGTGACACGGCTATCTCATTTCATAAGAAACCTCTCGCACTGCCCTACAGTCAGGGTAGAGCTGTGCTATCCAGAGGAATCAAACTAATAGTCCCTTTCAATGTCAAAGTCATGATAGTGCTTAATCGAATGGGAACACGTTGTTTAGCATGCGTTGCTGTGTTTTTGAGCACTGCGATTGGACGCGTGCGTACGTGCTTGCGTGTGTGTGTGTGCGTCCGTCCGTCCGTCCACAAGAGCAAGCCTGTCGTGAACTCAAAGGCCCCCTGGGCACTCAGTGCACCTCTTTTTAATGCAGTTTCCTCCCTTTACCATTGCTGCTTTTAATCTTCATGCTTGATCACAAATAACATTCGGGAACATGTAGTTAATCACCACGGCAGGTCCAGTGTGCTCTCCTCTCACCAATCCTGCTTATTGACTAGGCCAGCACCAACAATCAGCCTACTAAGCGTTTAATCTCAAACACAATTACTACCTATGACTCGATGGTTCCAGGCAATAATGTTTTCTGTTACTCCATGGGAACGGCTGCTAGACCTCTAATTTGCACAGTCCATTGGCCAGTTAGGCCAATAAACTGAAAGACAACAAACATTTTTTTTTTTTTGCAATTATTATTTTGTGCATGTATCCTTTTTTGGGAATCAAAGCTACAGTGAGAAATGACCAACAGTATAATCATTTGGGTCAGCCCGAGCATTTATCACAAAACTCCTCATTTACGAGCAGTTCTGTTATGATTGTTCTAGCTAGATAGCCAACACAATCTGATAATAAAAACAATACAATCCATTACCAGTGAACAATATAATACAATAAATATGTGGTGCACATCAGAACGTTTTTCAGTTTGAACACTGTGCATTCATTTATAATTACAGTGATATTGTCACCATCAAAAGTTATTAAACGCATCATAATGTTTTTTTTCTAACTGTTTTGAATTGATTGGGGAGACATTAGGCTAACGGAACGAAAAAACATCCAGGCCTAGATTTAAAAAAAAAAAAAAAAAAAAAAAGACTGCACCCACCATAATAGCTTGTTATCATTTCATAGTGTTTTCTTTATATCTCTCCCACCAGTGGGGTTTGACAGGGGTGTTTGGTCCCTAGTCTTGTTTTTATCTGTGCGAGCTTGCAGGGCAGATGGGATGTTGGATAGTCCCACAGGTAGCTCCGGTCTCCTCCCTGCTTCCCCTCAGATGCATTCTTCTTTCTTTTCTTTCTGAAAACTGGCCCTTACCTACCACACCTGTCTCTCCATTTTTGTATTCATAGTGATACTCATCATATGGTATAGTAGCTGTTAAACATTGGCACTGGGGACAAATGGAGAAAAGCACTATAGATGTATAAAAGCAAGAATATTATCCCTATTAATGTGACGAGCTCTCTGGCCACAGAAAGCGCTGTGGAAAATAGCTTTTTCATGTATATGAATGGGTTGGCATGCACGTGTGTCATATTTTTTGGCAGGAAAACCCTACCTGTTATCATTTTTCCCAATATTGATCTCATATACAGTACACCTCTCAAACCTGATTCAAGAAAAACCTTTTTATCTATTTAACAAGGTGACTGACCATTTTGTATTTTGTTAAAGCTTTTGAAAGACAAACCTGTTGTTACACTTAGTTTCAAAGCCACTTTCAGCCTGCAGGTTAAAGTCGCCCAAATATATAGTTTTTTTTCCCCCATGGAAGGCACCTGTAGATGTCACCATGGGCTCTAAGAATGTTTTACTATTTTCTGACATTTTTATAGACCATCCCATTTAATGTAATCTTTACCATTTTTAAAAATAGATAATTTATAGCCTATGAATAAAGAAAAATGTGTTGAAATCAAAGTTTTAATGTAACCAATTACAGTTATTGAAAGTCACAACCTCCGCTAACTAAAGTATAAGTGAGCGGGGTGTACAAGTGGAGTTGTAGATGAGAGCCTTCTGAAAGCACTTTAATGCCCTGTGATTCTGAACAGTCTGTTGAAGCATGATTAATAGTTTCTGTCAAAGCAATCTGATGGTGCACACAGTGGAAACTATATTGCGTGTATGTTTTCAAATGGCCCAATCTGACAATGTGACATCAAGTTAACTAATTAAATACAATCTTTGCAGTCTCTCTAACAATCACTAATATTCTTGTGGGGTGTAGAGCCTGCAGATGTTAAAGCCAGGCCCGGATCATCAACCTCTGGGCACAAATGTTTGATGGGCCCCGGGCCAACTTCGGTGGTCAGGTTTTATCTTTCTTTAATAAATCAGACGTGGCATACAGGGCAAATACAGAAAAGTTTTAATTCATCATGGAGAGCGCAGTGCCTCCATTGGAAAATGAAAAGGGACCACTACAATACAACTTGCCTAAAAGTATCTGATATTAAATGGAAAATAAAGCAGCCAGAGCTTTTTCAGATTACAATATTTTTTTTAAGTAAACTGTCTTCCATCTCTCTCTCACACTCACACTTCAACCGTCTCTTTCCTGTCTGTCTCTCCGGGTCAGATGCCTCGTAAATCCCCTGCGATTGTGAGCTGCCACAGCCGATTTTATGAATATTAATATTTTTTGTTAACCAGACTTGCTCATTCCAGAACCCCAACTTAATGGTGGCAGTGGCGTGAGGTGTACTAGTGCTCCAGCATGTTTGTTTTTGGTGCTTGGGCGTCCCCCAAATTCTGATTAGCCTCTGGGCCTGTGCCCAGGATGCCAATTGGATAATCCAGCCCAGGTTACAGCTCAACAGGAGCACAGTTATTCTAATAGATTAGAAATCTTAAAAGAGAACTCACATTTTAAAACACAAATTAAAATGAAGAAAAATGAGACCCACTCGACAAGAAATATCTCCCACAAATACCTAAAACAAAACAAAAAAAAAATAAAAAAACTTAAAAACTATGCGCCCACACACAAAGATGTGTTCACATCCCACTTTTAGAAACAGACTCACACAAACATGAATATAGAGATGAATGGGTCAAGAAAAAAAGGACACAAACTAAATTGGTATTATAGGTATTGAAAAAGATCTCAAAGAAAAAGCTCCAGGACAAAACTGCCACTGAGGGAGTGCACAGGAGTATCTGTCTAAAGGAAGCTCCACATGTTCAAACTGTTACAAATATCCATATTGTTCCGTAGATCGTAGGTGTGAGTGTGGATGTCTATCCCCGCCTCTTGCCCATTGTCAGCTGGGATTGGCTCCAGCCCCTCTGCGCCCCTGAAGGACAAGCAGGTGTAGCTGATGGATGGATGAATTGATGTATGGTGAACATGGTGTTTAAGAAAAGCAGAACTATCAACGGCACATCTGCTGTCTCCCTCTGTCAGGAGAAGACATATTGTTAAAAATGAACAATAAAAATGTTATGTACAGAAAATGTATTAAAACAGGATGAAACGGGCAGAAGAGAAATACAAAGGAGAGACTGGAGTATAACTCTAGAGATGAAAGGAAAGCTGTCATTTGTTTACAATGATTGGATGTGAATCACAAACATTAATCTTCTATCATATTTTCATTTATTTTCCTCCACTGCAGTAAATAAAAGCCCTGATAATACAAACGCATTATCTGACTTAGCGGTTTCTGTTTCTCTAAAAAATAAGTAATTTCATTCAAAAGCGGTCTGAATTCCTCAAAGATAGCGGAGATGGCCATTACGGACTTGGGTTTTAAGATATGAATATAGTAATATTGCATAGAAAGAGGCAGCATGCAGAAGGTGCACTGTTTATGTGTTTGTAAGTACCTTTTTTAAATAGGTAAAGGTAGTGTTTAGAATCTGAGCAGTCTATAATTTAGACAGAATACCAAAAAAATTGCTTCTGACTTTGTCCCAACAGCAAATTGAGCTTCACAAATTTATAATATTGAACCTAACATATGTAGTACTATTTGGAAGGCTATTGCATTGGATTACATTACGTTGTACAATAGTTGTTGTTTTTGTGTCTGCCTTCTGTAATGTGCTTCAATTTGATTTTTTAAGGGTTGCTGTGACAAATTGCTTCTTCGAAGACTTTTACAAAAGTGAGCTATTACTCATCATTAATCACCAACACCCCTCATTCTCTGACTATAATTATATTTGTCCTCTGCCAAAACTGAAATTTCTACTAAATGTGAAACACTCACTTTTGTCTATAAGTAGTTGAGTCTTTGAAGATTTGTTTGAAACATAAGCATTACAATGGCCATTTAGGAATCCTTGTTGCTCGTGATGTGTCAGTGAGTTGCAGCTTGCACCGGAGGGCTGTTGCTTTGAGCTCTAATGAAGAGCAGTATGTCACTGGCCATATGGCAGGAGTCTTGGTGTTAGTACAGCCACTGTGGGCCAGCTTAGACATGTTATCATGGCAACTGTACATGTATGCATGTGTGAGTGTGTGTGTGTGCAATGTGTGTATACTCTCCTTTTTGTCTACAATATTGCACGCATGCACCAATAACTGTGCCTGCATATGTTCTGTTTGTGTACAGTCTAAGTGTGCTCATGAGTGTGTATTTGTGGGTTAAAGCATGTGCCAACAAGCCTGGCTTGAGAAAGCTAACAGACGGCCTGGATTTTCATCAGTGCGGGTCAGTGGCCGAAAGTAAGGCCTGAGAGGACCTGCTGGGTAGACAGACTGTCAGCCACATCAAGTAGACAAATGGCACTGTCCAGGTCCTGGGGGCACCCAACAAGGTCAAGGGTCATCAACAGCATAGGTGCATGTGACGCAGCCAATAATAGTCGATATGTTTGTATTTCTTTGTGTAGATACGACAACTGCAACTATTGATTATTTTTATTATTGATTGATCTGCCGATTTATTTATTTTTTCTCAGTTAAGCGTAGCCTATAAATGTCGGTAACGGAGGGAAAACTGGCCATTAGAAGTCAAAATGTCCTAAAGCCCAATGTGATGTCATCAAATTGCTCGTTTGGTTCGACCCAAAACCCAAAAATATTTAGTTTACTATCGTATTAAACCAAGAAAAGCAGCCAATCAAATATGAAGCTGGAACTGGGGAATATGTGGCATTTGTGCTTGAAAAATGCAGAAATTATTAATCGCTTATCAAAATAGTTGCCAATAATTTTTCAGTATTTTTCCAAGTTATTAATTAACCAATTGTTCTTTTCTGGTAGCTAAGGTTATATTTTCGCATTTAAAATTGATAGCTGGGATTTGCACAAGCTGTTAGAAAGAGATATTTTAGACTGGTTTATGTGAGAACGTTATTTGATCATTTTCTAAAACAAAAAGATACCGCAGAACTCGTCTCTGTTTAATCGACACTTGAGGAAATCCACAGCCAAGAGTGGCTCCATTATTTCATGTCATTACTGTGAAATATAAAACTAAGACAATAAAATAGCACGAGAATATGTCTGTTTGTTATATATTCAAGTGATGCAAATTATACTTTAGCCTCTGCGTCATAATCCAGTCATTGCCTAGGTGTATAAAGGACATAACACATAGACTAATGCCCTGAAAGACATTAACAGTAATGACCTTATTCATTAGACACCATTACAATTACCCGGCCCAGAGGCTCAATGGTGCTCTCTCTCTCCGTTCACTGTCTCTCTGTCCCCCTTTCACCTTCTCTGTCTCTCTCTCTGTCATTTTCTCTCCAATGCTGCGATTCAGCTCAGAGTTTGATTCACAGTCGCTTATCATGCATCCATCATCCGGGCAAGATGTGTCTTCATCAAGCGGAACGCACTGGCGAGCATAAACGCGCACAAATGGACAACAAAAGTACAGAGACACATTCATCTTTAATCACCTTTCGATATTTAAGGAGGGTGCGACAGTACTGCAGTAAATAATTACAAAACTGGGTAGAACTAATTAGCCACTGTTTTTGCTGAGGGAGGTTGGAAGAGAGAGCATGAGAGATGAGATGTGTTTAACAGATGATCTATACGCAGGGTTCTCCGAAGTGATAACCCCCACTGAGTGAAATTATTGCTGTAAACAGAAGCTGACATCTCATAAATGCTTCTGCATTCATTTGACTTGATGGCGGGCCTCATGGTGTCATCTTTCGCAGTAGGCGATCTCTCTCTCTCAGCGAGAATAGCATTGACTGCCATCCATGGTAAGACTGAGAAAAATGAGCGGAGAGAAGAGAAGAAAGAGGTAGACGGAGCTTGCCATCTGGTATGAAGGCAGAAAACAGCGGCACCTCGATGACCTCAGTGTCCACACCCGCTTATTTACCAAAATGCTGCGTCACCTACACTATAGCTGTCGCAAAATGTGGGGAGGAAATTACCCTAATGTTGATGTGGGGCGCACAGTGATTATGATCTGTCCTGAGAGAATAATGCCTCTATAATGTTCAAGCTGCTCCAGGCTAAGGTAACCATATGCTAAGACCTAAAGTTGGTTTGCCAACGATGCTTTTGTTGTTATTCTTTCTTAAACTTGCTCCTCTGAACGCCATCATTTTGTTGTATTTGTAATGCATGACTCTCACTGCAATAAAATATTTACTCTTTCAGACCATCAAAGCAGTCTGCACAAGTGTGTCCCTGTCTTAGCTGCTATGATATACCATGCTATTTCCGAAAAGCAAAAATACACATCAAAACAATGCAGATTCCTGACAGTAGTTGCCTATGCCGTCCCAAAGATTAGGCTGACTCGTCGCTTTTTAAAAAAAAGTATGAGCTAAATTGTTCAAGTTCTAATGAGAGCATCATACTCCAGTTTAATGATCACCGTGAGATCCTCAGGGGGAAATCTGTTCATATTTACTACACAATTTCTAGTTTTCACGTGACGTCACAGCCAAATGGGAACGCCAACCTGGAGAGCAAAACATAGTTGCCTTCCACCGCCTGCCAACGACCGATCAGGTTTTCCCACACTGCCAAAATGCCAGATAGTTGTTCAATTGGATTCACAAACTGAAGAGGAGACGAGCCTTGCTGTGTTTCTACAGAATCGCTTCTCAGAACGAAGACCCACAGATGAGGAGGATGTGGACTTGTGCAATTGGATGCACAACTGTCCCTGGCGAGCACACTTCTCCTAAACCTGCCATGCAAGTCAAATCTCTCCAATCCTTCCACAGCAGCCTAGGCTGTCAGTGGTGGATCATTTAAACAGTATTGGTTAAACTGAAAATGGAGAAAAGTTTCAGCGCTTGACATTAACCATTGCCTGGGGCAACACTCTGTCTTCTGCCTCATGCGGAATAAAATCAACATTCTAATTTATTAATGTGCAAATATGCAATACTCTCCTCAAAGCTACCAGACTCCATTGACAGAAATGTTAATTTTACTTTGCAGATTATTGTAAAACAAACTCGAAAGTAAAAACAAACAAACATCAAAACCATCTTGGTTAGTCTTTCCACTGTTCCAACAATCACCAACTCTGGTTTGATCGAAATGAACCCTTAATTCACCTTGTTGGATGTGAAAATGTGCTGGCTTGACACGTTGTTTCACTACTGCCCGAGAAAGGCTGATGTAATGCAATGCTGCAATAATGTTAGCTGACTACATTGAAACTGACCACCCATGCACAAAAATTAAGCAAAAAGCAACCTTTCTCAGTGAAACTTCAGAGACGCCCTCGTCTGAGCACAAACAGATGTGCAGGGGATCAACTGTTCCACAGAGATTCATTGCAACTCCTTCCCCTCAACATAAACATATGCACAAGGAAAGATGCTTTTCAGTATCTTTCCCCTATCTACAAACAGCTGCCGAGCAGAAGCAGTGGCACTTAGTGCCCTGATCCAGATCCAAATTTCTTATACTAAACCTGTTGAACTGCAAAGAGGGAGAGAAATTCACCCCCGAAAACTGATACTAGTGTTCAGAAACCATGAAACTTATGAATAATTGAGCTAGAACTTTAAACTCCTTCCGTGACTAAAAATGTATGATCAGTTTTTGGTTACAGTCTTAAGCTAGGGTGGGTAATGTATTTTAGAAACGTTGTTGAAATACTCTTAACATCCCAACAGCAATCAATAAGTCCCATGCTCTGAAGCTTTATGTAGACATTATGGTTAGGTTAACCATACATTTAGTAGCATCAACAATCAGAGAAGAATGCTGTGGCAGAAAGCTAAAGATCAGCGTCTTCCATTTCATTCAGGCTGATTACTGTCCCTATTTTTCAACAGTTCAAATACAGCTCTAAACAGAAAGCAGTTTCCAAAAATGACACATTTTTTTTGCAAAATGCTATAACACTCACGAAACATTAAACACAAAACAAAAGCAAATATTTTCAGCAAATGACAACCTGTGGTAAAATGAATGTATTCTTTCAATCAATCATTACACAATGGACGACAAATTGCAAAATCCAGATTTCAATATGAACCAGTTAAACCTTAATGTGCGCTACACGCCTGAGCCATTTGTTGATACTTTACAAGCACATTATGAATTGTTTTATTTTCTCCAAAGATGATTTTACTAGAGATAACAAACCATGCTGCACTGAACCTTGACATTTTTGAGATACCCTGTGAAATACTATTTATAAAAAAAATAAATAAATAAATATATATATTTTAAAAAGACATTTTCTAAAAGTTTTCTCATTTCACTGTATTGATGTTTGCCGGACTTTATGTGCACAAGAACTGTCATTGACACACACGACCTACAGTGACCTACCTAGACAAGATAAATAAAGACATTCACTATGGTACAGATTTTGCACTGCATTCTTCCATCAGCAAAGAACCAATGAAGAATTTCACCCAAACTCAGAACAATGAGGTGGCATCTTTTTACAGATGGACAAGGACTCATTGCTGATTCAAAGAGTTTTGCAAAGAAGTGTCACAGGTGCATTAGAGATTCCTAGCCATGCAGTAATTTCTATCAGCTGTGAATAGATGTTTTTTTCTTGTGTTCAACACAGTTAAATAATTTGAGTTTTAGGTCTTTGTATGAGATCTGGGGTAACTGTTTTGAAAAAGGGTGTGAATGATGTGTGAAACAAATGGTAAAAGTTTTAACACATTTGCAAGAAAATACTTCTGCTGTGCTCGGAAGGTGAAGATCAATTGGATGCCAGTTTCATTTAGCGTGTCTTAGCAATCGAGGAAAAACTGTAATGCCCTCACATTTAAAGTCACTGATGTATTTGCCACAAGCTACTTTTGCCTCTGTTAAACAAAGCAAACTTTCAGAGGGCATAGGCTCCCATTGTTTAAAAAAAAACAATCCATCACAAATGCTTTGCAGAGACATACTGTTGCCGTGACTAACCTAATATTTTTAATTAGATGATTATGGCTTGCAAAACTAAATCCACTATGCTTGAGATGAATATGAGGAGATAATTGTCTCCACATAGACTTTGCCTACCACTCCGTCTCATGTTTTGTTTTGCAGCTTGACTGCCACAAGAGGACCATAACAGTGTGCTCTAACAGAAAAAGAGTTAATAGGCTGCAAAGAACAATCACATCAGAAGAAATGGCTAATCAACGCTGTCAACTCTTACTGTGTTATCGTTGCGTTGTGGTTATAATAAATAGCTAATTGGGTTTGAAGAGTGGATCGTTTGAATATGAATTATTTTCAGTATTTGATTTCAGGTGTGGCTGCTGAGCTTCCTTTTGTAGAGGATTTTCACTGAACATGCACCATTTGTGCTCAAGTGCGTGCAAGGGCAAATGACAGGCTAAAATGACAGCCTTTGAAGCTGGCCATTTTAAAGGGGACCATACAGTGTCGTCTGGGAGTGAAGCAAAACACTCAGTCTGGATGTGCGCGGCTGTGTTTATGCACATTTGCTGCGTATGTGTGCAACTGTATTGTGTGTATGTGTATTGGTGTGCATGTGATTCTGCTCATATAGTCGTGTGGATGTGCATTTGTATGCATCAGCTCGAGATGAATCTGAGGGAGGGGAATTCAATCAGACCTGCTGTTGAATCCATCCTGTGAAGATCCATCAGCAAAGCAGGGGACATTTACACAGCAGCAATGATGAGAGAACATTCTTTACAGCACAGACAAAGGGGAGGAGGAACAGACTGACACTCTGGACTTATTTCAGAGCTCCCATTTGTGCAGGCGTGGCGCTGCGAGTGGGGAGAGCAGGAAAATGACAAAGTTAACAAAAACAGTGAAAGTCAAAGCAGATCCATGTGAAATAATGCATGTCATTTATTCATAATGTTCCCCAGCTTTTGTCATGCTTTGGTCCTGGCAAATTAAATGGGCCTCCCTTGTGCTGTCATGCGACATTTTCTCCCTCTATCTCTGGTGCTTTATTTTGCTTCATCTTCTGCTCTCCCATCTGTTGGAAATGGATAGTCCAGTGAAGAAAAAGAAAAAGGTTAACGTAGACACAGTCATGAGAGCCACGCTCTTCACTCTTCACTCTTCACTCAACACTCATATTTTAGAGCAGTGAGTATTACTGAATAAACCTTCATATTCTCCCTAATGCATCTCTGCCATCGATTAAGTTTGCTCGGAATAATGGAACTCACTCAACCAACAGAACCATCTCTACGTATGATATCCAACCCTTGTGCGCTCGTGATCGACTCCATTTTGAAGAATGATATATCACTGATGAGAGAAAGTGAAGTATTGGTTTTCTTTCATTTCATTTATTTGTGCACAGTTCAGAGTTTTTTATGTTTGCCCAATTAAAGCATGCGGTCCACATTTAAATGTTGGAACATGTCTTTTCAAGTCTGAAACAAATATTTCTTTATATAATTTCACTATAAAGATGCTCATTTACTCAGGTAGGATTGTATACCTTTACAGGAGGTGGCTGGAGCAATCAATCACGTTGGTTTTCTGATCATCGGAAAGCTAACAAGACAGGTTATAAACAATTTCAATACTTTTGGTCCAAAATAAAGATATAAAGAATTGTCTACTCTATAACATATTACAAGTAATTTAAAAAAAAAAAAAATTTCAGGAAAAAAATTACCTAATTTGCATTGTTTTTAGTTTTGGACCAAAAATATTAAAATTGTGGAAAACCTCGTTTCGTTAGCTTTCCGGTGACCAGTTTATTTTTGAAGACGATATGTGTCTTTAGGCAGAGTGGGTGTCCAATATGGGTCAACTTTTAGGGCCCCAGTGTCCTGAATGGTCATTCTGGCTAATCAAACTACCTTCTCCCACTCTCCCATATGGCTTAACATGTAAGAAAAAATGTGTTCAAATTGAAAGGAGTTGAGGTCAGAATAAGATTGATTTCTAAAGCACTGCCCCTGCTTGTAAGATACTTGCTGTAAATCCACATGATTGCTGTTGATCCTTCATGGGTGCTCATGCATGTAGATGCTCCACATGAGAAACATCCTTTTTGAGAAGGTCTCCGCTATGGCACCAAGCTTGTGAATGAGACCACTGCTTTTCGTTAAATATGCTTGTGATTTCATTTTCTTTAGGAGTTTGTAACCAAATTGATTTGTAATGGAATGCAATGCCTCCATCTAGGTTCATCTAAATGGAACATGCTAAAAGCACATGCAACAGGAAAATGTAACTATAAAAGCAAATCTTTTATAAATGGGCCGCATATTTAGTTGATTTTGTCCTTTTTATATTTTACCCCATGTATATGCATGAGTATTATTAATTATTGAGGACATGTTTACCGGCTTACAGTTCTAAGTATCATTACCAAATACCAATTGAGTCATTATCATTCATCACTCTGCTTCACAGCCCTTTACCTCATAGCTTTTTTTTTTTCTTTCCAAGATACAAAAAATTTCTCCTTCAGTTTTTTCTTGCCTGAGTAATCTGGCGATCTTTGGGCAAGTTCCAGCCTCTGATAATTAGCTTGCTTGTCAAGTGGATGCAACTCGATGAACAAGCGACTCTTTCCAAATGAAATGGAAGTGTAGCCATGGATATAGCTCTATGAAATTACCATCTCGGCCAATCATTCAGCACTGCCTTTCTGTGACTGCTGGAGTCGGCTGGGCTTCACCACTGAGAGATAGCCTGCCGGGGGCCATGCTAGCCGGAATACAAGAGCCACAATTAAATCCCTGTGCCACTGCCATTAATGATGCTATTCATCTATCTGGAGATCTTCCGGCCTTGTCTAGTTGAACTGTGGACACTGCTTTGATCAGGCTGAGATACTGAGGGCTCTGCACATAAAGGCAGCGCAAGTCAAAAGCCTTTGCAAATGGATGTTGTTGTTAGTTAGCAATGATACACACTGATTAGCCATATTCAAACAGTTATAGAAATACAATAGAATGAGCTTTTGGTAGCATTGTATTTTAGTGCACCAAGCTTTAAAGCATTCTAGGATACATTCAATTCTTGTCTTTCTAAAAGAAGCAATTTAAAAGAGTCACTTTGGTACTTCTATTTTCCAGAGAATAGTGTGAATTCCCAGCCAATTTTAGAAGAACGAAATCCAAATCCAAAGATGCAGTCAAAGCATCCAGTGCCTTAAGGGGGATCCAGCTTGTGGTTATGTAAATGTATCCTTCCTCTGCTATAGGATTATTCAAATGAGATTGTTTAAGACCCAGCTACTTTTGTCTAAGCTATTGTACAAGGCCGGGAGAAAATGTATTGAATTAAAAGTGTTGGAATCATGACGCTATCTAGCCGGCAGTATCGCACCATTCTAGCATGTACTGTCAATCAATATGTGGGAAACAAGTACAAGCGAGTTAAGAGGTGGCAAGAGATGAAAGGAGGCTCTATGCAACGATGAGTAGCACCTGGGTCCCGTTTTATGTCCCTGTACCCGTCTCCTCTCCTTTTTCTTTGAGAAGGTGGTGAACTCTTTGCAAGAAACACCTGAGCAGAGAGAAACTGAGAAAGGCAAAGAGACAGAAAAAGGAAGATGATGGGGAGTTGGTAACACTTGTCTCATTAGGCTTCCCTTCACCTTTCTTCCCCTTCTTCAGAAGGCTCAACCTGGTCTTTGCTTGCCGTACTTGATTTGTCTCCAGTTTTATCTGAACCAATTTTATTGCATTTGTTTTCATTTGCTTCACATACAAGTAGTGTGGTTTTGCTCTCCAACCTGCTTTTGATAGCCTTTATGAAAGGATTGCACAGCTTGGTCATAGTGGCTTCTGGTTGCTCTGGACAGCTCACAAAGTCTCTACCTGTCTAGGGAAAGTCCACTCGTCTCCCAGGCGAGACACTATGTGTTGAGTAGTAGTCAGGCCATGCTTTGATAAAGAAACGTGTGGTGTAGCCATCGTTAGCCAAATAAAAGCTGGCAGAAAAAAGAGGGAACTTGTGGTGCAGATATTGGTGAACAGACACATTATAAAGGACATGTCCAGTGGCCTTTTCCTACTCTTTAGTGGGCATTTGAATAGTTCAGCTCCCTCCAGTAAACTGGTGTCATGTACAATACACTCAGTTGCGATTTAATACAACAAATTAGTCAATACAACAGCCTATAAAGCAATAAAGTCTACCTGCATGAAGGTCGTCATTTTTAGTTTTGGTTGAAACTGTTTAGAGAGTTGTTGATTCAACTTATGATGTTTCACTTGCTTATGTTCATGCATGTATTTATGTGCCTTATACATCGGTCCCTGCCTGAGATTCAAGGCTTTTTTACACCTGAAAGTCCGAGCCAAGATTTGTGTTTTTGTTAAACTGTATAAATAAATAAAGCGAGTATACAGTCGGTCGGTTGAGGGAGAAAAGAGAAAGCTAGCAGTAACATTAGAGCTGTGAGTATAGCTGTGCAGTGTACTATGTGTACAGTTTATTTGTCTGTGAACAAACACTACAAGTCCTTAAGACCCAAGCAAAGTTCCCATGTCTTGCTGAGGGGGGCTGACCTTTTGAGGTGGACCAGCAGTTGTCAAGCTACTCCAAGTTTTGCTCGGCACCCGCACCCCTCATCCAGACACAATTCAAAAATATTCTTTGACTTTGTTCATCATTTTACTGTCACCCTCTCTGTTGATGCTTTATAGCTCTCCGTTTTAGACGACCCAAAATAGAAACAGTTGTTGTTTTTAAATGTTTCAGATAAGTGGCCATTGAAGGTCAAGGCAACATAGTGCTGCATCATTTCCTTTTATCCTTCCTGTGCGGTCTGTCTTTGGAGGATAAAGCTGCATGTCATTGCTGAGCCATGCTCACTGACTGGAATGGAGCCACTGTGTACCAAAATCTGCATCACCTGCATGAATGTGTGTGCATTTGATTTTATATGCATGCCAAGGTCAGTCTGACTCCCCTGTGTGCAGTGGGGTCAGTTTGGATTGAGGTTCCTCTGTAATGCCCCATAGTGGGTGGCATTCGACCCACAAAGTCCAAAGTCATTAATTTCACTGTGATTTCTAAATGTCCTGTAGATGTTTCGACATTAGCTGTTGAATGTATTCATTTGTCAAATCAATGAGCAACAGCAGTGATACTCTCACGAGGATTTATTCAGAGACACTGTGTATAGACTGAGGTTTACAGTACGTGAGACTAGCAGAGAACTGCTTACTTTTTATGCTGTTAAGTGAAATTCACATAAACTGAGATTTCTTTGACCATTATGCGCTACCATTATGCAAACATACCAATGTAGCTTTTAAAAGAGGTGGCACATATTATGATTACTCTATCTTCTCTGAAACATTTGTCAAAATGTAGCAAGGTGGCTTAATTTCACTTCCAATTGTAAAGAACAAAGGCATCATGTTCATTCAAGAAAAAAAGGTGAAGAGAGAAATGAAGTGCAGAGTTTTTTCTGAACTCTATTGTTCTGAGAAGAAAAATAAAATAAATGCTGCCCCTAAAGACAATTCCAGCATTGCTTGTTAAACAGGAGCTTGGCAGTGACAGCAATCACATTAGAAGCAATTGTAGAAAAATACTTATTTTCCCCCGAAGAGCACTTCCTAACACATTTAATGAGATATACTATTGAACAATAAAACTGCAGCTTTTCACATTCTTGATTGTTATTCGAATTGATGTTCAACCAAAATGGTGGCTCTCTCACATTTAACCTTAAACAGGTAAAGACATTTACATTTTTATATGGTGTACACACAATTTTAAGCAGTTTCTTTACTTTAAAGCTTGTCAACCACATCATAATTGGAATCAAACAATAAGCATAACAGCCCTGCAATTGTGTCCTGCCTCTAGAATGATATGAACAAATAGTGCATGATAATCCAGTGCATGATAATCCATTCCCATTCATTATTTCCTTCTTTTAATTGGCCTGACAGCTGAGCTAGGCAAGTCTTGGGGAAATTTTAAAAGGACCCCGCAAGAGCATAAGTACTATTTATTTTCCTTTGTGCTGAGGGGATTTTAAACTGCTGATAGATGTCAACCGCTGGCCTTTTTGGAGCTGTGAGCCTGGAGATCTCATGGCACATTCCCAGGAATCCTGCTGCTGGTTGCCACATGCACTCACACATATCTCTGTGTGACAGCCTCTGTAAGATTTGCAACATGCAGCTTCCTCAGCTCCATGTGAATTTACATCATATGCTCTACCTTCCTCTGTGTCATCATGAGAGAGAGAGAGAGATTCGGGCAAGTTGCTCGTGGCCAAAACTAGACTTTCCTGGAGCTGTCATTTTTTTAAGTTTTCTTGTATAACTTTGCAGGCAGTGAGTGTACCACATTAGTGAGCATTTCACATTTGTGTAAATTCTCTATTCTGGAAGATTACCTGAGCTGAGTGATATGGAGAACTTGGACGCGTGGACTGTTGCCATGCATTACAAACATTGCCCTTTTGTTTTTTCTTCCACACATGCTCAGACTTTGCACTACTGTGCTGAATTATTCTCGATTTGTGGCCAGCTGTATCCCAGCGTAATTGAAGGATTTCAACATGGACTATGTCACAGCCTGGCAGTCAGCCAGACTGAAAGGAAGCTGTTCCTTTATTTCCCTTGTTCATTTGCTTGATCATGCCCTTTTCCCCTCTGTGTTGGGCTAATCTGGCCTGACAGAGTGGGTGTAACATTACATAAACCCTAGAGCCGTCCTGACGCTTGCTAATTAACTCTGCTCATCAGCCATTGCTGTATGAAGAGCTGCATTTATAAAGCACTAATACAGTAAACCAATGTAAATCGGTTCATGATCAAGACAATGAGAGGACTTTACACGGAGCAACATTCATGGTTACTTGAGTCCTACTTGGGTAACTAAAAACTGTCAAGCAGGGTGCTACTATTTACCGGTGCACTTGACTTGCCTAGTATTGTGAATGGCTTTGAGGCTCTAGAATAACCTTTTTAAATGTAATTTTAAGTATTCCAATATCTCCCTTTTTGCACCGTGTTGTCTCTCTTTGGCTGTCAAGCTTCAAACATATTTTTTTTTAAAGCACAGATCTCTACGTCCTTCCAGAGGGGTTTGAGTAGGTGGATTATGAGAGCAGGAAAACAAACTTCAAAACAGCCCTTTCTGTCACACCGCTCACACAGACTGTTCCCTCACTCAGTACCTCCTGCTGTTTAGAATCTATTTACTGTTAAAGAAGAAGGAAAAAAAGGACGAGCTGTTTAAATAACTGATGAACAATGCTATTGTTGTTCACAAACTTCTTTTGTTAAAGAGAATAATCACGCCAATATTAGTAGATAATGATAACCTTTGAGCAGCATCTAAGACGCACATCATAAGTAGTGAGAGGATTGTGGAGGTGGGAGTTTGCTGTAATCTGTTTCCTATAAAGGACTTGCATGTTTTTTTTGTAGAACCAGGTGGCTCGGTATTAGCACTGGCAGCAAGGAAGCCTTTGGTTTCCATCCTGACCTTGATCCATTTTGTCCAAAGTAACATTGCTCTGCTCAGGTTTATATACATGCTCTTTATGTCTACAGACAGAAGACTCTAGACAAACACCTTCACATCTGTTGGTGGTTATGGTTACATTTAGGTATGTATACTGTATTTTATGTGATTTAGCCAGGTGAACTCATTTTATTGGTATGCTTACCCCAAATTCAGCATTCAATTTAGGACTGGTCGATGATTCAATATGATCTTTTATCATCGAATTTTTGTATGAAATCATATATCAAGATACCATGATACAGCCTTATAACAAGCACATACTATTTCAAATTAAAAAAACTAAAAAAAACTGAAATATTTTGAGGGAATATCATTTGAAAATTGGGGTCTTGTTTTTACAACACACTTAACATTACCACTCAGTTCATTGCGATTAACAAACCGTGTATATATGGAAATATTTATTTTAAATTTGATTTGAAACCTTTATGTTCATTTTACACTTAAATTCTTAATTTAATGAGAAAATACTTTTAATTTGTCAAGTATTTAAATCACAAAGGAGTACACGAAAATGGGCTTTAACGTGTGGTTGATTCATAAGGACTATTTATTTATTTATTTATTGACTTACCAGAATACATTGTTAGAGTCGAAATGACATATCAGGATAGAATATTTTAGCATTATTACCCAGCACTAATTCAACTATGATTACTGTTGAGATGCTACAATTCCGGACATTTAGCAAAAGTTGGGAAATGTAATCAAGTTACTGCATCACTTGCCCAACATGCCTGCTATGCTTGATGAGCAGACTCGCCGTGATGACAAGGGCATCATCAAACCACACACTGCAGAACAGACGACAGCGAACGTGTGCTCGTACGGGCTGAGTCAGCACAGTGACTGCAGTGAGTGTTGGCTGCTGTCCTAGTGCTTCAGCTGAGGTTGCTCCTCAGGTTAGAAAAAAAAAAAGTGGTGAAAGCTGCCATGCCTGTGTCTACATCTCTTTGGAAACACTCGGGAGAGTTTGACTCAAACAGCCTCAACCTGACCTGCACAGATGGTTGCCTCCAGGTTCAATCCTCTCCATCAAACATTGGCACATTCTAAAGCATTTCTTTCTTTGGTAAACACCTGTACATGTTCATAAGTTTCATGTCCATTTTTTATGCCGTTATGAAAGTTAGTTTAAACGGTTGTATGATAATCGCTATAAGTAGTTTGGTTGTTTTAAAAATAGACATTAAAACAGCTGCAGACAGATGAGTGCAGGGAGGTTACTTGGAACAAATGGTAAAATAAATCACCCATGCATTATCCAATTAAGTAATTCATTGTGTCACAAAAGTTTGGAATAGAAATGTGGACTGCAGGGAACTTTCTTTTATAATGAGATCACCAGTTATAGAGAAGTGAAGAGTATGGTTCTTCATCGTGATTTTTTTCTGGAACATGGAACAGCTGTTTGAAAGTCAGAGGTCTCTAGTTTGACAGTAGTAGTGTTTAATATTTATTGGCATCTCCAACATCTGTTGGCACACAGCAGCTGTATTAATAACGTTGGCATCATAAGAGGTGAGGCAGCTTAAAAATAATGTGATGTGCAAAAATGTTAAATGACTGTATGTTCTGTCCCATTTATTCCCTGCATCTTTTGGCTGCATGCATCCAGGTCTTTGCTTCAACACCATTTCCTCCTGTCCTGACCAGTAGTCCAGAATGGAAGATTTAGTGAATAGTGATGTAAAGATTATTAATGGAGGTGAAAACGGCACTATCTTCAAGGAATCCTCAAGTGCATTAAAGAGCCCTCCAGGCTTCTTAGTAAATAGTAACTCAGACAATATTGTTCACTTTAAAAGTTCACATATTGGTAGGGTTGACATTAATGTGCCCTAGAGTGTGCTGGCTGGAACAAAAAAGCTTGTTGCTTTGGTATCATGCCTTTCTTTTTTTTTTTTTAAAGTCTCATTTCACAGCCATTGATCGCTTAAAAAGAGTGAGTTGAAACTGCATTCCTTTTTAAATAATTGAAAAGGTTAAATGCATAAAGTACCTATTGTGTTCCTTAACCCTGACAATAGAAGAGAATGCACTGTTTGACAACTGCTGCTAGTGTACACATTATCACAATTTGTTATGCTTTTATTAGCCATGTTTACAGGCTGGTATTGTATTTGTATGCCAGATAGCCAGTAGAGAACCACTGATGCTATTTGCTCTAGTGTTTTTTATCG
This sequence comes from Bovichtus diacanthus, assembly GCA_943590825.1. NCBI lineage: Eukaryota > Metazoa > Chordata > Actinopteri > Perciformes > Bovichtidae > Bovichtus > Bovichtus diacanthus. The sequence goes on from CALSBV010010813.1 coordinate 5,819,283, forward strand.
TGTTTAGCGACGGGGTTATACTAAGGATAGCTCCTGTGCGTCATCGAGCCATGATTTCAGGCCCGCACTGAAAATCCTAAAATGTACCGTATTTTCCGGACTATAAGGCGCACTTAAAAGCCTTTAATTTTCTCAAAAAACGACAGTGCGCCTTATAATCCGGAGCGCCTTATATATGGATTAATTCTGGTTGTGCTTACTGACCTCGAAGCGATTTTGTGTGGTACACGGCGCTCACGGCGCTCTGTCAAAATGTTTTAGTACGACTTTGGTAAACTACAAAGCTGCACCGCTTGCAGCATTACGGCTACCGTGGTCAGGAGCGTCGCGGAGTGATACATACTGTGCTTCACCATAATATTACAGCGTGTGTGTGTATAAGGACCCCAAAATGGCGCCTGTCAAGAGACACGCTTACGACGCGGACTTCAAACTCAAGGCTATCAGTCACGCAGTAGAACATGGGAAAAGAGCAGCTGCAAGTGAGTGTATTGTGTTGTATTTTACGTGTTACAACTGAACAAGGTTGGGAGTTATTATGAATACGCTCATTAACGTTTGAACAATGTTGAGAGTTTTTGTGAACACGTTTAATAAAGTTTGACTTATCTTACTGGTTTGTTTCGCTTAATGCGCCTTATAGTCCGGTGCGCTTTATATATGAAAAAAGATCGAAAATAGACTATTCATTGACAGTGCACCTTATAATCCAGTGCGCCCTATAGTGCGGAAAATACGGTAACTTTCTAATTCCACAGTTCAATACAATCCTATATTGATTTTTACTGTTTTAGCATATATCAAAAATAAACTGTTCCTGTTTGTCATTTGCCATAATCAAGAGTGTCCTATGCTCTAGCATAGAATTCAGCCACAACTACACTGCTGTCGAATAAAACCATGAAATGATCCATACTACACATTCAAAAAAGAAGCCCACAGGACAATCCTCTTTTCTGGTGTCACCATCTGACTGTCCAAAGACACTGATCAAAGACTTTGTAAAAAGCCCGACTCCAACTCCTCCCAGCGGACACTGTTAACCAGATTTCACAGTCTTGGATCATGTTTGAACAAATCATCCTGACCCGTCTTAGCCAAGATCAATCACTATAAACACGAGGACATTTTTAATAGCAAAGGAAATGGCAGGCTCACAAATCGGACTCAATGGTCGTATGAAATCGATGAATTATGCAAAATACTATATCCATCTAAAAAGCAATACAGACAAAAACAAATGTACATTGAAGAACAGATTTACTGTGATTCCAACATTACTCCATGGCCTGTGACTGTGGCAAACATCTTCATCATACTATGACTTTAAACCCCTATTTTGAACCATTTTTAACACTCCTTGAATATAGTAATACATCTAAATAATATCTTGCAAACTGGTTTCAACAAAAGACAAAAAAAAATGTATAAATCCTCAGCAGATATGACCTTCCAGTCATCAGAAGACATGGTAACAGACAATGAATCAGAGCCTAGATGATATCATATATCACAATTTTTTTTTTTTACCACATACTGTACCACTCTCATACCACCATACTCATACGGCTCTAATAAATAGTGTACTTACTTCTCAAATAACGGATTAAATATGTGCACATAAACAACCCCACGCAGTAAGCACGCACTTAAAGTAGCATCCCTTGCTCTACATCTTTCCCAAGCCTGCGAGGCATGTGTCGACTGTCTCTCCCAAGACAGCCCAAACCAAAACGGGGACAACTTCAAGCACCCAATTACTGAAAGAGGTTGTGAGGGAAGAGAGGACCTTTAACCCTGTCATTTCTGCCCTTTATGCCCTAATATGGTTTGCTCCACTGTGTCCTCCACTGCTGGGGGTGGGGGGGGTGGGGGGGAGGTATTTGTGTAAACTGCTTCATCAGACTGTTGCCTTAGTCCTATAATTGGCAGTATGTAGCCAATGACTGCAGCTTTGTGCTAGGGAAGTATAGATAGCCCAGATAATTTGTAAGCAGTTCATTTCTATAGGGAAAGGACCCGAGTCTGCTAGTGGACTGACATTGCTCTTGTTACTGTAATTGAATAATCTTATGCTTCTCCAGGGTGTAATTGTGCTTCCAGATTAATCTGTACTAAATGCTCAGTTTATATTGGGGGCGCCCTGTAGAGTTCCGAGCCTATAATAATTCATACGTTATGGTTTAACTGAAGTTTTTTTTCCCGATTGTAAAACAAGTTCTTACACCAGTAAACATTCCTATACTGCACCCTAAAAGTTTGTTGGGTTTCAGTCAGATCCCACTCGGCTATTCTGCTCTCACTCACCGACTGTATTAATGTGCAGCTCTGATAGCATTTAGCGTGCTGGTGAGGGAAAGAGTGATGATCTATACTGAAGCCCCCGCTGACACATCTGTACATTGCGAGGTCACGTCAACACATTTTCCAAAGTGAAGCTTTATTCTCAATCCCACAGAGCTAAAAAGAAAATCCTCTGTTTAAGACCCACCGTGTTGCCCCACTTGTAGAAGAGTAAAGCTAAGCCACTGTCTTTAACTGTAAGCCTGATCTTCAAAACATGTCTGTATTCATACCTGCTAGAGCATGCACAACAGAAGTGGTCGGAAATGGTCTTTTGTCTTGGCTGCCTTTGCCATTTATATATTTTATATAAGTATGATTATGCAGTCCAAGAGCAATTTTAAGTTGATGAGTAAGGGCCCCTTCATAGTACATGGCTACATGAATGTCAGTAAATCATGTTGTCAAGAGAAAGTCTTATAAAATAAACTGTATAACCTGTGTGTCTATATTTGTCCATATGTCGATCTATATGCTCCTATCAGCCAGGTCTAACACACACACACACACTGTCATTTCTTGAGACAAGACCCAACTGTGATCAATTTGGGAAATTCAAATAATTGTATTGCAGTTTTTCTTCAAGGACTTCCTACTTGCAATCATCTGAAAATCTTTTCAGATGATTACACATAACGGCAAGATGATTGCACGCAGGAAGGCAGATGTTTCTGGTTCTGATGGCAACTATATCTGTTCAGAATACGTTTATCTATTTATATCTATTCATTTGATATTTAGTTTCGTCTTCTCTCTCGTTATTATTAATGTTGTTTATGCTTTCCCTAAATTTGCATAAAATCAACGACTGGATACAACGAGTCCAGGCGCTTGGAGTTAATTTTAAACTGGCTGCACTTTACATTTGCAACAATCAACTTCTAACACAGTACATTTTATTTTAATCATACAGAGTTCCTATTTTTTCTACTTTTAGTAAAATCGTTATTGTTTCGAGACCTGATGAAGACACTTGTACCCGAGCAGAGTCGGAACTTGGCGGTTGAAATGGAATTTTCCTGCAAGGCTTATCTGACAGCGAGTGGTGTGAAGTAATTCTGTCGGGCATTGTGATTGGATTTGCCTTCAGAATGTCTTCACTTGATGACTGTTTTTCCCAAATGCCAAGTCTACTAGCATTACACTGAGGGGACCAACATGAATATAATTAAAGCACTATACTGCAGGCCAGGTGAGGCAGACAAACATGTACTATAGCCCGGCTACCGCTTGTATAATCCTATACATCCATCTATAAACGACCTCCATAAAGTCCTCTAACATATGATTGTAACCTTATGCTCCATAAGAACAACATGCGCCTGGGAAAGATCAGTTACTTGGAGATTTAAGTGGAAAATCAAGCACTTTAACGTTATACTCACTGTTTCATTTAAATTAATTTCAATCATTTTATTCCCACCCAGTGGGTAATTAAAAACCAAATATGGAGTCCAAATCAACGGAACCTTGTTACTTCCACACTGCACTGTATTATACTTCAGTCTGCCATGGTTCTTATTTACCCTTTGCTACTCATCAAGTGTCTCCTCCCAAAGTCTGTCCCTTTTTTTTTTTTTTTATAAATCACATTAGCTGAATAAAGTATCCAGCTACATCCCCTCCAACTTTTGCTAATTATCATCCTATGCATGTCCAGCTCATCTCGTGCATGTTGCCACACACAAATAAGAGACATGCCCATCCTCTTGTGGCTTGAGTTAGTGAAGCTTCAGAGGGGATTTTGTGGCTTTGTTGCTGTCGGTGAATGTAGAGAAATGTACCTATAGACCTATCTGACCTAGAGCTGACCCTCGTTAACCAATCGTGGACCATTAACCGACAAGATTAGTGCTTTGCATGAAGCTGTGCTGTGGTTGAAGTGCCTACAAAGCCGCCAAGCTGCATCGATCACGGATGCACAAACGGGTTGCATCCATCATTCGTCGCCATCTGTCGTTAATTATCAGCATCCCTACATATGGTGCTATACTTTTTTTCCGGTGTGGTTGCATTTGGTTTTGACAATACTGTAAAGTTGCATTGTTTCTGTAGGTTAAAAAAGGCCGGGGTGTTCATTTTGTTTCCTGTGATTTGTGTTTTGTTTGTGTCACTTTGATTATGATGAAAGAGGCACTGCAAATGAACAAGCAGACCGCAATTATAAACATCTAATAATAGCTGTCCTTGGGTGATGTTTCGTTCTCCTACAACCCCGTGCTATCCATTTTAATGAGTGCATTGATTGATTTCGACTCTGATCACTTGCTTTATCCAAAAACTACTCTGTCCCTACACATTCCCAATAGTGACGGCGTCCCTGGTATCCAACCTTTGTAAATATTTCTCGTGAACATGTTTCAAAGGGTTTCTAACATTCTGAAACCTTACTGAAGCTGTTTACCATCATGTGGCAATTTCTGTAATGTGTCCATTATATCATGTCACCGGTCGCTGTAAAGATATATTTACCTTGTATTTCAACCCAAAGCCAGAATTGTTAGTCATTTTCTGTTGTTAGATATATTTGCTTTACTTCTGCATGGCTTTTTGAAAGTCGTTAGAAGTGTTTCTCTCTCCTCTGTTTAAAGCAGTGTAAAGACTAAAAGGGGGTGTACATCAGGGGCCCGCAGGGCCTAATTGAACACTGCAATGACAGGGCAAGTGAGGCGAGAACAGAGCAAGGAGCGTTTACTCTCAGGCCACCATTTTAAAAGCGGTGTGATCAGACTTGCTGATAAGAGCAAACGGAACAGTTTGGTCCAAATAGGCAGAGCATCTTATCACCACTCTGAGAGATGGGATGGATGGACGGAGAGAGGAAATAAATCAGTTCAGACATGTTTTTATTATACACAGGGGGAAATTTGGCTTTCCAGCAGTGTTTACAGTAAAACCACCTATCAAATGATGCACTAAGCAAACATACAGCACAGCCATTAATTAATACTGTAGATCCATTTTTCCAATTTTTCAGCTGCATTTAAAAACATACTCGGCCGTCAACTTCACACAACAACCCCGCTTTATGTAACCTGCCTAAATGGAGGAGCTAACATTAATGAGTGGTTGGGGAATATAACTGTTGCTGGACCCAACCTGCTCCTGCATCCTTCTTCTGATGTTTGCGTAGGTTTTCAGCTTTTGTGATACAGGGAGTGTTGAAGGCTTTTGTGCTTCTTATTTGTTGTACTACCATTAAAGATGTGGCAAAAGACAGTGGATTATTCCTTTTTTTTGTTTTTTAATCATTTCATGCATAAAATAAAGCAATTTAATTGCACTTTGCATCAGAGGAGAACCTCGTCTTCACTGGCATCCTCACGAGTAAGGAAACAGCGGAGCAGCAAAGGGGTCATACAGTACCAGCTGAGACTGCCAGATTTATTGTGATGTGTGCCTCATTCCCTATGTATTCTGTGCCTGAAGACATAGACCTACCTGTCATTTATTAAACATGTGCACTGGAATGGAAATGCCATTTACCTGCCATCTTGAGAAATCTGTTGTAATCAGTGTTAGAGCTCCTTTCACATTTATGCATATTTATTTGAGGAAATCATTAAATTCTGTAATGGTGCGTTATAGATTTGCACTGTGCTTTAAACCACAAAAAGCTGGTCCTATATGTCTAAATACTGCAGTCAAAAATGCATTCCAGACACATTGACCTTCCAGGGTTTTCTCCCTACTCTCCACTGATTGTATTGCTCAGGCTGCCGGACCAGGCTGCAGTGCTCTGTTTAAGCACATTCAATGAATCAAGGTAATCAAGTTCCATTTGGAAAAACAACTTTGGAAAAGCAACTTTGGAAAAGCAACTTCTACTTTTATTGTTCAGGTTAAATCTTTGTTTGTTTCAAAGCATTGACTTCCGTTAACAGAAAATGTGTTATCCTGTATTTAGATGGTTCAGGAATGACCTTACCTTCTAAATTGTTCAGCCTTGTTAGTAAATATTCAGCGTCACAAAATCAACAGCATTTTTTTGAAAAATTATTCACAAAACCTGTTTACTGTCTATATAAAGCCGGTCATAAAAAGTACAAAAAAAAAAAAAAAAAAGCCCTTGTATCAATTTAAAATGTTTGTGCGTAATTCCATATGTGACATGAGCTGTTTCTTAATCTTCTTAATCCTTGATTGTGTACAAGGCTGTAGAAAACTGTATGAAGATTAACTTCACTGGGTATTTGTTCCCTCTAGATGAGTGGGGGAAAAAGTGGATGAAGGGAGAGGCCATTAAACAAATAAAGCTTTGTCAAATTTTGGAGTATTTGTATTTACTGTGCAATTATTTAATTTATATGGTTGATGGCACGTACAAAAAAAGGTTTGGCACACATAGTTTAAATGTTGAATGAAAGTGGACAGGAGACAAAAATGGTGTTTTTAAAAACCCGGCTCTTCAACTGGGACTCGGCGTATAAAAAGTAGGACTGCAAGGCTGTGTAAAATCAGTAAAAAAAAAAATAAAAAAAAAACCTAAGTCTTCTGGCTTATCATTCTATAAAGTTAATTTTCTTAGACAATAAGCCCCAAGCATTTTAGTATACTCTGCTAAGTGCCTAGGATTCAGATTTCTTTAAAGATATCTCCCCTGTCTGTCATAGTACAATTTATGCTGAATAGTAGTTGTTTCATTGTGGGCAGACGCCACTTAACCAAGGTCTATGTTTCTTGGCCTTTCCATAGAAAAAAAATATGCAATATCTAACGTGGATCTTTTGCACGGCAAATGGAGAATTATAATCTTGAAATATTCATCTGGCCTTTCTACATGAGGAAGTCGAGTGGCGACTACAACACTTCACAGGATGACTAACCCTTATTTTTAGCTGAAAACATAACTGATAATCACAGCTATAGCTTTGGAAAGTCCTGGCACAGAGGTCTTTGGTTAAGTGAGGGTTTTCACAAAAGTTGCCTGGCAGTTTGAGATTACACACAGGCTTTTTCCGAGTTCCAACTGGGTGTCCATGCCAATTATAATCAAGGGATGGACTAGCATGTGCCATTATGGCCCACATCAGTCCAGACTCTATGATTAATGACTGTTCAAATATGGACGTGGGAACAATGACATTGATAGATGTCACTTTGCCAATGACGCTTTTAACTCACTCCTAAATGGATTGGGTACAGTGCATGACTAACTGTGTGTCTTCGTTGTCTCCCCGTTTCTCTTTCACCATCTCTCTCTCTCTCTCTCTCTCTGTCTCTGTCTCTGTTTCTCTCTCTCCCTCTCCCTCTCTCTCTATCTCCCTTTCTTTCCTTTGCCCATTTGTTTCTTTTTCACTCTTGCTTCTGGATTATTGCTGCCAATGCTCTACACTAGGTAAGACAAGTTTTAAAGTTTTCTATACACGCACACACTCTATGAAACTACAGTGCATGTGGTCTAAAAGAGACATCACCAGTATGCTACCACTACCGAGATGCCTCACTGTATATGCTGTTGGACCTTTGCCTCCAGCTGCCCTGAAAAAAATCCACACTTACCAAAACAGCACTGGTGTCTTCTCTGCTAATATGGCTTTGAACACTGAATGGAATCACATTGGCCCACTTTGTCATAATCCCACACTAAGCCACGACACTGGGGGGGCTCAACGCTTTGCCCATATGTGCACATAATTACATTTTTTGAATGCCTAAAAAGCAAAGTGTTGGTTGTCTCTTTGTTTATAATGAGATGCACAGCCTTGGGAGCAGGATGGGATTGGAAAACAGATGCCTCTGTACATTATAGAAGTTTGAAACACCCCACCATGAGTGAATGTTGGCTGGCTGCCTTGGGTTTACCCCCTGTGGTAAAGCATGCAGCTGCCTATCTGTTTTTGGTTTTGGACTACATGTCATGTGGTTCACTAAGAACAAAATGAGCAAGCAAAAAAACAGGGTCCATGGGAGATCTGATCTAATTCATGTAGACTTTTTGCTACTAGTTTGGCAAGAAGTTTTCACTTGAGCACACAGCAGTGGCCCACTGGGGACAGAGTTTGAGCCCATATTAAGAGGGACATATTCAGCGGCAAATGCGTTCATGTTACTCCTCACTTTGGATTAAGGGCTCATTGAATGAGCTGTGGTCTCTTAATTGAGATGGCGAAGCTAGAGGGACTCCTGAGTCTTGCTTAAGCTAACTAGTATTTAGAGAGAGAGAGGGGAAGAAGGAAATGAGGTGAGTGATGGAGATGGGCAGTGAGACGTGGTAATATAGAGGGTAGAAGAATCGGAGAAGGATTAGATAAAATGGTATTTACTTCGAGGGATATTGACCAGGAAGGGAAACATGGATTGTGGGAGTTAAACATTTGGAGTGCGTATGAATCGAATATAAATAATGTTAGAGAAAGCCTGAAATAGGAAGGGATAGATCAGGAGCGCAGAGCGAGACAGTGAGGTGGAGGCAGGCTTTGGGAGCAGATGGAGAGATGGGAGCTAGTGGAGTGTGACGACTGTGGATTTCTCTATCAGTATTCTGTCTCTGTGACCTACAAGGGCTTCAAGCAGCCATGTTCTCCGTTCTATCTCTATCTCTCTCATACATAGCATATGCATACATGTATACATATAAGTATGCACGCAAAATGCATCATACACCCATGTGTAAAGCTGAATACGCACTTTCTCCTTCTCATTTTGTATCTTTATTTTTCTTTGGAACAGCCAGAGCAACCTTTAAGAAATTCTGCATCAACTTTATTTTCCCAGTGTATATAAACCCACAGCTGCTCTGTGGTGAAATTCTATGTTTTTTAGGATTATGCCAAAGCACGGCTGCTAGAATCATAAATAATCTCATGAATGAAGACATAGTGCTGGCTCTTTGGGACTCATGGAGTATTATGGAAATCTGTTTTTGTGTGTGATGTGTATGTTAATTTTGAAGGTTTTTACCAAGTTGCTGGTGTAATATTTTATTTAAATAACAATTCAATCCCTTTTCGAAATCCACATAAATCACTCTTCACATCGGCGTATATTTGATCCACCGAACAACACTTATTTTAAAAGGAAATGTCACGTTTAAAGCTGGCTATCGTCATTCCATTCCGTTGAGTTTTCCTTGAAACAAAAAAATTGGACTGCCGTGTTAACTGCATGACAAATTAATCAGACATTACCGATCTGTTTAACCAAATATTCTCTGGGTCTAGCTCAGCTAAAAACACAAAACACCGAATCCATCAGCATGTAAGTGTCGTTCTCTATCCAGCCTGTTTGTAACCGGTGGGCTACGGCCATCTTATCTTCACCCCACTTGTTCAACTGACTTTGTCTGTTTAGATAAGAGACGCTCGACTGTCCTGCTGTTATTACAGACGTGTGAACTAACCACGGACAGTTACCTTATTCATGGACTCACAGCAGTGCTCCGCTGCAGTTCATAACGCTGCGCCACTGCAGAATTAATGGAGTGGAAACACTGGAATAGATATTTGTCCTTATTTTTGTCATTGTACCATTGTGGCCAGGCCTGTATAGGGGAAACGCGCTTTATCAATAAACGAAATAATATCATAAATTAATTATATTCATAATGAGATGATGCTGTAATTAAAAAAAAAAAAACTTCACGGTACTCGTTTTACCTGGGGGCTACGGGTGTCTTGTCGACGCATTAAAATCTTAAAGGAAATAAGACATTTTCTTGAACTTGTTGTTCATTGCGAGCGTTTTGTTGTATTGCACATTTTTCAGGCTTACTTTCTGGTGAGGATCTTGTGTGTTTGAGTTTGTTCTGGCGCTCATCTCCTTCATCTCCTAAACATACACTCAAATTTAAATCCTGATCTTAAAGCTGAATGATACGTTTCTGCACATTGCCAAACACTCCACTTGTACGACGTAATTGAAACGTATTTAAGCAAAATGGCAGGCTTGTTGTGAAAGCGTGTAAACACTTGCTCTCTTTGAACCAGCCTGTATAACATCCTGCCAACAACTGTGATGCTTCTGTGCTTTAACGGTTAATGTTGTTTTCTTAAACGTCAACATGGTGTAAGGTGGCACATCCAGCTCACGGCTGAGGTTATTGTTTATTTAGGAGTTAATTCAACATGGTATAATGCTAAACTAAACTAACACGCTTTAGTCTTATCACTATGTTATAGTTGCATGCTGTTTAATTGTCTTCTCATTCTTTCAAGGATCATTTTAACTGATAATGACAATAATAATTATAATATTAATAATAATTAGGATTATAATAGTGTGATATTTTCTTAGGTTATTGTAACGTGAAAATGTCAAACCGTTGCAACGCTTTTACTGTATGCAGCCGTTTTTGATTAATTTAAAGGCACAGAGCAGTAACCTACGTTTGGCTCAAAGAGAAAGATAAGAAAGGAGAGCAATGGGTTTTCATTAATGTGCTTCCGTTTTGTCACAAAGGAATTGAAGACCTAATGCACCTTGATTTATAACAAAGGACTGAGATGCCTGAAATAGGAAAACCCACAGTAACACTCTTTGATCGTTATATCTCACCCTCCGTCAGCTTCTACTTGCTCTTTGGAAAGGGAGAGCTCCCGGATCATCCCTGGGCTATTTACTCATGAATGTCACTTTGACATATCGGTATGTTTCAATAAAACCAGGTGAGTTTATCAACGACTGGCCAATATGTTCAACCTAAGCAGATCTAAAGAGGGAATGAAGCAGAAGAAAAGCATTTGGAAAGAGCCTCTTCATCTGCATGTCATGCGTGTAATTGATCTCTGTCTCTCTCTGTCTCTCTCTCTCTCTCTCTATGTCTCTCTCTCTGTCTGTCTCTGTCTCTGTCTCTCTCTCTGTCTCTCTCTCT
>CALSBV010010813.1:5833447-5878187 GCA_943590825.1 Bovichtus diacanthus
TGTGTGTGTGTGTGTGTGTGTGTGTGTGTGTGTGTGTGTGTGTGTGTGTGTGAACCTCAATACACCACTCCTGTTGGGCTTTCCAAAGGCACTGACATTGAAGATATGTTTCAGTCACAGCAGCAGAACAATATCCACAGTTTTCACATGCTCTCTATTCTCAGTGCCTTGTCACTGAGGGACTTTCTGCAGAACTCCACTTCAAGCCACCTCCCATAGAGAAATAAATCCACTCTGAACGGGGCTTAAGAGTTTGATTCGAGGAGAATACAGCAGATAATGTGGCATTCACATGGGGGAACCTTTCCCAAAATGCATTGGGCAGAAAAAAAGAAAAACAACTTGGACAGGCCATTAGTTTACACAGAGCAGTGAGCACTTTGTGTTTTTTCTATACGTGGTGACTGGCATATGCAGTTGCAGCGCTCTTTTTAAATGTAGTTGTTTCTTCTATGCTTCACTGGAGTGCGCTGCTTAACAGAGTCAAAAGTGAATCCACTTTGCTGCCACTTGCTAATTCTGACTGTACGGACAACAAAACTATGCTTCAGGGGGGTTGAATTAGCCCTGTTGTATATTTAGGGTGAAGTCTCACTTGTCGACTCTGCAACAGTTCTAAGAGTGAAGTAGTGCTGTGTATTTTTATAACATTGGAGAACTGAGAATGCAGAGCAGCCGGTGGTACTTTTCGTCAAACCCCCTGAGAGGTCATTGTATACATGTTTTAATATTGCATACAATGTGATTTAGAGGGGAACTACACATGGGGTTGGATCACATCAAGGCTGCAGGTAGGTGAAGTGACTGAGATGTGAATTTGCCATCGGCAGTGATCCTGACTATAAACCTGCGCATCAAGAATTCTTGTCTCTGTCTTAATGCGCTGAATAGTTTAACTTTGCCTCGTCTTTCACACTGTGCAATGGACACTAACCTGTGTTGGCAAGGTGCTGTGGTTTCACTCTTCACTGCTTCTGGTGTGCAGCCCTCCACACATACAGTTTTTTTTTTTCACAAACAAGGCTGACACTGCCTCAACACCCCGCCATTCATCTTTGCTAATTAAGTCGGACAACACGTTAGTCACAGTTATGCTGACTATCAATCACACAGAAAGACCATGAAACTGGGGGGCGGATGGAGAGGCGCATGATGAATGTTTCTCCCGGAGTGTCTGTTGGTTGGTCATACTCTTTTTGCCTTTATCCACTAGCTTTGTATTAGTGCTGTGAGAAATATGGCCGTATAATAGAAAAAGTTGCAGCACTCTTGGTTTTCCTTTTGATTCTGAGGACTTGGATTTTCAGGCATACACATGTACACATATGAACACATCCACACACATCCACACACATTCACACACATCTTCAGGTGCTTTCCATCACATTTTCAGGATAACATTTGTCCACTGTCTGACTCGAATTAAAATAGTTTAAGTTTCGGTTTTTAAACTGTATTGGATACATCTGAAATACAGTAGAACATGAATTTCCATTAGAGGGGGTTTAAAGCTGCCTTACTCACTCACATGATGGACAGTGTATCACCTTTATTCTGTGTGAGCGTATCCTTCATAACAGTAACGGACACTGTTAAAAGACGCCACTGTCGTTTAGGCCTTTTTTGATTTTGATCACCAAGCAGTACACAGAGTAAAAATCTGTTGGACAACATAAAGGCAACATTCTTCTCTGTGTTCAGCTACAACTAAAGGACTTTAAAAAAAAAAAATCCTCTTTTATTTGTTGTTGCCTTGTGCAACATTCCTATTTTGATTACTACCATTTGGCTTTGCAAGACAGTGTCATTGATATGACCCGCACTAGCTCTTCTGCAATACCTGTCCAGTAATTGTCAACGTGTTCTCTTTTGCTCCATACTAAGAAGTGTGCAATTCAATAATTGTTCTTATTGTATAAACTGACTCCCTCTGGCTTTGTGCTCTAAATATCTCAAACAAGCCTGCTGTGAATGCTTCCAGTCAGCAGTGGTGTAGCTGTTTCTCCATGTGAGATTTATAGCTATCTTAAAAGAAAATGGGCTCCACAGGTACAAAATCAGATTCTTCACTCCACAAGACATAATGAGAAAATTCTCATTTAAGTGTACAAGACCTTATTGCCTCATTACTATCAGTAGAATGTGCATCGAAATCCAGATGCGATGATGAATGGATTAGGAATGTTTTTTTTTTTTTTTATTGTTTCAACATTGATAGCAAGGTGTTTCAAACTTTTCTTGAGTTGTTCCAATGGGTGAGTTACATTGAATACAATATTAATCTTCTTGAAGTTCAGTTACAGGCCCCTTTTTTGCTGAATTCACTCCCAGTTCTTTTTAAGAATTAAAATCCTTCCAAAACTCAACTCCTCTCAAACTACACTTACTTCTCTGTGATTAGTAGTGTTGTTAAGTAAGTGAGAAAGTGTTCAACACAAACACTTATACAACCATCCAGACCTCCAAAACCATATTTGTAGTTGTACTATATGAATGCACACTACTTTCTGCATTGACCCTGAATGCTTTACTAAAGGTATAAGTTAAATGTGTGTATATAGGAGAAATTGCTGCAGAATCGTGAGATCTATAGTAACAGTTGAGGCTATAGTTTGTGGGGATGGTGCATTGGATTGCATTGTTGTATAGGGAGTGCAAATTACCTCTGAATAGTTTCTGTATTCAGGATTCAGCTATTGTGTTGCTCAGTCCTATTGCACAATGCTTTTTCTCCCCTCTGTCTACAGAGAAGTGTGATGTTTTGTCGGTTTGCCCAGTAAACAGTCTCAAAGTACAGTACAGCCCTAATGGCTCAGTTGGCTCAGTGTGGAGGAGCACAGTTCTGATGTGAAGGTACTGAAGTTATGCATTTTCCATAGAACATTACAGGCGAGCCTCGGGTGTTTTTCTTTCCCAACTGCGGCACACACTCGCATCACAAATGTTGTGCCTCCTCCAGTAGAGAGAGATAGTGAAAGAGCCTGCAACGAAAATACCTGCAAAGAGAACACCTGTCAACAGTTGACGCATCCTTTGGAGCACGGGATTGCTCTTTTTGTGTTTTGATAGACACATCAAACATGCACAAGAATGCGGCAATTTGGACTCACACAAGCTTCCATCTGAAGTAGTCTGACGAATTCTTCCATGATATTTGTACGCAAAAGACTTTACCTTTTCCTTTTTAATAGTGATACTGTATACTGTACTGTAACTCTTATAACTTTGTACATATTTACGGTACAAGGTTCTGTTCCTGTAATGATTTGATGTTAAATATTTAACAACAACATACTTTTTAACTTCAGCACTGAATACTAATACTTTACTACGAGGAAAGTCCCACTGTATACTTGACCAAGGAGGAAATTGTCAGTGTTCAGCGATACTTCTACCGAGGGGAAGCTGGTAAGAGGTTGCTCTTTTTCATTCACACAAGGGTATTCAATCTGGATTCAGACAGTATTGGGGGAGTTAGCTTGTACATAAGATAAAGGGGAAAAGGTATGTGGCTGAACTGGATCAAATGCTCTGTAACAACCAGAGACCTGCAGAAAGTCCTGTTAAGAGTGAATTTTATGATTTTGCCAATATTGGTTATTTAGTAGATGGAGAAGGTCAGTCATTAATTAAGCAGCCACTGGTGTTGTTTTTCCGGAAGGACGGGTTCTTGGCTGACAGTTAGGTTGAGCAGTGCACTTTGTATGATGTCTCGTTTTAATATGGAGTGTGGTCTCTGTCCACACTGAGTTCTGCTGTATGCCAGTTGTAATTTGAAACTTGGACAGTTAAATCATGGTGTACAGCACATATACAGTTGATGTGTTTAGATTTGTGTGTAAATGAGAGGTTGTCTAAAGAAGTAACACTGTTAGTACATGGCAGGTCGGGGAGGGAGATAGACAAATAAAGAGACATCTGTCTTCAAAGGAGAAAGGGTAATTACTAAAGTACAACAGTGCCAAAAGAGAGCCATCATCACAAGTCACAGAAAGTCAACTGTCCTCCTACTTTCATTCTTTGTTCTCTGGGTCTTGCTTTAATTTTTACGTCTCCTCCTTTCCTTCCACCTGAGCAACGATCAATCTCACCCAATCAGCTCAAGGTCATCGCAAAGGAACTGGAAGAGAGACAGAAGTAGGAAAACATATTGAGCTGTGGCAAAAAAACAAAGATGTGTAGACCCATGTAAGAGAGTGTTATGGGGTCACAAAGTAATAATATAAACAGAAAAAAGATGTGGAACTGCAATAAAATGACAAGACAATGTCATACGGTCAGACACTGATGTCACTTGTTCCTCTTTATACCTTTTTTTTTTTTTTAAAGTGGGATCAGCATGATACCAGGTCATGGACTTATAGGAAATGGACCCTTACTAATGTTGCGTCATCAATCAAATCTGACCACAAGCTGTCGGATATTTCCGCTCCCTTCACTTATCCTCTCAGTGGGTCGGCAGGGGCAGGTCACTGTTGTGGCATCACAATAGGTGGGACATGTCTGCGCCATCCATCAAAGGTAAAGTGCCTATTGGAGGCCTTTAATATTTTACTAATTAAGATTGCTGAGTGCTCAACGATCATTCGTTCCAGCTTAAGTGGGCGAGGTTCACTATAAAGTGTTAAGTGACATTGATTACCGTACTGTAGAGTATCCTCTATTATGGGTTACAGGAGATTTGCCCTTCTTTTTGCCTTCCCTAGAATAAACGGTAGTCTGCTGAATATGTATTTGATATTTTGTATTGTAGTTTGTTTTACGATCCTCCTCTCATTTAACACGGACCTTTGCCCTCACAGTGCAGCAAGGATGGACAGTTTCCTCTGCTGGTCACTTCTCAAGCAGCCTTTCCAGTTCCATTATCCATTCAGTTATTGATTTTGAATTCCCTCAATTGATACAAACTCACTGCTTAAGCTTTGTGTTTGCGTCCCAGCACAGTCCAGTCTCGTCTGTGGTGAGTAAGCACTATCTAATGTCGAGGCCTCTGTTGGGAGGAGAAGAAATGTGATCACACATTGAAAGCAGTAAGCCAGCTTGGCCCTGCTAAGAATGGCGGTTTTTTTCAGAGGATCTCTTTACACATCCTCCATTTTTTTGCAATTAAATCCTCTGCTTAGTTTTCACCTCTCAGCCTTGACTCGCATATCAGAACAAGTTGAGATAATGCAGATGTCCCGGCAGGGGTGGAGTCATCTGGGGCAGCTGGATAACAAACAAAATGCATACTTTGGAGTGAATACATATTCATGGTGTTTCAGATTGAAGGGGAAACAAAGGGTTATTTCAGTGTCCGGCCTGCTTGGTGTTTGATTTCTACGGTTGAGGCAGGCTTATTGTTAAATGTCAGTTAGAAAGGTATATGTCAGTCCTGCTGATGACTCATGGCTTTCAGCCGAGTACGGCCTTTTAAATGTTTAATTATTGAGAAGATTTAAAGTCTTGCTGCTGCAAATGATTGCTGATGAACGATTCAGCAATTCGGATGCTCGCCCTTAGAATAATAAAATGATAGTAATGACTACAGATGTCTATATGAAGATATCAAGATGTCTTAACTGTCTGAATCAAAAGACATTTTTTAAATCAAAACACACAACAACACCAGGAAATTGGCTCACAGTCGCACATTATACTGTAAATCTGAAACTAGCTTCTAGAGAGAGTACACATTTATGTTGCATATGACTGTGGCAAAGCTACTTCTTAGCTCAGATTACTTGGTAGCACAATTTAATGTCCACTGTAGTTTTTGAAAATATTAATCTTGAAGGCACAGTTGTCTATTTTCTCATACATGACTAGTCATTCTGTTTGGTCCATAACCTAAAATAAGCTCCAGGACTAATGTCATTGTGCAGTGAAAGTAATGAAATTACATACTTTTCATTGAAAGTTGAAACCATTGAAACCCATAATTTAAGAGATTATACATTTGCTCATGTTTTCAACTTAATGTTTCTAAAATAGCCTATTTGGAAAAATGTCTCCATATATGTAACACTAATTTTGTTTTTTCTTTATAATAAGAGACACTAGAAAAATATATTTAATTGGCTATTTAGCCGTGGATGAATGAAGGGGTTTATTCCTGTCAACCCAGCAGCAGAACCAATAGATTTACCTAATGTCTGTGAGCCTAGTTGCAGAGGAATCATCTCAATGTTCAAAGTCTGTCAGCATATTTGTGCAGGAGAAGAAGGCAAACCATTATTTCTCTCAATTTAAAAAAGAAAAAAAAAAAGAAAAGGCACATGAATTGTGCATCACTTCTTTTCAAACACTGGAGACTAATTAAAACAGAGTCATTGGAAGGAGCTGATGTCTTTTGTAATTGCTAGACCTCTGATTCTCTTCTAATTATTGTGTCTTTGTAATTGGAATTACAGATAACCACCAGGCTCCTGTTTCCTTATTGCCCTGGATAACTGGGTGTAGAAGGGTGCAGGGGATAGAGAGAAAGAAGAACAGAGTAAAGACGGAAAGAGTGGAGATTAAAAAGGGAAAAGGGGAGATTAATTGTCTGTTTTCCTAAGATTGTCTCTCAGCTTCCAGCTCCTCGCACATTTTTACGAGGTGGAGATGAAAAGGAGCCCTTGTGTTCCACATTCCACTGCTGATGAAATTAGGACCCAAAAGAAAAGAGGGTGGGAGACAGATAGTGAGGAAAAAAGGAAGATGGAGGCTTACACTAGAGGACTGAGAAAGTGAGGCAGTGACTGGTGCAAGATAAAAAGGAGTGGTTTTACTGGTACACCCTCAACATTAGTTCAGTATCCCACTTGACCTGTTCCCTGAACAAGAAAAACTGTTTCCTAATCATACTATTAGTTCTTGGAATACAGTTTGTAAACCCTCAATGCTAATCCTTTTTTAGCCATACAAAAATGGACGCACATGCTAATACACTTTTGCTGTTTTCAATTACTGTAATCCTCCATGTGAAGGGCTAGCTTGGGATGATACAATGTCTGACATCTGACAGTCTGTTGAAGGTGTCTTTTTATTGTGTAATGTCGAAATTACTTTTGAAATGGCAGAAATACCCACGTTAGAACCACATAACAAAACTATGCCATCTTTGTTAAATCATTAAATTATTCCCCGCGGAGTGTACCAGAACAATGGCTTGTCTATTTTTTAGTGTTACCCAAATATTTCCTAGACAGCTCTCATTCAAGGATAAGAATGGAAAAAACCCCGCTGTGATCTTTTATAGCACGCTTCTGTTTTGTCCATTCAAAATTTGGTTATTAATTTATTATGACAGATCACCAAGCAAAGCACAGCATTTGTCTCACCTTTCTGTCGACAAAACATAGACTTGCAATGACTCCTGGAGGCGACGTGCATACATTGGAGTGGACGTTCTTTTAATGTTATTGTTAACATTTCTCCTCAAGGGCATTATTCAAATGAAGGCCTCGAGAGACGAGAGAAACGGATGACGGATATAAGATTTGTCAGCTCGGTGAGAAATGCAGTATGAGTCAACATGTGTATGTATGCAAGGTTACGTGTGTGTCTCTGCTGGTGGGGGGTAGTCATAAAGGAACCTCATCAGAATGCTACTGTCATTCAAACTTTGAATTGCAGCACCATGAACATAAAAATAGCCAAAGGTGAGGGCTTCTCGCAGATTACTCTGAAAAATAGGAGGAATTCAATTATGGCTGTGCATTTATGTGTGAAGGGATTTGGAGGTGAGGCATTCTTAAGGTGTTTCAGTAGTGGCAGTAGGCTTAAAAATCCAGGGCTAAGTTTCCCTGAAACATTAAATGATAAGAGAATTAAAAGAAAATGGCACATATTCACAAATTCATGCACATACACACAGCGTTGTCTTCCGCGTATAAATCTTTCTCTAAAAACCGCCTTTACAGGCCCAGCAAATAGCATTGCAAACCATTATCCAATTCAACCTCCAGACATCTTATTCATTTTTAATTAATTTTCTTTGTTCATCAATTTTATTGCAGCAGTGTAATACTCTGATAAAAGGTTTGAGGTAAATTCGTCCCGTTATTTTTCTCACTGCTGAGAAGTTCAGCCTCACTCAGGTATAGGCTGATACAATGGTAACTGTCCTTTAACATGGCGTCCTTTTCATTGATTGGAGAAAAGCGGTGGCAGATCCCTTGTTGCTAATAGCCTGCTGATGTGTGTAATCGGGGACTGGGTGACCTTTACAGTAGACACCCTACCTCCTTCCCCCCTGCCCTATACACACACACACACACACACACACACACACACACACACACACACACACACACACACACACACACACACACACACACACACACGCGGATATCCATCAGTCAAGGACTATTAATCCGGTGAGTCGGCATGCGATCACCAGGTCATATGTCATTTCATCTGTCATTTGTCTGTCAACTGAAATTGACTGGGTAGTGTGGAACAAATGATTCCCTCATATTCCATTCAAGAGACATTGTTTTAATGAAACATTTGACCTATTATCGGAAACCAAATTCTAAAGCATCATACACGCATCATAATCTCGTACATTCTCGTCCTTCTACCGACACAAACCCACGGACAGAGAAAGTAGATTCATAAAACTTTGGAGAATCACAAACTTCTGAATTTGTGCGCAGGGTGTGTTTAATTGTGTGATCTGATCAGACTGTAATTGTGCTAAAATGAAATCGCCTCGCCTCAATCTACTTGACTGGGGCTTTCTTACACCCGAGAGAATATTCACAATAACTTGGTCCGAGAGTCAAATCGGCTAATGAAAGTGCGAATGGCTTTCACACCTGGAGTCTTTCTGCGCGCACACTTAACTGAGTTGTCCATAAGCCCGCATGAAAAAAGGCGACTGGCCTATTGAGTCTACCTTACCAAACGGTGGAAACTCTCATGCTCATTTCAGCCCCATTAACGTTGTCCTTTCAAAGCTTTGATTGACTAAACTTTGATAACTTCGACATTATTATTATTAGAATGCAGCACAATTGGAGCAAGTTCTGCCCTTAAAGATCTAATTTCGTCATGCTGTAAGAACAGCGTCGGCCGGGGGGTTATACACATTGTGATGGTGTTTTCACCAACGCTCCACACGAGTCATGACTGCTGATATCAAGAGCTGCGAGTGGACACTTTTAAAAGTTTGTTTACTTTCACACAGATAGTTTTGTGACCTTTTTATCAAACTCCTGTGTGCCAGATAACAAACTTTGTACTTGTTGGTTATTTGAAATGGATGCCGCCTCCAAGCAAGCACTTCATGTGTGAACCCCGAGCTCCCTTAAAGAATAACACTGACTCTGAATTAAGCTTCACCCACTCTATCTCTACCGTTGTTTCTTCATAGTTAGAGCCATATCCTTGCACTTGCTCCCATGCACACATGTACACGTTTACATATGCACACACTTTGCTGGCCTCTGTCACCACTTTCCTTGCCTGGATGGCTGTGTAGCTGAGTTTTGGGGATGCAGCCTGGCATTCCCTCCTCGTGTGCATGCTCTCCTCATACTGTAAAAGCCTAATTGGGATTAGTGCAGCATTTTGTTTTGGCATTGTTACCGCGGCCTGTGGTCAATGCCAATATCGGGTTTGTTCTTCTCCCAAACTCCAGCACAAGGAGCCATTTGTGTTTGAGTATGTGTATGCTATTGTCTTGCTTTGTTGTGTTATAGGCCTCCATGTCTTTGCCATTTTAACGTCCATATTGGACTGAAGTAGGCCATGGAACCTTGTTTGGGAAGTCATGATGCCACCATAACAAATTAAAACAGGATAGTGTGTCAACAGATGATTTCTGCAATGCCTTTTTAAATGTGTATTTTGCACAGATGTTTTTTCTAAACTGTGGCAAAGATGCCAGCAGTTGAAATACCGTATAACCATGATAGCTATCTTTTAAATGGAGATAGATAACGGAATAAGACAATCAGCCTCAAAAGGGCTGGACATGAGGCTTTAGGGATTGTTTGGAATGTTTAATCGACTTTGTCATGCATGAATGTAAGATATCACAGATTGAAATTACTTTCTTGTTAATTCCCCTCAGTATTCACACACATTCAAACACAAAAGTCTGAATATGACGTATGCTAACAAAAAAGGCCTCTTCAAGAATGTTCATGTGGAGCACAGAATGTCATCATTTCTATTAGCTTTTAACCAAAAAACAGTTATAAATCTAACATAAATCTTCGCTGAAACACATTATTCACTTTCAAAATAAATCTTAATCTCCACATGTTACGAGATCATGCATTTTACTCAAAAAAAAAGGAAATGCTTGTATTTAAGTTAAATGACAGTTAATGCCAAAAAAGGACAAACGTCACTGAGGGATCAGCTGTGGAATTTGCGGAATCAAATAAAGATATTTGCACACACACAAACACAAAACGTGTGGGGAGCAGACTGTGCACACAAATGCTCAAACATGCGAACAAAGTTAACATGGCACTGCTCAGTTTGATACGTGTCCTCTCAGCTAACACAGACACACACACACACACTTTAGATTGTGTGTCTGAAACTATCAATGAAAAAAAGAGCTAATGAATAATACGATAATGGAGCATGACAGTCAGCAGCACTTTCAATAACTTCTTTGTTAATTACAACAGCATGAAATGGATCACTTATTGGATTTGAAAATGATTAGATTGAGATCAATGGTTGTTAACTTTTTGAGGGTTTAATGAGGATCAATTTGCAAAAATAAACTAAATCAATTCTTTTTTTTTTTTTTCGCACTTGAGTGCTGACATCTGTTTGCAAGAAACAGGCACAGGGAGAGTTGTGACAATGAGGGAAAACATAAAGATTAAGAGCGACGGTATCCTCTTCAGTATTGTATCTGCACTGATCCTTTGATGAGGCTGAGTTTGGGCGTTATCAATTATGGCTTTTACAGTTTAAATCCTTGCTCAAAAAGACAGGGATTTTTCTCACGTCTTTCTCCTCTTATTTCTGGAAATGACACACCGATTACCTTTCTCTGCACCTCTACGACTTGAGCCAAGCAAGGTTTTTAAATCTCCCTGATAAGAGAACGACAAACCTTGAACTTGCTCATTACTGAAGAATCTCCCCAACCAAGGCAGGCATCAAAGAACGCTCCACATTGACTCCTTAATACCTCTGAATCTACACCAGCACACATCGCTGCCCTACTTTTTGTTAATCGAAATCTTTACTTCACCTTGAAATTAACTAGTACTCCCTCCTCGGATGTCTTGTTGGTCGTGTGGCATATTTACAGATTTATACTTACTCCTTTAGTCCTGTTGGAAATGTGTTTATTTTAATATTTTCTTTTGAAAGTTATAGTTAGGTCCTTTTGGCTGTAATTTGTGTCACTTCATGATATCAGTTTAGCAAGAATAATTGCAGTGTTACAACTAACACTAACCGTCTTCTCTTAAAGCAACAGAACAGAGTCCCAGGTCTTAAAGTGTAACCTAATGTTAAAAAATACCTTTTTCAATGTGAGTCAGATTCCCTGCACACAAACTATATCTTTTCATTGTCGTGTTTTGTATTTCTTGCTTACAGTAAGAACGCTTTAACACCTCATTGATTCGGTTTGCTGTTAGCAGATGTGCCTCCTCATTAAACATTGCCTGTGCCATTGCATTTATGTCTACATGAGAATTTTATTTTTTATCTTCAAACTGACTCGGTTTACACGCTGCCTCTTCTATCATCTTGCGCACTGTGTGGTGCAGTGTTGGAGTCTGTTCATCTTGGGAAATATGAAGAAGTAAGTATAGGCTAATAGCCTCTCCACATACTGTTCACAGAGCAAATATTTTGACATAGTGAGAGTGGGCAGGATTCGTAAATCAACTGTTGTGTACTTTGGGAAGTTGGAGCACTTTTTACATTAGATTTAACTGACACTTTTGTCCAAAGTGACTTAGAATAAGTGCAATCATGAGGATACAACTCCGAACAGCAATAATCTTGCAAGTGCATTAGCAACCAGTTATTAAAAAAAAAAAAAAAAAAGGTCAACTGAAAAGCTATTTACGGCACGCGTACTCTTAGATGAGCTCTAAAATAACTGAACTTCTCTCCAAGAATCCTTAGCATCACAGCTGTCAGTCGATGTATTGTTTGTTACAAACCACAAGGTTAAACATTTGGCTGTTTATGGACATTATTTTTATTCCTTTTTTATTTATTTTTTATTTCGGTGTGCAAATTCACGGTTTTAATTGATTCCTAAAAAAAATAGTTGCACAGGAGAGTTGAACAGAGAAAACCAAGTGTTTTACAATGTTGTAATAGAAACATGAGACTTAAGCTCAAGTGTTAAAATAGAATAGTGCCGTAGACCGTTTCTATATGAAATGAGAACGCTTGATGGAATATTTTAACAGCCTTCAAACACTCACCCCTGAGTAGGAGAGGATTATTATATAATACAATTTATGTATTCTCACTCATGCACTGTTACTTAACATTTACATTATTTACAAGACAGACCCCCTTTTCTTCTTTCTGTATTTTTATTAAAACATTTCTTAGATTATATGGATTCAATGCCATTGTGAGTTTGTATCTTTACGGATTTTCATGGGAGGGTCTGGAGAGGATGGATGAGAGGTAGGGATGGATAAATGGAAGGAAAAACATTGCTTCAATTGTAACATTTTAAGACTTCCATCTGTCCTTCAATAAAAAGAAAATAGAACAGTGCCATTTGGCAGATCATTACAGGGGCATTTGTGGTGAACATTTCAGCTTTCTGAATGTCTTACACAAGAAACATTTCTCATTTCCAGCAGGAGGACAATGATTATTTAGGTATAGAAGGGCACAGATATTATTCAGCTAAGTGTGATTCAGCATGGTATTTAAAACAAAAAAAAAAAAAAAAAGAGATAACGTCAAAGAGGGATTTTATGTGACATTAAAATACACTATTATAAAATAATTTTAAGTATTTATTGGCAGTTTATTGTACTGGATTGCATTATATTTTACAGTTGTTTGAAATGGACAGGAGGTAGCATGGGATGTTGACGAGAGGACAAGTATGTGGGGCGTGATTATGTGTGGGTTGTCACAAGTTGTCAATAGCTCATGTACTTGTTTACGTGTCTGAAAGTGACTGATCACAACCTCACGGTGACAAGACTCAAGGAGCTCACTGCACCCACCAATAACTCCTCATAAAACAACAATTTGCCATTGTTATAGTTCAGTGTTCGTACACATTAAACAAACAAGGTAAAATCCGTGGGAATCAGTGATTAGAGGTGCTGGTTGGTGGAATTATTTTTACCTTTGGACAGAGCCAGGCTTTCAGTCTTTGTGATAAGCTAAGCGAACTGTCTCCGGGCTGTAGCTTTGTATTTAATGGTGTGAGAGTGGTATTGATCTCATCTCGAGCATCCTAACGCACACTCACCCTGATCTGCCAATCACCGGGAGGATAAATGTTTGGGTGCTTTGAATGTTTAAATATAGCCAAGGTAGAACTAATCGGAACTCTCAGAAACGCAGTTTCATAGCATAAGAGATGCTTTTCAGTTTTATAGAGATATTGGGATCTATTGCCTTTTTGAGAAATGGTTCATACAGTGTAATACAGAAGTGTTCTAAATGTTCCTTATTTTTATAATGAAAATAGTTTACCAAAGTTGCCAGTGGGCAAAATGTTACCTCACTTCCCAGAAAGAGACATTTTGTCTGTGTCTGTTGTACTGAACTCGCACCAAACCCTGACTCTTTAACCAAAGTTCGAACCGAACCGTGACTTTTGTTACCGCTTATTTTTTTGTCCCAGGACCCATTAGGGCATGACGACCATAAGAAACTACAGTAGATTGATGTTTCTTCCTGCCAGTGCAGTATTCAAGAACCCATTAGGTTTCCCTGAGCCTGCCAGCAGACTCTTGAAGCTTTTGTTTTGACCTAGCAAATTAAAATGTCTGCTCTTATCAATGCCCTCCGGGCTAAAGGGAAGGATTGAGAGATGTCTCCCTTTGTCCTTGTCAGGTCGCCAGTCTGCCCTCCATCACTCCAGTAACCACAAAGTGTGTGTGTGTGTGTGTGGGTGGGTGTGTGTGTGTGTGAGAAAGAGGGCTATGCTTATGATGTAAAATCATTGTTTTCTGTCCAAATAGAAGCTTGGCACTTCCAATTACTGTCATAATTTACAATTACTGCCACGCCTGGAAAACAGAGGACAACACATAACCACAGGTACGGTTTATTCACTGTTAGGGGTGTCAGTCCTTGGATACAGGAATTACTCCTATTTTTCTGGCATGATATTTATCTCTGGACATTGTTGGACTAGAATCTGGAGAGGTGACTTCTATGTCCTGTTTTAGTTTCAATATATTATGCCTGACACTGATATTTTTAGATTTATTCCTTTTTTTGCCCACCTGGATGCACATTCCACTTCCAGCAAACTGGCTGCCATTGTACATGTGACCCCCCCCAACATGTTATATGTATGTGTGTGTGTGTGTGTGTGTGGTTCTGCTGATGTAAGTTTGGGGCTGCAGCATGGTTCATAATGAGAATGTATGGCTCTCAGTGCAGCCTGCCTTGCGGCCGCCCTGCTGCAGAAATGCATATGATTTTTCTCTCTCTTTCCATCAGCCACTCCTCTACTGAGTCTCTCTTTTTTTCCTCTAGGCCTTTTCTGTCAATTCCTTTGTCTACTGAGTTGTAATCTTTGCCCCTTCCACCTTGGCTGGGTAAAGACGCACACAAAAGTGGAATCCATCCATTGTTACCATGTTCCTTGGTAGTCCGCGCATGTTGGTGGAAAAGGTGTCGGGGGTCGTTCAAAGATAGACCGGTGCACTGCTCAGAGAAGCAAGATTCATACTTGTTTCTTATCATTATTTTCCTTTCAGCTTACTCCATCTCTGTTTTTTTTTCCACATCGTTCAACTCATCATTTTATCTTTTCCGTGCACCCAGCAGCCATCTGTTGCGCAAGGAAATGTCCCCTGCTACTTCATTCTCATTTCCACTATCCATCATTTTATTATTTTTTATCTTCATGCTCTGTCAACCCAAACCCAAACCTGTCTGCTTGCTCTGCAGCATCAGCCTCTAACTATCTTCATGGTGTGGTATTATTGTTTTCCCTCTCATCCTTGTTCTCTTACTCTTTTCCTTTCTTTATGCGTCTCCCAGGATCGATAAAACAAAATGCAGAAACAAAATGCAGAGCTCTGCTATTACCCTACGGGGACGGCCATTTGACAGATCCAGTTCTGGCAGCATGAGCCAGCAAACACAATGGGGCAGGGATAAAGGTAGATAGTCACTGACAGCCTACAAATAGGCCAGAGGGACTGAACAGGATAAGATGGCCAAGTTCTACACGCATGAAACGCCTGATCTCTTGATAGTCGCCTGATAGTTAACGAACCAAAGTGGCAGTGAAGGAAACGCATATGAGCCTGATCAAGGCAGCGGTATT
The DNA here is from genome assembly GCA_943590825.1 of Bovichtus diacanthus. NCBI lineage: Eukaryota > Metazoa > Chordata > Actinopteri > Perciformes > Bovichtidae > Bovichtus > Bovichtus diacanthus. The sequence continues at coordinate 5,848,899 of CALSBV010010813.1, forward strand.
ACAGACCAGATGTGGATGGGATATTTTTTGACGGCACAAATCAAAAGTAAAGAAAAGAAAAAAGTAAACTCGTATTTAGACATTACTTTTTTTATCGTGCTTACATGGCATCCAACAAAAGATCTGATTCTGAGCCTACCAGAAAAAGGCCTACAGCGATCAGTGTTTGGAACACATAGTCAAGTGTGAGTAAGAAGATGTAAAATTAAACCTGAGGCAATGGATGAGAGAATTTGGAATAATCGTAAACGTAATTCCCAGAAGCTCTACACATTGCAACAAAGAAAAGATGCAACATGACTTGAACAGAGGTATTTGTGGATGATGCTGCCTCAGAATGCTGCACTGTGCCTACGCCAACTTTTCAGTAAAGCACAAATATTGTGTGTTAGTGTATAGAACTGTTTGCTTCTGATTGTGTAATAGTTTACAGTATATGAATCTAAACAAAAAAAATGTTTTATCTTAATATAATTATAAGAGAAGGTGATGGACTTTGAGTAGCTTGTATTTCACACCAGAAAGTCTTAGAATAACCAGAATATACAGTGTGGGTTAAACAAACGGCAGTGATTCAAAGACAATTAAGTTTTAAATACATGATAGACCTGGGAAGAAATATTTAATTTGCAGTAATTATGTAAGTTTCTGCTGCTAAATGTCCTTTATAAATAAATAAAAAAAAGAAATGGCGTCAGAACAGGCTTTCACACTTTATCCTTTTAAAACAGATGGCCTGTAGTAGGGGTATAAGAAAGCTGTCCCTCCCTCAAAGGGAGCTTTAATTTCCACTTATCAGTCATGGTTGAGAGTTATGCCAAGAAGGGCTCTGGATGGAAGTGGGCAGTTTGGGTGTGATCGCTGTGATATGGTCGAGTCACTCATTCGCCATGAGGTAATACTGCAGATAGAGCCCAGATCTTTCTCAGTGTGTCATCAGCCGCTCACTAACCCACTCTGCCACCTCCACCAGTGCGTCAAGACCTTAGGCACTATTTGTGTGATCCACCTTCAAATGGACAATTCTGATAGTAATATATTAGACTAAAATGTTATCACTGGAGATATTGTGCCAAAAAAGAATGAAACGTGTAATTAGGATTTGTACTCGAGTGTGTTGAGAGCTCCATTGGGGCTTTGAGGCAATACTCTATAAAGAAGTTATTTACTTTCTCCATCAAAGGGTTAACTAGGAGAGGCAGGATCCTTGTCGAGGTCTGCACACTGCGTTCTTAGTAGAGCAGGAGTGTGGGATTAGCCAATTAGCATCACAGGGCCCATATAAAGACAGTGTTAGAGGCTTGTAAATTTAATAAAGTGAACAGACAAGAAGCCAAAGTAGAACGAGCAGGAGGGCATCGCCTTATTAGCTGTTGGATAGGGACCGAAGAACGTGAATCTTTGTGGGCTTGGTCCAGATGTCTTTACACCTTGTTAACGTCTAAATTCTTTAGTGGAATTTACTCAATAGCCAATTAACCTAAGTGAAAGTGTATTCTCTATGAAATCAAATGTGCTTTTACATTCAAATACAGTATGAAAGGAATGGCAAAGCAGCCTGACCAGCAAAGATGAAACATTTGTGAATCTTACTTTCAAATCTTAAATATTCTTTAAATATTGCATGAAGTTGGGAAACTCATGAGCCTTTATTCTTAAAACACTCACCCCAAGCTGGCCTTTCAGTTTTAGAAGTAATACAGTATCCATCCATGCTACCGGTTTCTTTATGCTAAACTAACGGCTGCCAGCTGTAAGCTTGATTTCACCGCACAGACAGAGAGTGGTATCAATTATATCAGCTTATTCTCAGCAACGTGATTAATAAATGATATATTTTCCTTCTGTGATGTAGTTTTCCTTTCATTTCATTATATGTATGCAGAGCAGGAAAACGTCTAAAATCTTAAAGCTGTCGACTCCCATGAGAATGGACGAGTGCTGCTGATCGTGGGCTGCTAGGTCCAGTCTGCTCTCCCAGTCCTCTCACTTTTATCGCAGGGCTAAACAGCTACTAAGCCACTGGGAAATCGAGTGCTCGCCTGCTTGTTGCACTCGTTTACAATACAGAGAGAGAGAGAGCAAAAGCTACTTGGAGATTAGACCAAGAACTGGAGAGTAAAGTCCAGTCAGAGAGAGAATAAGTGAGAGATGGTTTGACCAGTAGAACTATTGAGAAGAATAAGAGCGTGGCCGTGAGAATGAGAGAAAAAACAGCTGTCCAGTTTGAGCTTAATTAGTAAGTGTGGACACAAAACTAAAATAAATAATTCCAATATCCGCTGATACCCCATTGATCAATAACACAGTGTGACATTTAACGATGTGATACTATCCTTTCTGGTTTCAGTATTTCATAGTTTTGAAACAGAATTCTTGCAGAGATTGGGATTTATTCACAGCAACTCGGTAGTTTTACCTACAGTATGTAGATTTAGAGAGTCTCTCTGATATTGCCTGCATACATTTAATTATATGCAGGCAGAGAATCATGAGGCCGACTAGAGACCTTGATTAGTTCTCCGTCAGACCTTGAAAACTGTAATGATACCGTTATACTGGCAGGTGATACAGCCCCTGAATGAGAGACCTCAAAAGTAGCAGCAGATAGCATTTAGCTGTGAAAGGTTTATTAGTTTTCCGGGATAAATATGTTTGCATATGCTAATGAGTGATGATTTATATCCTACACTGCAATGTGGGTAGAAAGTATTCAAGCACTGGAAATGCATGCAGCTGTAGAGATCAAATCCTAACGGGATTAAAAGAGGGTAAGTAAAGCACACCGGAGAGAATAAAGGTGTGGATGCAGGCAGGCAGACAGACAAAAGGAATGGGATTTAGAAACATCACACGTAGAACATGTTAGGATCTGAGACACAGAGACCCGGCAGCAGGAGACTTCAAACAGATGGCAGCTTAGGTCTGCTGGGTCATTCGTAGCAGTGATCAGTGGAGCACAGTGCAGAAGACAGTGATTCAGTAGTAAGCCACCTGTACCTCGTACCAAAAAAAGAACAAATTCGAACAGTATGGGAGCGGCAAGCTGATAATTACAAACATAACTGATATAGTATTAGTTATTAAAATTCACAACCACATCTACAATATTACGGCAGACGTTTTACTATTAATGCTTTTACACACTCGTGGCCTTTTTTTTTTTTCCGTGCTACTAATTCGCACATCAATACATTTTTAGTTTTTTTCAGAATAAATACTTTCACGCAGAATGCAAATATTATGTGCCAAAAAAAGCAATTAATATCAATTTTGGAAATAAGGTTGATTTTTCTGAACTTATTCTGAACGAATAAACAGGTTGAGTTGGACAATATAAAACAATACCAGTCTGAACAAAGATGGCAAACTTTATTACTCCATTCAAATTCAACAAAGGCAGCACATGCTAGATCCACTCCTTCCTTTCTTACTTTTCACAATAAAAGACATATAATATTAGCAGCCAAGTATTTCACATTTTGGTGTTGTTTACTCGTCATTCCTTCTATGTGTAAAGGAGTTTACTCAAAGTGCGATCGGAAGATCTCAAACATCTTGGGATCAAGGCCACATTTTAGAGGGTGCACAATTTTGAAATAGTTCAGAATTTTGATCAGTAAAATATTACAATGGGACCAAGAATGTCTCTTCTCCAAGCTGTCATTGCATACTAAGGATGGCACTGGACCTTTTTGAAGGAACTTTGAAGTAGTAGTCTCTATCAATGGTCACCCCATGTGAGATTATAAAATCTAGCAGAAGAAAAAAGAAAGTTGTATTTATCCATTATAGCTCCTGTGCAGTTGGGTCCTCAGCTTTTTAACCAGTCAGCCTGTCTAATAGGGTAAAAGCAATCAGTAACACCATTTGTGACATTTCTGCCAGTAAACGCAAGACGTCCTGTGTTGTATTAAATAAAAGTAATTGCTGAAGGAGGTAGTGGGGTGAAAGGTGTATGGAAGACTGGCTGGTTTGTGATTTTAATCAAAGTAGAAACCCTGTGGCTGAGGAGACAAGAGAGCAGCCGCGCAGGACCGGGTATTAGCTCACCCCGTACTGACACTTCAAATTGATGTTATCAACATGGTAATAGACCTACTTTTGCCAGCTCCCTTCGTGCATTATGGGGGATGACAGTTTACTTAGGGACTACATAAAGTAGATCATATTTCCACTAGATTTTCTGTCTGCTCACGTTTACCTCAGTATCTGCAAGCAGATGGCCTGGCCTTCGTGTCTTTCATGCCACCTGTTGAACTGGCACACTAAAAAAAATATGTGGCAGTACCTGGAGATACAAGTTATGCATTATCGTTAATCTGCCATTAGATGAAATTGTCATACCCTTGGAGATTATTTTGTTGTAGCAGCAACATAACAAGATTTAACAGGGACTAAAAGAAACGAGGCAAAAGCACACTGATGGCATATATCATTTTAAAAATGAAAACGATATGCGATTATTCAATGATATGCAGAGCTAATAATAGTTCAATCGTGATAGTCGATTTCATGTATTCAGTGAATTATTAACTAACTCTCACTTTTTTAAACCCATCAGTCCTAATGCTTACTTTTGCCAACTTTCCTAATGTTATAAATGAGCGACTACAGTTTGAGTGAAGTTTTGCAATAACATCAATATCTTACAATGTTGGAACTGTTGATCTGCTCTTACGGCACAAGACTGGTCCCATTTAATAAAGCTGCCGAATAGAGATGTGTGCAAAGAATCATGATAATAAATAAACTGCATTTATAGCATTGAGATATGGTCTATGAGCAGGTGTCAAAGGATGTTTTTCTAGACTGCTGAGAATGTGAAGCCCTTTGCAGGAATGATCAATGGCAGAGGATTTAGTATAAATTCAAAAAACAGTTGGGACAGAAAAAATATCTCCGAGGTTGTGGCATCTACCTGTGTACTATCATGTACTGCAGGGCTGTACATTTTGAATAATATTGTCACATCTGCTGCAAAAACATCACACACACAGACACACACACACGCACGCACACAAGCATACAAATATGGCTAACATCTTGAATATTTCTGTTACCAGGGAAACAGTCGTGAAGCGGTTGCCAGGGAGCACCCACATGTTATAGATTGACAGAATGCACAGCCATGTAAAGTAAAAATAAGAACAAATATAGAGGTCGCCAAACCCAGAGTGGTGAAATATAATAAGTGTATGCAGCCTTTTACCTTCAGAAACTACGTCAGTGTCAGCCCCTACAGAAGGGCAAAGCCCTCTTTCATTTCATGCATGAGGACCCTCTGTTCCACATTTTGTTGTTTCTCTGCTCACAACTCATCTCCCAAGAGAGGAAATTAATAAAAACTAGAGTGCAGAACATAACAGAACAAAGAGAAGGGCTGACGATTAGGAAATTGGATCCTAATTCAAGAAATGATTAGTGATTTGCTATTTAGGATGTGAGACCTTTTTGAAAGTAAGGTCCTCTCTCACTGGCTTTTTATCAAAAGTAACCAAATGAAAATTGCATTTTTAACATTCTTAACATTTTTACTTATATACTTGACATTTTAACACGCAATGAACAATATATATTTTAACCATAATCTTTTAATAAATTCCTTTTTTGTTTATCCATAACGGACAACTATTTATGTATGCATATTTTTTTTATCTGGGCTGCACCAGTATTGGTTAAATGTTTGTTTTTTTGAGAGTGATGTGTTGCACTGTAAATGATGATGATACACCTTAGTGCAGGATAGACGGATTGAAAAAGGTGCCATGACACCAGTTCACTCGACTGTTTATTACACTTGGGAGTTATGAAGGTGTTAATATGTGTTTTTCTTTTTTTTGCCTAGCAGTCCTTGTACATCCATGTACACATACCAAAGTATGTTTTGGCACATGCCTCCATCAGTAGATATTGAATTAACTTAGGAATGTGTGTTCTTGGCAGCGCAAAGCAAACTGTGTCACCTTGGCATTTATCTACAGATGCTCATTCCAAACTTTAAAATCCTGCTGCCTGTTGGGTGTTTTTTTTTTTTTCTTTTTTTTTGTTTGTTTGGAAGGAGTGTGGTGCCTTAATGGACTTGATAATGGGGATCTGTCTTGTGACAGCCATTACCACCTGAGTTTAATGTGCACTCTCAAGGTAGTATGTTGACATTTTCAACTTGGCACATCCGAAGGCTTGGCTCGTCACGCATGCTGCTCCTATGTGCCCAGCCTTCCAAAGATAATGAGCTAATTTGTTTTTCAACAGGACAGTGCTAACATTAAGCACGGAGCAGTACGGTAGGGAAAAGTCCGTTTTTCTTCTTCAAAGGACTGAATGATCCATTTTCAATCTTCAGACACGTTTGTGTTCAGTTATTAGGGCTCATTATATAGAAGGAAAAGGTAATGTGTTCAAGATAATGAGTAAAAGCATAACAGCCTTTTACCACCAAGAGCCAAACGTGTTCATAACAAACTGACGAGCAAAACTACAAATTGTGCTTTTAACAGTTTTCACATTATGTTACAGAACATGCATATCATATATTTGTGCTTTATTGTCACGAAAATATTTATAATTTATGTTCAAGACATTCCTAATTATAGTGCGCACATTGATGGATGAGCTGCATCTCAATTTCAGATAATAACAAAAGCTTATTGAAACCTGGAAGATTCTGCTCTGAATTAGAAAAACTGATGATCCAGGAAATTAATACAGAAGCCTTTTCCTTCCAGACTGAAGGAGAGCGAAACGTTGCATCTTCTGCATTAATAAATTGGTCAATGCGCAATTTACCTAAATTATTTTGAATGACTTAAATAAGCCAACCCCCACCCCCCCCAAGACAAAAACATTGGTGAACAGGTCAAATTAATAGTCTTCCACCTGCTTCACTGCTGTGTTTACTTTTACTCGCACCATTACCCTCATCTAAAGACCTTAATAGTGTTAATTGCAATTTCATTAATGGTTACATCACTAAGATTGAGCAGATTTATATTGTAAAGACTGAAACTTAAAAAGAACACACCTGACAGAAACGGAGAAAGATGGCAACCTATTACAGTCTCTTTCTCACCACCAGTCCAGTATTCACTCATCCACATGGATCGGCAGTATAGCTGAACACAATAATCCCTTTTAGGACACGAGTTATTTGAATATTAAAATACTCTATTCAAGTTCTCTGTTTCCAACCTTTGCATGGCTTAAAGAGCACAGCTTCATGTGCATGCTTTATCTGAAGCACCTCACAGTAATTTGGTTAAATGCATTTTTAGCACTTGGAGTTCTTCAAGGAAGTTCCATACTCTGGTACCCGTGCCAAAAGCTACATTACACAGGTTTAACTGCTTGATATTGCATTGCTCAACTTAACAGAATGAAGGAGCCCATCAAGCTGATTTAACACTTAAGAAGAAGGTTATTCCTTAATGTGAGTCAGGTGTTGGTCAATAGTGGTTTTGGTGGATTTAGATGAGTAACTCTGCAAAGTATGTGAACACCTATCTGCCATAAGGCTCGCATATGAACACATGTCCGGTATTGTTCAAGCTGTGGGAACAGGAGGCTGTGATCTTGTGTGCCAACACGGGCCTCAGTGGAGCTGGTCAGTGTTTGTGGTATCATGGCCAACATATTATAGTGGCTACAGTCTTCATGCAGTGGATTGCTAATGCTAGCCTCATGTAAGCCGTTGAAATGGTGAATGCGATGTCATTTCCATGGAGGATAGCGCTTGAGCTTTCTAAGAAGCTCAGACTATTTCTTTACAGTGAAGTGACTAAAGCCTAAATTTAGGCTTAAGGGAAGAAATGTCAGCCAACTTATCAACACAACATAAATAATGCATAAAGTGTTTTGGGTTTCACACATTTTCTGCTTTTTGTAAGGATGCAGTCGTACACTATAGGTTGCACAGTTTCGGGGTGATGTGGGATAATTCTCTGACATCCTGAAGTAAATGCATTTCTTTATAGTTTTCCTTATCTGCCTAAAAAGACAGTATGTGCCTGGTGGCTGTTGTTTTATATCAGGGGTGTTGATTTGTTTGTAGTACTGTTTTTACTGGTTTTATGTCGTATTTAGAGTGAAATTATGCATTTTGCTATATCGTGCTATCCTGTTTTCTTCTTCTCCAACAGAAAATGTCCTCCCCCAAATAATATTTTGAAATGTGAACAAAACATCTAAGCTAAATTTGGCCTTTGGTTGCTATAGTAACAATGCACACTGCTGCCAAAATATAAACACAAACAATTACATGCCGATTTATCTCAGCCAGCACTTTGTTACATGGCACTTTTTCACTTCTTCCCAAGTTGGGCTAACGACCAGCTGCGTTGTCTCTCTGCTAATGGTGGCCTTTCCCTTTTGACATCCCAGGACGCAAGACTGCCTCACTTTTTTTTCCGACATCTCAGTGTAGCAGCTGCTCATGGTGCACTATTGCTACCCAAACATTAGTGTTGCAGGCAGATTGAGCCGATATAGATCATACAGTGAACTCAGGACTGCCTAAAGTATTTAACATCTATCTGTGAGATGTGAGGGTAGAACTATAAATTACTCTGGCATTTAAGAGTTTATAATCCTGAGCCCTCAACTACGCCTTTTATACTGTTATCACATAAACCACATGTTAGCCCTGTCAGGGAAATTAAGGAATAAGGTGCTGGACAGGAATTCATACAGACTACATTCCAAAAATCCATGTGGCTCTGATTTTCAGAACAGGCTTCAGCTTGCTTTTTTGGTAACTTGTTAGGCAACCATTGGCTTTGCTTATCTGTTTATTGGCTTGGTCTCATTATTTGACCAAGTTTTTCAATCATTGATTGTGAAAAAAATAAAAAATTCTGGTGGCAGGAAGACTAAAGTAAACTAAAGGAAGACTAAAATATGATTTAAACCATTTTAATTAATCCTCCAACCTTGCGTTCTCACAGTATACAACTGGAGCACAAAGGAGTGGAGCATCCCTGAATGAACTTATAGTAATTCATTATTTATCTTGCATGTTGAGGTGGGCAGAGAAAGACAAGGGCAGGTCGTGATAATCAACATGCACGGTGGGATCAAGAGGACAAGTGAGAGGCAAACACAGAGGCATCAGATGAGAAAAATAAGACTGAGTGAGATATGTCGACAGGGAAAATGAGACCAGAAAACTACAGCCAAAGAGAGACAAAGAAATGAGATGATATCAGAGCAAATGACACATTACCAAGAGAGAGCATGAGATGTTTCCTAATGTTTCTAATTCCAGCAGACAAGCAAACACCCTGCCTATCCCTGTCCCAATGGTGAATGAGTCATGATTATCCTCTGACAATGCTAGCCAATCTTTCTCGATAACAACATCCAAATCAATCTTCACAAAACCCAAACACATGTTTGGCATATATAAACTAAGCTATTCACCTGTTTCAACATTCAGCACAGTGTGCTGCCAATGAAGTACCTTGTCCCAACAGGCATTGCTGCATGTTAATTGTAAGAGGGCTAATCAGCCTCATACTAACGAAAAAGGAAAAACAAGCACACACATCATTGTGTATGCAAAGGAATATATTATGCATATTAGACTGACCATATTAGCCCTGGAAGGAACAGTGGTTGTGCTAAGTTGATGAGAGAACAAGTGACAGAGAGTCGAAAGCTGTCTGAACAAGGAATGAGGGAGTGGAGAAATAACCAGGAAACACAGAGTTGTAGGGATTCATTTAAATAGCCTAATATAAGTGCAATTTCAGAGTGGCATTTGTATTTGCGTTTTAACAGAGACATCAATATGATGTTAAAATTTAAATCATATCTTTAATGTTACAGGCTGAGCCCATGTTTGCTTTGTGATGCACACTAAGTCACTACCAATTGTTCAAGAGTTGAAGCTGATGCGACAAGACATGGTAGCTAGTTGTACCACATTTTGGTGGTGTTGTTTATATCATTGTCTGGTGGCATCAGTTTCAGTGTCGGAAAAGCAGTCAGTTTCTGAGAACTATGCATTGGGTGTGTCTCCCAAGTCTTACAATTCTTGTCCGTTTTTTTATTCTTACGTTGTTTACTGAATGTCTGCAGAGTGGTTTCTGTTTCATTAGGTCAAGCTATTCTCCCAGGCTGCAGAGATTTAGACTGCTGGCCTTTTTCTGTTTCATCCCTTGGGTACCAGCAGTCTAAAAAAAATCCCTGAGCATAAATTTCACAGGGCACAGCAGTTAGCTTCTTTTGTCAGCTCCAATGTCGGAAATAATAACAACCAGCTCTCAAAAGTATATTTAACATAGGGACCCAGGCAAGGAGACATGAAAATACGACACAAACTGTGTTTCATTGTCAATCCACAAACCACATTGTGATGTTCAATATTATATTTTTTTGATTGATTGCAGCTTCTAGAGCAAAGAACACAAAGCAGCAGCTGTAACACAAAGCCTTAGACTGAAAGTGGAATAGAAAATCACAACACACTATCAATACTTTTGAAAGCGTTCACTGTTAACTATTGTGTACATTTGTGTTTTAGATTTCACACAGAGCAAATCAGCAGACAGTTCCTTTGTGAGCTCCTAAAGCTAGTCTGTGCATGGTGCAGGTCAGATAACATTGACGCGTTATTACAGTACATTGTGAGAAAAGTTTAGAAAAATTGGTTGTGACGGTTGAAGATGTGTATTCAATTACATGAAGTTAAGATAATATGCTTTATAAGAATAGCAGGATTTAGTGTTGCATGTTTTGTAATAGGAACACAGATGCAAGGTATGTCTCACATTTGTACTGCAACATTGCCACATCTCAGTGAATTACTCACACATTTGGAGCAATCTCAGCCTTTAGAAATCCATAAAGTCTACAATAAGTGGCTTTGCAGTAGTCAAGTCAAGTGCCATTGACTTTTGAGTTCTTGCTCCATGAGAAAAGTTGATTTTGAAGATTGGAGAATAGAAATGTATATGTTAATTGTGTAAAAATGGATTGTTAACACAGATGCCAGTAGAGAGTTGACAGGGACGGGAGTGAGATGCCAAACAACAAGTCCCCAGCTGGACTCGATGTCTACCTCTTCTAAAACATGGAGACTGCCTGTAGAGTTTACAGCACTCACTAAGAAAAGAAAAAAAGATCCATTGAGCAGATTCATATTGTAAAGACTGACAGTTTCCCAAGAATTGCCTAATGTCACAAACGCATCCGACAGAGACGGCGCTTCCTTCAAAAAGACATTTCCACTTGTCCAACGTACAGGACCACAATACACTCATGTTTCTTCGTGTTGTAAGGGCAGTGTCGCTGCATCCTGTGCCTAGTTCCTGCCCAAGACGATAGTGATTGTTTTAAAATACAAACAAGCCAGGGTGTTTATTTTTTCCCAGACCTTTCCTCCAGTGCTGACACAGCCCTGTGGAGATGGGTCTGGCTAGTTGAGACTACACTACAGCAGTGTGGCAGAAACTGTTTCAGCTTCCATAATCACTGCTCCTTCTGGTGGGTACAGTAGATAAAGCATTTCAACTCATTTCCACACATGATGCTTAGGGGCATTACGAGACGACACTGCATGCACTAAGTCATCGAGGGGGGATCACATACCACTAAGGACTGAGCAGGGACCCAGCGCGGATTAGCCACGGATCAGTTTGGGCCCTGTCACGGCCCAGCCGGCTATTTTAGATTGCTATACAGTAGGCTAAATATTTGTTCAAAATGTATCTGAGAGGTACCAGTCCAACTGATTTCAGAGGCTCTGGGTTGTGGTGGTGTTATATTAAATCACATTGAATTGGGAGGTTTTCCTGTCCACCCCTGGAGACAAACAGAAATGCAACATTCAAGCTTCATAAAGCTTCCTTGTATTGGGTTTTACTATACAGGTCCTGTTGTTATCCAGCTCCACTCCTTGTATATTAACAGTATCTACTATACTAAGTCTATTTCTATTCTAGTCTGTTATTTCTACTTGTCAGTTGTCTGGGTATAGGGTATAATTTACAGCAGTGAAACACTCCTTCACAGTTCAGATGACATGGGCAGTCTTGGCATCAATAGTATTGATGGGGATATGTACCCTTATCTTAGTCTGACAGCAGGAGTGAAGGCTTGAGGAAAGGGCCACAGACGAGATTGAGTGAGTGAATGAGAGAGCGATGGAGAGACGATTAATTCTTACTGGAGGTGCAATGTTGCTGTACACTTAAATGTTGAACTAAGCTGTGGTCCAGCTGCCACATAATACTGATTTCCTCCCATTTTCCCTTTCTGTGTGGCGAAGAGCTATTATACTGTGGGAAGCTGCCAAAAACAGAGTGGAAAGGTCCATTCATAATGAGGAAACGACACAACATCCAGTCTCATCTTAGCTGAGGGTGATGTGGATCATTTGAGGCTCTTATGTATTTTCCAGCAACTAAAACATAAAAAACAAAACTGCACTTTGTGCCAGCTGTCCCTGCTGAATGCTTAAGAACCATCAATGACCAATTTAGAAGTCAGCACTGCTCAACAAACCAGTCATTTGTGCTGAAAAGACGAGGAATATGATCCACGTCGATACACTGAAGTACACAAAGATATGTTTGTAAATGTATGGTAGATCTAGATGTTCTTTTCAACTTTTCTATGCTCCAACTTTGGAACAATTTAATCACAAATGCAATAGTGTAGTCAATATTAAAGTTTCAATAGTTTTCTCTGTGGAATCAATGATTGTTTTTTTGTCCCAACCTAAACTCTTCTACCATCACGTTCAATTTTACATAATGAGGTTTAACATCTTCTTCATTCATAACTAGGTGCTCATACTAAACAAAACAAGGAGTATTGCAATACAATCAAAGCCTCTTCAAACGGCCTCTTAATACAACACCGACATTTCATTCTGAATCACGTATTACAAGCTGTCTCAATTAGATCGCAGTTACACCATTGTCACTGCAGGGTAGAGTGGTGTTGACAACATCGCAGCATTTATCTCAGTGGTGACTCCTTTGAATCCCAGGATTGTGCTCTGAGTCAGAGCAAACTAAATGAGACTGTCTTATCTAGACTGTGAAATCACCGAGACTGCCCCAATTTATGCAATATTCACTACATCTGTGCTGTGGTGGTTTGTTTCCTCCCTTCATATTACATTGGTAAAATGAGGGCCAGACACTGTTGATATCATGTTTTCATGGGCAAACAGATTGGGTGGCACACAGTTATAATGTCTTCTTTCAGCCTGGTGTCTTGATGCTAATTTCCCGTCTCCCTAGACCATCTCTGCATAACTCCACTGGTCTGATGAGACGAGGGCTCCTGCAGAAAAATACTGTGTACTTTAGTTGATCAGCCCTCATCTGCATGGCAGATGTTCCTTTTATAACCGTTTCAATTACGAGTGTAGGAACATAAGAGAATTGCTTACAATCTCCTTGCCCCTTCCCTGATTTGCTGACAGTTAAGTGAAAATACATGATCTCATTGTAATGGTAATTGTATTAGTGTTTTTAAAGATGATTGGATGTGTTTTAAAGATGTATCCTTCTCGACTGAATTCATCATCCATCAATCAACGATACCATTACTGAGAAGAAAATTACTTTCTCCGGAATGGGTTTGATAGATTAGTAAATCTCTTTACCCAAAGAAAACAGCTGTTGGTTTTCCTCTCCCTATTAAGGCTATAAAACAGAACCACCACACTGGCGGTGGATAGGTGCGCTGCGGCACTTGTTGACGCACCACCCCGCCAACTTTTTTCCCCACTCGCTCCCTGCTTTGGCTCCCGTAGCAGCTCCTCTTCTCTGCTCCCATGGCAGCTCCACTCTCCTCACCTCATGCTGTCTCTCCTGTGTGTCAAAGAATGTAAGAGGAGAGATGGAGGTCGACAAATATCCTGAATTATATGACCCACAGTCCCGTCATTATAAAGACAAATATAAAAGAAAAAAAGAGCCATAACTCTGGAGATTGGCTTTTCAGGTGAGAAATCAAGTTTAGAAGTGGTTTTCCACACACGATTTGAAGCTAATTCAGAGGTGGAAGAAGTTCTCAAATCTTTCACTTTAGGAAAAGTAGTAACACAGTGCAAACATACTCTGGACGTGCAGCTTCCCATTGGTCTAGGGGGGCCACTTGACGTGCGCCATATGCCACGCTGCTGCAGTCGCAGTTCGTGTTCAGCTTTAGAACTCCTTTACCTACAGTGGACTCGTTGACTCTTAAAATTCTTCCACTTATCCATTGCCATCCATATACACACTCTGTATTCATCGATTTTGTCCGAATGAATAAGAATTATAATTGATAAATCGTTATAGGATGGGTCATATTCATTATCAGAGCTATTCCTTTAAGGTGTATATATAAGACTGCTGACATTAGATGTCATATAGCAGGAAAGTCCAGCAGGAACTGAGTGATGGCCTCTGTCCACTTCAGGCGGAACATTTAAGAGTCATTATTCCACCATTATCATCCTTGCCAATGACTGTTGAGCACTCCTGCCTCCTGTCAGTGGGCTGTCTACTCTATAATGGGCCATTATGAAGCCAAAATGGCCACAGACAAACTTTAGACAGAGTCTGCTAAAAGTGGCTGCGCATTAGAAAAAAAAAAAATATAGATATATATAATATTTTTATAGGCCCCTGGTCATTTAGCAAAAATGAAGGTATAGATTTTGGAGTTTCTTGCATTAGCAGATGGTGGAACAAGTGAAATAAATGATAGATGTGATACTGCAGTAATCTTGCATACAACAGTACTGCCGGCACAAAACAAGCCTGCCAAACATTTTGACCACAGTGTCATTTGATTACAGTGCCAAGATATCTGAATAATTTTGGTCCTGATATATTTTGGTTCTGCAATTTTTGATTATTTTCATTATGAATGAATCTGTTGTATTATATCTTCAAGCAATTAAAGTGATTTTTTACATAAACAGAGAAAAAATACCATACCAAGTTGTAACACATCTTCAAATGTCTTGTTTTGTCCGAGCAACAGTCCAAAACCCAAACATATTTCATTTTTGGGTAATCTTCACATTTGAGTGTCTTGAACCAGAGAATGTTTGCCATTTTAAGTCTTATTAGATCGATTACAATTGCTGCTGATTCATTTTCTTGTTATTGACTAATTCATGAATCTACTAATTGTTTCAGCTCTAAAATCTTCTCGTTAAAAAACAGTATATGCAGCATCTGCAAACTGTAAACTGGCAGCAATAACACCAGCAACTCTCAGGAACAGACTGTCTCTGTTTTCAGTGCATAGTACAGAACGCTGTTTATTGTTACAAGCTGACACGTTTAGACACTCGATCAGTGTTAGACCGTGCTCTAGTTTTGTATTACTGTCAATCACATGACTTCCTGCTGAGCAGAGTATTAGTATTTCATGTTGCACAAAGGAATATTTGCCAAGTGCCCTGGTGCACATGCTGGCGCCCATGTAAGTCTCTCTCTTTCTCACACACACACACACACACACACACACACACACACACACACACACACACACACACACACACACACACACACACACACACACACAGACAGTACAATAACACACTTCCTGATTTGAATAAATCTTCCATATGCACCTTTTTGAGCAAAAGCTACAAATAATCCCTCTATTTCTCTTTTTTGACTCTCTTCCATGTTCTACTTCAACTACAGTGCATCTCCCTCTCTCCCCCCCTGTGATATTCCTACTTTCCCTCAGCATGTTATTTAGTTGCCTCTGTACTCATGATTTACAGAGACATAATGTACTCCTGTGCTTGCAGTCAGCAGATGAAATCGTCATTTGTCACATTAATAGTCCTCCCCCTCTGCCATACATTCACACAGACATGCACAACCCTTTCCCAGTATGGCCCCATTGAAGGAACAGCCCCATCTTTTCCTCCTTCCCTCCTTCTCAGGCCTCTCGTCTTTCGCTCCTCTGTTATCATGATGGATTCAACATAATGGTATCTTACCTGTATGCTTTTTGTGCTTCTTAAAAAGCTCAACATCAAGGCTTTGCATGACATCATATGGTCTTGGACTTCAGTGCTGTTACTGCGTGCTCCATTTTGCAGAAATTGAAGTAGACTATACAATAGCTGGTATTATGAAATGCAGTGAGAGAACATTTAATTGCTGTTTTGTACAATTTGTTCAGCTGTTTATGCTGAAATTATATAAGACCCCTGCTGTGTGAGAAACGGTAACTTGAATTTTAAAGGCAGCATTAGCAGTAGCCTGTCCTGTGTCACATGCAAAATTAGAGAATCCCTGTAGTAGATCATTATGCAGCTCATAACATAGATATAGCCTGGAATTATATGCATTTCAATATTCTTCATTAAAACTGTTTTGCACATCACTTTCTCTTTTCTGCTAATTGCCTTTCTGTGTTTCTTTTAACCTACTGTAAGAGAGGATGAAAATGCCTCTTGCTTTATGGTGTATATACTCCACAAGATGGGTAGGTCAAGACTGTACAGGGTCAAAGATTATGAATATGTATTTCCCCTCTAAGAAACATGAGAATTCTATAATATTATATAGGGTTTCAACTGAGAAAATGATATTGCTTTATAATAAATAGTGTATCTTGTGAATCGGATGCAGTTAGTTTTAGCCTGTGTTCAACTTCTGAATGTGAATATCTGTTTTCTGCAGAATGTTTCAAAAGCACTTGTAAAACCAACTCTAGTAAATAGTAAAAGAGCCTATTTTACTGTTCTGCTACACATAACTGTATTAAAGATAGAGGTATGAAATTGCACTGTAAATATAGTTTGCTCAACGTGTTTTCATAGTTTTTCTTCATAGTGACATTAAAGAAACCGTGGCTATCTTTAGTATGCACTAAACATATTGTCATTTTGGTAGAATGAGTCATTGATCAACAGTCAGATCATTTGCAAATAATGAGTGCCTAATATATCACATCACTGCAACTTTTAGTCTACCCACTCTCATTAAATATTTACCACCACTTTAGACGGAACAGCTTTTCTCGTCAATTTCAGACAAATTAATAATGTCAAAGATGATATTTTCATCTTTAAAAGATATTTGGCATTTTTCCGAGCAGACATGCTGACCTGCCCCTAAGAGGATCTAAAACAGATGTTGCCCAAATTACATGAGTTGATAAAATTGTAGGGACTTTAAGACCCACCGCAGACTTTACAAGGATGTGTCTGCAGTCTGAATCTGTGCTGGTTTACAGATTTTCTCTATATGTATTGAAAGAGAGATATAAGGGTGTGCTGGACAATATGAAGTTTAGACTAAAATATTCCAGTTTTTCATTTGTGACTCGCTGTTCCGTGCTTTTGCCTGGCACCAAACTGACTCCTGTAGCACTCTGTTTCATCTTCTGTTTTTCGAGTGACTGTTGACTTAAGCAAGCATTTTCACTTTAATCAGCTGTCTCATTTTTTTTTTGTCTGGGGAAAAGGATTAGAGGATGCCCCCCACTGAATTTCTCGTCTACACATTATAATACAACTTCAGTACCAACCCCCTCCTTTCTGTGATCTCTTCTCAACTGCAGAGGCTCAGATGTAATCCTAAGTAGGATACACAAAGAACCATCTTGAATTCTTAAGACCAGTTGAGCACTTTTTCTTGAATAATATACACGCTCTTACAACCTGGAAGATTTAAAAAAAAAAAAGAATAAAAAAAAAAAACTTGTTTGAAATGACTTGAAGTGCGAATCTAACCATGTTTTATGTTATTCCTTCTCCTCTTCTCTTTTCCCAACCTTTTTTTTCTCCATATATCTTCTTTTTCTTATTCATTTCTAACTCTATCGCTTATTATATACTTCTGTGTCATTTATCCTTATTTCCTTACTTTAAATCCTTGTCTCCACCCCTCCTTTCGCTTCATCCACCTTCCCTCTATTTATTCTTTCTTCTGTGCAGCATGTGAGCTGATGAACCAGGGGATCCTCGCTCTAGTCACATCCACGGGCTGCGCAGCCGCAAGTGCCCTGCAGTCTCTGACGGATGCAATGCACATTCCCCACCTCTTCATCCAGAGAAATGGGGATGGTGCACCCCGCACTGCCTGCCAGCTCAACCCCAGCCCAGACGGAGAGAGCTACACACTGGCTGCCCGTCCACCTGTTCGAATAAACGAAGTCCTGCTCACCCTTGTGTCAGAACTACACTGGCAGAAGTTCATCATCTTTTATGAAAGCGACTACGGTGAGTTTGGACGAATGGGAGCAGCAAATGTCTCAATCTCATAAACATGACATTTGGATGTGAGATGATTTCAGTTGTTTCATTTAAATGTTAATGCTCCAAAACCACCTCCAGTGTCAGGGGGAGATCAGGCTGAAGTAAAGCGATATGCTAACACTAAGAATTCATACGCTGAAAAATACAGTAGTAGTAGTAGAGTAGGAACTAAGATGAAAGAACATCACCACTCCCAGACTCTCTCTCTTTGTCTCTGTGTGTGTGTCTCTCTCTCTGTGTCCTTGTGTGTGTCTCTCTCTCCGTCTCTGTGTGTGTCTCTCTCTCTCTGTCTCGCTCGCTCTCTCTCTTTCTCTCGCTCTCACACTCACACTCTCACACACACACACACTGTACATGCACATGTAGAATTCAAAGTTCAGTAGAAATTACCGGGAAAAATAAAATCTCATTGCCGCATTTACCATTAGCAGCATCCACATGAAGACACGAGTCTGCGCCTAATTGGCTCATTTGTGGCACCAGAAAATGACTTTGTGTCCCAACAGTACTTAATATACTGTATTCTTTTTCAATATTCTCGTCACGACGCCCATGTGGACCAGACCTTTCCTGACCCACATTTGGTAAAAGGCAAGGACTGTGGATCGAGGAGTGATTGGCAAGACGGTACAAGGGCAGAGAGATGAAGAGAATATATTGCTGCATAGGCATTTCTCAGATGATCCTTTGCCACTGCTGGCTAATCTTTTTACTACTTGGAAGAGGGCAATCTCGAGGAGAGTGTAAATCAATTCTATTTTGTAGAAACTACAGTTGATAAAGTGTATAGTACAGCAGGGAATACAGCCATCCACTAACCCCATACAAGTTTCCATTCCACATGTTGGACCCTACGGCCAGCCACAGTGCTCCATGTGAATGTATGTGACACGCTGGTTCACATTTACAGTTTAGAGATTTGTCCTTAGACACTTTTTGTAGAAAGTGCACTATCAGCATTGAGTTGAATCGATTTAAAATCCCAGCGTTGGAAGAGCATCTGTCTACCTTTCTATCTGTCGGTCTGACCAGTTAGCTCTCCGTCCGTCTGACTAGCTGTATCTGTTTTCTTTTTCACTATGTCTGTGTCTGATTAGCTAGCTCTCTGCCTGACTAGCTAGCTAGCTGTCTGGTTGCATGTCTTGTTTTCTATCTATCAATCCATCTGCATTTTAAGGAATTCTCGATCGGTTTCCCCCCTGGTACAATACAGTTCCATTCATTGAATCATATCCTATCAGAAACTCTTTATGTATAACATCTCACCCGAGCACAGTGCACTATAGCCTTAAATTGCAAGTCTTTTGAGAGGGAATTTATGTCTAACGCATGAAAGCTCGGTGTAACAAGGCACTGTTGGTGAGGAAAAATGGATGGAAACACTAGTTCCGAACAAAATAGCCTTTTTTGAGCCTGCTAAATTAGATGCTACAAAGTCGGCACTGTTGACATTTGTGCTGGTATTAACACTGTTTAACTCTGCACTCGTTAAATTAAGGACTGTAGCGGCTAATTAGGATCCTCATCACAGAACAGTCAAAATACCCATGGTGCCTGCCTTGAAGCAGTACTACAGTGACCCACACCACTGCTGATAGAGAGCAGTGCTGTCTGTAAATCTGTGTTGGCACTTAGTATTTAAAGAGATAGTGAATGTTGGAATTAAACAATAGACATACAGGATGATTAGGGAGAAACACCTTCAGATGTTCACTCAGTTTTATTCTGATTATGTACAAATGTGTGTGCTTTAACATGCTACCTTTGATAAATGTAGATTTTACTTTAAAAAAAAAAATAAAAAAATGTATCTAAGTTGGATTTACTTTCCTAAATTTGGGTGGTATTGTATGACAGTGTCAATGCTCCTGCTGTTAGAATACGCGAAGCAAAGCAAAACAATACCTTTTTAACTTCGAATTTCAAATTGAACAGGTTTTGAGTTTAAGAACAGACACTGCACACCCACACTAGTGCTGTCAGTTGGTCTGGCTGATGAGATATCTTTTTAGTTTTACTTATTTTGGAGAATGTTCTGTGGATTTTCTTTGGTAGCCAAAGTCTGTTCGCCTAAAAGAATCCGAAAGGTGTTGCGCTCTAACATGTGCAACACAGTTAACTGGAGAGTCAGTAAGTTGTCAATCAAGCACAGTGTATAAGCACACACTCACACAGTCCCGAGGAGAAGTGTCATCGAAAGAAATCACTTGCACTCATATCGTCAGTATGGAGCTTGAGTGTGAGTTGTAGATCTGAATCTAGATTTTTTTATAGTTGAATGTGTAAGATGAGCCAGAATTTAAACTAAAAAACAATTTTTTTGTTAAAAGAACTAACATTATCAACAGAATGTGAAGAGGTAACAGTGTTGATGTTATGTCAAATACGTCTATGTGTCGTGTTGCAGAGATATCTACTGAAGTTATCGTGCTAACTGACTAGTTCCGCTCCGTCCGGTCTTGTAACACCACCTGCTCCTCTAGAGGCGATATTGAGTCTCTGTAGTGGCCGTCTGCCCTCAGTATAGAGAGGGAAGTACAGCTGCCTGACTCGGACAGACTCAGGACTGGTCAACATTACATCCATGATCCCTGCGCATTTTGAAAGTTTGTTTTGATTAAATCTAAAGTGGCAGAAACAAGAAAAGGACTCGTCCGCAGGAGGCTGCTTCCCCGGGGGTAGAGTGTGGGGCCTCTGGGAGAAGGAGCAGATCTTCAGATAGCAGATGGCACCAAATTAACTGACATGTCAAACTTTCTGTTGCTGCCGTTACACAGGTTAGACCCAGCGCTTTCTGTTACTCCCGATGCTGGGATATACAGTATGCTGCCGTATCCGGGCCGCTGGAGCTGCACGCTCCCCTCCCGGCAATTGCGGAGGACGAAACAAAAACGAGTCATTTCCTTGTCTCTGCCGCCCAGACCCAAGCCAATATATAAACTATCATAACGTAACGTTACACGGACCGTACAGCCCCCAGTGCCACAGTAAACTCAGATATCTAAGCTCCACATGAAGATTATCTGAGACTCTGTGTTTCAGCAGTCTGGTATAATGAACTGACTGACAGACTTACACAAGACTAAAGAAATACACAGTAAATATATCAACACTAGAAGAGAGAGATATGGCTGTAGAATACAATACACAATATAAAGAATATATTAGAATACTATAAAACTTAGAAGACAATAAATATGACAAACTACTACAACTAAAATATTAACATACTCTAGTTGTTTTCTTAATAATTGATGGTTTTGATGATTTAGATTGTGTTGACCCAGCAGTAGAGGTGAAATGCTGCCTCCTATTTCTTTGGAGCAGGTGACTCGGAATTACACATTGAACCTTTAAGGAACGGGGTTAATAGTAGTAGTACTAGTTAAAGTAAATCTGGGTCTTTTTAATTGCAAATTGAAAATGCATGTATTACATGTATTTCATGTATCATTTTTTTTATGTTAAACACTCTGTGTGAAGTGTGCAATACAAAGTTAGTTTGTAAAGTTTGTTAATTTAATCATAACCTAAGGAAGAAAGAGTAAAAAAAAAAAATTTTAAAAAAAAGGCAAAACATTTAATTTGACAACATCCGGTCTATTATACTAAATTTATTCAGCCAGAGGGCTAAAGTGCTGCTTGATAAAACTTAATATACATTTAGATTTGAAAAGGTTTCAGCATTTTTCTGTTGGCTAAATAGTTTTGAAACATTGTTTGACCACAGATGTATTTCTCAAGTCCATTTAATTGTTTCTCTTAATTACTTAAATAAAAATTGGATTAAGTTAGAAACAAAGGCATTTACGTAGGTGAACAGAAACATTTATCAGGTGGTTTATCATATTTTTTTGTTCTTTTCTTTTGCTATCAGTTGGTGATTTTCAAAATTAAAATATACTGAATATACAACAATTTACAGTTTAAACAATATATGTATATAAAAGTAAAATAAGTATTAACTATGTTCTCTCTTATACAGTAATTTGCTTTTCTTTTTGCTTATTTTATTTGTTTCTATTTTTCCATGAATAATTAAACGGTGTATTGCATTGCTAACTTCTCATACCTACTTTAATCTTTGCTCCTACTTTTCCCACCACCAATTCCATCATTGCTAAACCTTCATACGCGCATAGGTTTGAACATCACATCACTTCCAGCTCACGCCGTCAGATCAGGTATAATCAAAGAGCGGATTTTAAATCAGATCGGGTTCTCAGTGGGATCTTGTCAAAGCCTTCCTGTCCTCTCTTTCCAACTGTATGTCTATGTTTAGCATAAAAAGGCACAAAGTACAACATTGTGACATCCCCTTGATAACCAGATGATAACCACTAAAACCATTCAATAAGTGAATAAAATTAATATTTTGGAACAGAATGATGTGTTTTTTCTGTCAGCCATAAGTAACGTATGTGATTAACTGTTAGTATGACAAAGCACTGCGCTGATCTATGTGTTCAGTCTGTGTATCTTTATCTAATGTTATGTTTTATATAACTGCCTATAGAAAGTTTTTTTTTTTTTTTCAGAGATCGGAAAGATCATCTCATTCAATTATTTTTTTTTATCTGATATTTAAAACTCCATGAATGAAAGGCCGTCAGAAAGAATATGTTGAAAAAGGACATTTAATTTACAGATTCATTAGAAGCATGATTGCTAGACCAAGGCCATCTTTATTGAATATGTAAATTAGCAGTGAACTGATGGATTTCTGGATGTGGTGAGGCGAGGCTGTGTTTTGCTGGGCTGATCAGTCATCAATTTGCTGATGGTGCGTTTTGTAAAAGCAGACGCTATAAAAGATAGTGCACCTTTTAGCACATACTGTAGCACTATGAACAAAGAATTGTTCAAAAACTCATTATCTATATTACACTTATCTAGACAATTATTACTATAATCATATTTCTTTAATCTTTTTTTAATTTTTTTTGGATGAACACCAGGCTCTGCAGTGAGAGAGGACAGGGTGTGTTATTACAGCTTACACAGCTGGCCTCCTTGACCTCAGGGGCAAAATGTAGTTGTGGTGTAATGAAGTGTGTCAGGGAAGCTGATTCATTCCACCAATGCATCAGTTGCATAAAAGGCACATTACTGTATGTAAACAACTTTTAGGCTTCACCTCTTCTGGCTCCATTTGTCATTGTACATTTTCAACACATAATTTGATGCTTTGTTGTGGGAGAGCGTTTTTCCATAATGTCTTTCAAAAGAACAGAAAAAAAACCTTATTCTTGTGTTGAAGGAAGCCAACTTTGTATTACGAATGCAAAACATCCCTATGTTGGTTGTGTGCCTTAGGCATAGAGAATACAATTATATGATAATCCTAAAACAGCCCATTGCTAACAAAAAGACCCTTTACGCCTTCTAAGATTTTTCTTTTTTCTTAGGTTGTCCTTTCTTTTCTCAAACTGTTGCAGATGAGAAAAGAAAGACATAATGTCTTTCTTTCTTCCTGCAAACAGTTCTACTGTTGCTGATTTCAGCCATGCTCTCTGACAGCGCTGAAGGGTAGTTTAATGCCTCAGCTTTTTATTTGAAAAGGACAAAATAGACCCGGTGCATGTCAAGGCCACACAAGTTCATCTCTTTCACTGAAAAACAAACTTAATGAAGGCAAACCTCGCTTTGCAGTCAAGGACCATGCAGCCCTTTGTGCACTGCAAGCATTCTTCTCAAACTGACCGGAGTGCCAAGATATCAAATAAAACTTTAATACCCAAAAAAAACTGTTGTGTTTTGGCTGTATTTAAATGACATCGACTGAACCCACAAGTTGTGGGTTGAGTTCCTGTGGTGAATCGAAAGATATGTTTTTCCTACATTTTATTTTACATTGACCGTGACTTGACACATCTCGGGTTCATGCTCTCCTCTCCACTTGTTTTTTAAACCAACCATATCTTTAAATAGACACCTTTCAGCAGAATGGGTGCAGCTTGAATAAGTCATGCGGTTTTAAATCAGACACAACATGCCAATCACGCCTTCCCAAACGGTAAGCAACTGAGAAGACCTTGAAAGCAAGATGAGTCACCTTCACTGTAAAAGAAATAATAATAATATGAAAATTGACTGAAATTATTTGTATTCACCCCTAAACGAATCCAATTGTGTTTTAACCAGCTGTACACATTGCTGTTCTAGTAGTGCCAACATAAATCATTTTAAATGATTGCATTGGAGATGGCAATGTCAGCCTGGCCGGTCGTCCGGTCCACCACTTTGGTCCAGGCTGAAATATCTCAACTATTGGATGAATTGGCATGCAATTCATTAATGCCAGGGTCATTAAAGTTTCTCAGAGGCTGAATCCTAACAACTTCAGCTCAAAGCACCGCTGTGCCTCGGTACAGCCTCACAGAGCTGCTTGCGTGGCTACAGACTCTTAGTCTAAAGGTTTGCAATATTATCTGTATGCCGTCGTAAATGCAATTCAAGGTGTGCTTACACTGTACTCATAGTTGTGTGTGTATGTATGTAAAAGCAAGCCAGCTATTGATTCTGTGTGGGAGGGTGGAAAGTGGGTAGACTATCTGCAAACAAAAGCTTCTGTAAAATGACCCTGTCATTTTATCATAACAAGCGGAGCATAAGAGGCGAGTGAGGCACGATTATCGGAAATCTTAAAGAAGGGTCGATTTCTTGAACATCAGGAGGCTCGTTGGCAGGTCTGTCTGAGTTAACCTGCACTTAGTAATGACTGTGGAGCAGCTACATCTGTCTCTGCCCGCCCTGTGGTGACTGCCTCTCTGTTCGAGGAGGAGAGAATTAGGCTGGGATTAGGTGTGAGATTGATTAAAATGCTCTTGGACCCATGTAGGAGGTGGTTCCTAATGTGCGAAGTACATTTATAACCCCGGCAGGACAAACGCTAAGGATATCTCCTGCAGAGATTGTAGCAAGTCTGTGACGCATAATGTTAGGGTTAGTGACAGATCTGAGAATATGAAGCAAGCCTTTTGAGAGCAGTGAAGACTTGTAATGGCCTACTATTTCATATGCTTCTCATTGTATTACTTTATTTCACCACAATGAATGCTACATTTGGGCCATAAGGTATGTAACACGGCCAACTAACTTGTCAGGTAATTTCACAGGGAGTGAACGCACAGGTGACCTTCAATTAATTGGCTTTCATGAGAATAGAGAGAAGGAGAGGCTCAAAGGGAACATAACATAGAGAAGGAAAGGTGAGCAAAGGAAGTAAAAGCTATATGTTATTTAGTATATATGCATATCAGTCGGGGAATAGTTTTACACTTGATAGCTGTCTGTATTAAATCTCATCTTGGAGAATTCACCAGGAACCATTGAGAAAAGGTTAATCAATATTAGGAAATTGTAGGATATACAGGTATTGTATACAAATATTGCTCCATTATGCTCCTCTCTAAAATGCTGATTACCAGTTGGAAATGAAGAAATAAATGCTGCATTACTACACAGAAAGGCACTTAACCTTTTTGTGAAAGGGTAAAATATTTGTGAAGACCTAATCCGGTACTTCTGTGTTGGTGACTCAAAAAGCAGAAAATGCCTCCAGCCAATTTTCAGAATCCCAACATATTATTTTAACCCTAAACCTAACCTCATTTTAACTAAAATAAAAAAAAAAAAACATACTTGAGATTTGGTCCCAACAGTCTTGTGCAGGGCTGATTTTTCTGTTTTTATTTATTTCTGCATTATTTCCCGTTCCCATTATTTTAATTATTTTATTGTTGCATTCTGGTCTGACCGTCTCCCTTCTTTGCAAACTGCATCCAAAAGACATGTCAGCCAAACTTGGTAACAAAGTAGGGCAATTAATTTGATTCTATACTAAAACATGCATGGCAATGTTGTAAGCCAAAAATGCAATCACTGAGCAGTATCTTTGAGAGCATTCAGCAGGCCTGGACTGAGATAATGATTGAGTCTGGGACTGTAACTCCAGCCGCTCTGCACATTCAGACTCGACTGCTTATATTGGAACCATTTTGTTGACGGTGCTTTCCTTCAGTTTCCTTCAGCAGAGAGATTATACTCATTTGCAGACATTTACCTCAATAAAAACACAGATATGGTACAGTAAGTGAACGTTACTACCTAGCCAAAAAACGTATACATACAGAGTAACCAGTGTATTCAGTACACAATCTAATGCAATGTGTAGTGGTGGTTTTGTATTGGACTGTATTATATTTAAATATGCTATGTTGGCTATGAGTGGGAGAGCACATTACAATAATCTCCCTGTGTGAACATATCTCACTTCCCCTGTATGACATGGATGAGAGTTAATAACTTGATGTCTTATATTATAATTATATTATATTTCCTATGGTATGACATTTTCCTCAACTTCTCTGCATATACCTCCACGTGCTGCAAGCTAGCATGTTTGTTTTATCCCACACTGACCTTGTCCATTGCTTGCCAACAGAAATGTTGCAGCATTTAGGAACATCTCCTTCAAGGGCATATCTTCTTTATCTGCTCCCTCTGAGGCTCACATGTTCCCCCCCCCTCCCCCTTAATTGTTTGTGAATGGTCAACAGAGATCCCACCATGAGGTTAAAAGCAGGGGAACTGTAGGTACAGATCTGAATGTTGCTACCTCAGGTTGTTTTTTCTACAAATGATCCGGTTCATTTTGAATTTTAACTCTGTCTTGACTCTTGGTCAATCAGTTGGCCTCGCCACAATAAAAGGCCTGGCTGGACCTGACTCTTGCACCACCAGGGGCCATTCGATCAATTGTGTTTGGCATTGTGTAAGAACATAATAGGATTTTTTACACCTTACGTTTCTCCTCTGCAAACTGTTGGGTTTATTAGTCTCCAAAGGCATTGTTCATAACACATAGCATACGCATACAGACAGATAAACGGACAAAGACAAAAACGCCCTGTCCTCTGATCATAGATAAGAATGACCTAAATATGATTAGAAGACACAATGTAATTATTTCATTTACATGTACTCTGATTTATGGATTGAATGGGTCATCCACTCCACTTTATCTCACAGATCTTTTCTCCAGTCTCCTGAAAATGCTGCTACATTGATTCCATGTCTCGTCACTTTGATGTACTGTAGGGCTCATTATTAGGTTTTTTTTTTTATTTAAAAAAAAATGTGTGTTTTATTTTGGCTACTTAAAATGGGTAATACCAATAACATAAAAAAAATCAATAATGCAAGTGCAACTGACACAATTTGCAGCACAAGTGCTTTAATTGTTAATGTTTGTTACTTTGAGAACCTGTGGTTCATAATCAGCAGCTAATATCTCTTTTACCCCATTTTTCTCATCACTTTTTTTTCTGGGAAGCATTTTCTAAGCTTTGCCTGTTGCCATGATGTCCTCATTTCATGTTTATTGCATTGATCACTGTCACACACACACTTCAAACATTTGGACACATGTGGCTGTTATATCCAAGTGAAAATGAGTTCAAACTGATTTACTTTTATAAAGATCCAGGTTTTTTTTTTTTTTTTTTTGTTTGTTTGGCAAATTGGCAAACACAGAAAAGAATGAGCCTAACTTCTCTTGAGACTGTTGGCATGAGAAGTAGATATTACAATGATATTACAAATGTCAGTCATGCAGTGAACTCCCATGTTTGCCACGTGCTTCAGCACACAGAAATCATGACTGACAAACTTGCTGCTGTGTGGATGTGATGAACAGACCTCATATCCATGCAATAACGTATCATTTGTTGCCCTTTCATTCATATGGTTAATATAGTCATATTCACCTAAAAATACTCTGTTGTAGTGTAAAAGGCTGCAGTCAGTAAAAAGAGGGTGGATTCAAACTGAAGCAGTAAGTTCTCACTTTATGCTTTTTCTTTGTGTTTCTCTTTAATTGCTCTTGTGGCAATGCGAAAGACGCACAGTGCCTGATACATTTCAGATTTACATAAAAAATCTGTATTGCATATGCTTAACTGATGTTTTTGTTATAAAGCAGTGATTGCTTAAACAGACTCATCACAATTCAGCAAACACAGGCTGGTAGCATAGCCATTTCTCAGGCTTTTCTGCTTGGATTGCAACTCGGCTTGACAGCTCAGAACAAACCTCTGAGCCCTTTGATCATGAGATGCTCATTTCTGCATCGCTCCAATACAAGAGGGAGTCCCGCTGTATTTACAACTCGAGTAAGACAGAGCTGAAAAGAATGTTAAGAGTGTCTTAATGTGGTATATCTCAGTCTCCCGATCTATCTTTATTGTCCTGTCGAAACGGATACATGCAGCACTGTTAAAGCAAGAGATGGGTAAGAGACGGAGAGCTATCATGAGTACTTAGTTAGTTCCCATGTTGAGCGAGGTAGCACGATGCTGATACATGAGGGGCAGAGAAGAGTTAAGTTTTGGTATCTAAAACTTTCAGAAGCAGATTTGTGTTCAGAAATGACGCTCGGGTAAACATGTCCAAAAATCAGACCTTTAATTCCACGTTAATCCTCTTTTGTGAAGCCCTGTCCATGGTTGACACGGTTGCCCCGTGGAAAAGCCTGCTACGGGTTTGGAACGCTGGCTTTGAAGTCCGATGTTTCTATCAGGGTCCTAGAGTAGTTATCGCATGGTAGCTTTCCCTCGACACTTCATGGGATTAAAAACTCTGTTTGTTTGTTACAGTATGTTTCTTCTATTTCCCATTCGAGAGATACAAGGTTTTCAGCGACATAACAGCATGTTGCTACTTATAGTTATAGTATAGTATACTATAGTTTTTGTCTTTTAATCAGTTCTTTAGATCACTTGTCCTGTTTGTCCAATCTGAACCGCATTGTTCTTTGAGGAATTAGTAAGCCTCTGATAGGTAGATCTGTGTTGCATTGAAAGTCTGTCTGAACGTCTGTCGGCTCATCTCATTTATGCAGGTTGTGCAACATTCACTCATGTTGGGATTACTTCGGAGACATCATGCTGTGAATGATGATTCTGACGAAGCCTCTTGGATAAGTAATGAAACATCTTCAACTCCACAACTTGTTCATTTTTGGTTCGTAATTAGTTTGTTTATTGAGCCAT
>CALSBV010010813.1:5878587-6011838 GCA_943590825.1 Bovichtus diacanthus
TTCAGTGTGAGTGTGTGTGTGTGTGTGTGTGTGTGTGTGTGTGTGTGTGTGTGTGTGTGTGTGTGTGTGTGTGTGTGTGTGTGTGTGTTTTCTATGAGTCTGCAGTAAGAGTTTGGAAAAAATGATGAATGACTTAATTTCATGTTTTGTTCTGCCCTTTGAACATTTTTATTCTGTGAGTATTTTTGTTATCCCCAAAAATAAATTGCAATGTAACAATGGCAGAAAAATCGAACCTTGTATCTAATTCTTTATGATTTGCTTCATATGGTACTTAGTCATATTTCTGTCTCAGTTTGCCCCAAGATATAGACTGAGAAACGGGGGCAATGTACCAATATGTTGCTTCACTGCTCAGACCAGGCCAAGAGCTTTCTTATTAGCCTAATTTCCGGTTTATGCCCCGAGCATCTTAAAACTTTGTGCC
Organism: Bovichtus diacanthus; assembly: GCA_943590825.1. NCBI lineage: Eukaryota > Metazoa > Chordata > Actinopteri > Perciformes > Bovichtidae > Bovichtus > Bovichtus diacanthus. Next base: position 5,879,015 of record CALSBV010010813.1, read on the forward strand.
ATATCACCTCAAATAACGACCACACACCCCTGAAGTATGATATCGTAGGTTTGTGTGTGTGCTGTGTGTTTATGCAGCTATATCTGTATATGTTTCTATCCCTCTGTACTGTATACAGTCTATTCTGAGCACTAAGGCACTAAAGCACTTGATGACTCATCAAACCTCCAGAGATGCAACAGGGGAAAACCCACCCATCCATACAATGCTCACACACATACACACGCACACACACGGATGCAGAAAGAGGTCTGACCCTAACCTCTCTTTAACAGTGCGGCATGACTTGGCACATGCTCGGCTGCTGTTCCCCCTGTGACTGCTGGGATTGGTGTTCTTTTTGTGAGCCCTCTGCTGCACATCAATTTTGATTTGTGTGTGCAGCACAAGCTTCTTTTAAGTGGTTTCCTGTATAGTGAACAGACACACATGCATGCACACACACACACACTTAGACCTCTGGGGACAGCAACACCTGCATGCAGTTTCACATCCTGTAAACCCCAGGAAACAGAAAGACGGGAGTGCTTGTTGTGTTTTGTCACGCTTTAGATCAGGAGCAAAGTATGAAACCTACCTTGAAGCCCCTGCAACGAAGGCTGAAAATATAGAGTGCAAGTCCTGAAAGTACAGGTTGTTTACCCACAATTCTGATTAAATGTTCCAGGTATAAAGTTTTGTAGAACATAGCACATGCCTAAAGTGTTATGCTTTTTCTGCCCCCCATCACTCAAATCTCTGTCATTATTTTTCCTCCCTCAGACATCCGAGGTCTGCAAACCTTTATGGACCAGGCGTCTCGGCTGGGTCTGGATGTTTCCTTGCAGAGGGTGGACCGCAACGTCAGCCGAGTCTTTACTGATCTCTTCAACACGATGCGCACTGAGGAGCTCAACCGGTACCGGGACACTCTGCGGCGGGCCGTGTTGCTCATGAGCCCTCGAGGTGCACAGGTGTTCATCCACCAGGTAGGCTACATTGTTGAGATTTGTCTTCATCAAGGAGTCATCAACAAAAGTAGAGAGACGGTGAAAGTGCTAGACAGAAAAAAACTTATTCAATAAAGATGATGACCCATGAAGGGAAACGCATGTGCTTGGCACCCTTAATCTGACAGCTGATTGAACATTTCATAGCCTCTTTTGTGAAATGAAAAACATGCCAAAATAATTGAGTAATAGGAGATAAATTACCTAGTTTTCATTGGGAACTTGTCGCTAAGACCAGATGGCAGAGATCAGAGTTTTTGCCTTCGATACTGAGTCGGCCGGGAAAAAAATAATTTTAGGTACCAATACTCTGAATCAAATGTTACAAATGCGCTACATATAACCCCAGGCAAAATTCAAACAAAGTCCAAGTCATAGCCACAGATCATACTACTCTAACATTGAAGCTAACCTCTTCTCTATTTGCTCCTCCCACTTCATGCAGTTGGAATCAGGGGAAGGTGTACGAGTTGATGTTACCTTGCTAAGCTCAAAGCTCATTTGTTAATCAGCTGCCCTCTCCTCAAAACGGTTCATAGGAGATGGAGTGCGTGTCCATGTCTGACCTGAATTCCAGTAAACTGAAAGTAATTGGGTTAGATGTTACGATAACAAAGAATACATTTCTCTAAATTGTCCTCGCTAAGGACAGACATAAGTGGAAGGTTTGCCTTTAATCATCTGCAGGGGTTTTACTCATAATAACCCTGCAGTCAAATCATGTTGAATAATTTTGCTCTGTAGTGCTTTGGCATGATTGAAGAAAACACTTGCGTGGCATTGGCAGTGTTGGGTTCAGCGAAAAATATGGCAACATTAAAGCAACCTGAGTGGCTTATTCTGCCCAGTAAACTCATCAGCGTCTGACACTTAATCTTTTGGCCATCTGGCTAGAATACTGAAACACTGCTAAAACATTGACGATTTCAAACTCCAATGAAAAAGTGTGGACCTCAAATACAGGGCAGTGGAGTAAAAGTAAACCAGAAGGCAAATTCGTAGTCTGACAAATTCATTTGTGATGCTTGGTTGGTCAGCTTTTCAGGCGTCATGTTAGCAACATATTTGCTACTCAACACCCGCCAAAGCAAAATGTGATTCTCATAGGTCAAGACTACAGAGTCAGAGGAATAGTTTTTACAGAAGATACAAAAACTTCTCATTTTAGCTGATGCTTTGCATATTCTTCAAAATGTCTTGCTTCTCTATTACTATTTAAAAACACAAATGCGTGTATCGAGTCCAATGTTTAACGTTTCGTTTATTTTCATTTCACTTATACCAGGTCACTGAGAAGGTATTTTCTCTTGGTGGAGAGCCTTTTCACACTTCCTTTAATGTCCCCTGCCAGTTTATCTCTACACATTCGCAATCTTCTGCACTGACTTATTTAATCGCTCTATCTATTGGAGCAAATACAGTAGATAGAAGGCTCAACAAACAGGAAGTCAAATACCTCACTTGTATTACAATTTGCCGTTTGTAAATGCTTCACTATTAATCTAGAAGTGAAGCACTAATAGACAAATAAATCAGTGCACAGGTTGTGAATACACCAAGACTTTCAAGTTTGATTAATTACTGTACATACTGCTTTGATCTTTTCCTGCACTCCAATGAATTCTGTTTCAACACACACACGCACACACACACACACACGCACACACACTGTAGACATCTTTTCTTTCTTTTTTAATCACGCCAAGTATATTCTTTATCATTCATTATACAATTAACATGAGGCATCTTGGGAACTGAGAAAGAAGCACAGATCCTAAATCCTCCTATGAATATGTTAATACATTAGAAGTGGTGGAGATTTGTAAATTCATCAAAGCTTCATTAATACCTTGGTAACTGTTGTCAGAGTGAATACCCACCAGAGATACTGGGGGAGAAAATGTAAATGTGCTTATATCTGAATGGAGAATGATGATGAGGGTGCCTTGGAGGGTTAAGTACTAAAAGTGTCTCAGCACGAAGAAAAGTAAAGTTGTCATGGTGACTAGAAGTTGACAGAATGTCAGATCAAGTGTTCTTTTCAGGGGACAAACATGTCGTTGTTCCACGATGGCAATGTAAATGTTAAGAAATGTGGATAATTAGTAGGATTAATGGCATTGGTGGTCATGACGACTCGCGCAGGATGGGACAAAAAGCATGAAGGCAAAAGTATTGTTAGTGAAACTGTGGAGTTGGTCAGCTGTAGCAGGGCAGCCGTGCTGTTCACCACAGAGAACCGCTCTGTTTCATGATTTTCTCTGTATTTGTCATTTGTGTTTTTCAGAGTTCTTTCAGCTCCATTATTTTTCTTCTGCTATGCTCTACTGTATACTTATTGATGTTCAATACCTACTTGCATGCAAGGATTACTGATCCGGCCTACAAAGAGACACAAAAAGACCACAATGAGATACAAAACAACTACAATGAGACGCAAAACGACAACAACGGCACCAAATGACTGCAAAGAGACACATAATGGCCACAAAGAGAGGCAAAACAACACATGTAAAACTACTACAAAGAGACACAACACAACAACAAAGAAAAGACACAAAACGATAACAGACACCAAAATTACCACAAAAAGATGCAAAACGACTATAATGACATGCATAACATCTATAAAAAGACCCAAAGCGACACAAAATTAACACAGAGAAACAAAAGAGATGCAAAACAACTATAAAAAGACCCAAAGCAAAATGACCACAAAGAGACACAATGACTACAAAGAGACACACAATGACTATAAAGAGACACACAATGACTAAAAAGAGACGCACAATGACTACAAACAGATGCACAACGACTACAAAGAGACGCACAACGACTACAAAGAGACGCACAGTGACTACAGAGAGACACTCAATGACTACAGAGAGACACACAATGTATACAAAGAGACACACAATGATTATAAAGAGACACACAATGACTACAAAGAGACACACAATGACTACAAAGAGACACACAATGACTATAAAGAGACACACAATGACTACAAAGAGACACACAATGACTACAGAGAGACACACAATGACTACAGAGAGACACACAATGACTACAGAGAGACACACAATGACTACAAAGAGACGCACAATGACTACAAAGAGACGCACAATGACTACAAAGAGATGCACAATGACTACAAAGAGACGCACAGTGACTACAAAGAGACACTCAATGACTACAGAGAGACACACAATGTATACAAAGAGACACACAATGACTACAAAGAGACGCACAATGACTACAGAGAGACGCACAATGACTATAAAGAGACGCACAATGACTACAGAGAGACGCACAATGACTACAAAGAGACACACAATGACTACAAACAGACGCACAATGACTACAAAGAGACGCACAATGACTACAAAGAGACACACAATGACTACAAAGAGACGCACAATGACTACAGAGAGACGCACAAAGACTACAGAGAGACGCACAAAGACTACAGAGAGACGCACAAAGACTACAAAGAGACGCACAAAGACTACAGAGAGACACACAACGACTACAGAGAGACACACGACGACTACAGAGAGACACACGACGACTACAGAGAGACACACGACGACAAAGAGACGCACAATGACTACAGAGAGACACACAACGACTACAGAGAGACACACGACTACAAAGAGACGCACAATGACTACAGAGAGACGCACAATGACTACAGAGAGACACACAACGACTACAAAGAGACACACAACGACTACAAAGAGACACACAACGACTACAAAGAGACACACAATGACTACAGAGAGACACACAATGTATACAGAGAGACACACAATGATTATAAAGAGACACACAATGACTATAAAGAGACACACAATGACTATAAAGAGACACACAATGACTACAAAGAGACACACAATGACTACAAAGAGACACACAATGACTACAAAGAGACAATCAATGACTACAGAGAGACACACAATGACTACAAAGAGACAACCAATGACTACAGAGAGACACACAATGTATACAAAGAGACACAACTACACGATGACAACATGGACACAAAACCACTACAAGGAGAAACCCGTCCACTTGTCTTTCAGTCTGGTCGTGTTGTTATCTTGGGGAGGGGGCGTCTGTCTGTGGCCAGGGGCCCATTTTCTCATAATCTGTCCGTGCTACTTATTCCTCTACAAGGTCAAGTGGGGGTGAGTGAAAATGTTACATTATGAATTAGGCAGATGAAAGAGAGGCCCCCTTGTCAGGCCGACAGTTCATCAAAGGCCTAATATAGCTGGCCTTTATTCAAACATTTGCATATTCTTTAATTTCAAGTTCACCTAACTAACATTAATGGACAAAAGTGCATTAGCAAAAGTTCTCCTATATCATATATTCTGTTGTACTTTATTCTGACGACACCACTTCCCTGAGTAACACATTCTGTCACAAATCAGTTGTCACTTCTCCAGTCGACTCTCAGGCCACAGTCATTTCTTATACTTTGAACAAGATCTATATGTCATTGACAGTGTCTGCCGTTTTCATGCTGAAATTCTAGGCAATTGTTTTCTCCCGTCCAGACAGTTGCCATCTCATCTCTTGTTCACTTTGGCCATGAGAAGATGTAGCGTTTTCTGTCAGCTCCAATGCCGCCTCACTCCTGACACCCAGCTCCTCTCTGTTCCCCTCGTGACAGGGGGACTTCAGTTGAGTCGCACGAGCCTTTTAGTGGGTCATAAAGTGGAATTTTAAGCTTTCAATTGCCCCATTTCTACGTCCTTGGGTTGGATTAGTGACAATTTGCTAAATCACTTACATAAAACAATGCACATTTAGGTACAAAAACGAGACACATTTATGAGTTACCAAAGTCACTCTCCAATTAATTGTCAACGATGAAGCTCCAAGCTATATATCTTTAAGAGACCCAAATTAGATTTTTGGCTCCCTGGGTTCTGGCTTTGGGAGTTAGTCATTCATTTTCATTAACATTGATTGAAATGCTGTAAGCAATTCAAATACCTGTACTGAAAGTAAATTGTAAAAAATTAATAGTATGCCTTAATTCTAAGACTGATGTTCACATTAGATCGCACATTAAGAGTGTATTGTTATTATTAGGAGCTGAGCAAGCACGATTTTCCAGGTTACAGTTATGGATTCAGTCTCAGAGGCCTGTGAGTTTTGGTCCGCATCAACTTTTGTAATGTAAAAGTTTTGTTAATACAAGTTAAATATTTCTTTGTTTTCGTATTCTATTGCATTTCGCCTCTCGGTGCTGCGGGACAGTAGCCTCCTAAAGGTGTTGTTGTGAGTAGAAACAGAATGGGTGGTGTCAGTTTGCATGCCAGCTCTGCAGGCCAGTTGATGGATGGAGCAGAGCGGCAGGGTGAGGTCTGCCTCCTGTGCGGCGGCTACACCAAGCTCCAAGAGTGACAAGCGCTGCCGCCCGCTGCCAGAGAATGTGAGAGGGAGAAAAAGATGCTGCACAGGGTGGCAGGAAGGTAAAGAGACTGATACCTGAAGAGAGAGGGAGCACAAATAAGAGGGAAACAAAGGCAGGGAGAGAAATAAAGGACAAAAAGAGATGGATGTAGGGAGGAAAGGTCAAAGATGACAAAGGGATGGGGAGCTCTTCCAACATAAAGCACTTCTGTGTGAAACAGTAATGGGGGAGAGCTAATGGACGAGATGGCAGGGAAGAGAGAGAGAGAGGTGAGTGCTGAGACTGGAACAGAGTACGGTCTCTGACGGACAGCAGGCTACATATTTAGGAAGGCATGATTTTAAAACTAGTAGAAAAATATCACTTTTATTGGCAGAGATAATTCAGGAATCGATTTGGGCAGCTGTAAGCTTTTTAATGTGCTCCAGGAACATGCTAGAGGAGCAGGGGCGATTTTTACAATTAATGAAATTAATATTTGCCTGGAATGACACTGTTAAAGGGATATAACAATGTATGTATTTCAAACAAAGCCATGACCAAGGATGTAGGTTTTAATTTCAACATTGGGGGGACGACAGGGGGTCTGGGGGAATTTGAATGCAAACACTTCATTTGTCTTTATGCACCAATTTATGGTGAAAATGTCTTTATTCCTGCAAAGGAGAACACAAAATTCAGGCACCAGGTGACAATTCAAAGTAAAAAGATATAATGGAATAGGCTAAGGCTCTCAGGCATTCTGTATAACTTATACATATTTATGTTATCTCTGCTCAGCTCCTCTTTTGTGTCTTCTGTTTTGGGCAGTAACCTCTTTAAACGTGCTAATGTTCAGAACTTTCTACCCATTTAAAACACATCCCACATATCTATATTCTCTGTGATTTCGAGAATAAAGTTGTACATTTTGAGAAAGAAAAAAAGCTAAATGGCATCACCCAGGAGCACCAATCTGCAGCGGCCTGATATTTTTGATTCAATCACTACATCTTTTGCAGGCTTGTTTGCAAACGGGAATTTATCTATTTATTTAAAACAAGAAAAAGGCAACTTTCTCTCGATGAGGGCAACCGACAGGGGCTCAGGTCCCCTTAGAGGTCCGTCTGTGCACGTGCCCGATATGTACCCTGTGAAAGTGTGAATGCAACACAGACTGCACATGTGGAAAAGATGAAAGCTTGTTCACAGGTTTATCAAACATTTCTCCCACTTTGACAGTTTGAATTAATTCTGCTGGAAGGATTTAGTTTGTTTTTCCTAAAACAAATCAGCAAAGACTAGATTATACCTCATTACCATTTATACTTGGATGAAAAACTTGCCTCCAGAACTCACTGCAAGATCATCAGATGACATTTGTAAATACTGACATATTGCATCCACAAAGATCATAATTATCATAATTGGTAAAGTTTTTCTAATTGACATTATTATTATTGTTATTATTTTAACATTATTTTGACCATGTTTTTCTCGAATGTTTTAAAAATAATGGACCGGTGACATTTGCCTTTCTTAGCGCAGAATGGCCTTTTTATCTTTCAATTTTGTTATTGTGGGAATGAAAAAGTCAGAACTGGTGACTCAGCTGTGGCACATAGGGAATATACTGTATTATACACTTGCTGTCTTTGAAAGTAAATATTATCATTATTCAACTTGGTCACAAAACCTCAGATTGAAAAGCAAATACCGTGAAATGTACAACTATATGATACACATGGGACTTGTTTTTTTTCTCTATGTTGCATTTTTCCTTTTGAATAAAAGCTATTTCTAAAGCAGACATGCCTCGTTGTGTCAGCAGGGCTCTGTGCTTACAAAAGTTTCAAGACGTCGATGACCTTCTACTGCTAGACTGGTAGTAGTGTAGTGGTAGTTCTTTTACGTTGTAGCTGGTTCTCATTTCAGAGATGAATATTGTACTTTTTACTCAACTACATTTACCGGCAGGTGGAGTTACTCGTTACTTTGCAGAAGAAACAACAAAACATGACTGTGCTATAGACTAAACTTCTCAACAATATGCCGTACATCCGTAATAATAGGCCAATAACATGCTATTTTAAATGATGTAATTCTCTTGAAAGGGATCAATCTGCCCAACAATTACTTTTACTTAAGTTCATTTAGCTCTTAATACCTTTTTGTATTTTTACTTCAGTGAGATCCTGATTGTAAGACTTTTACTAGCGACGCAGTACTTTTACAGAACTCCTTTTACTTTGGTAGAAGAGTGCTTCTTCCCACACTGCTTTGCATTACCTCTTGAATACCGCTGAATGCCATCATGGGCGCGGAGGGCTTTCAGAACATGTCAGGGTACCAATTTGACCGCTTTGCAGAAGAGGTTGCGGTGCTGGAAACAGATTCACTCGTCAAGACTTGAGACTATAAATTGCTGATTAAAAATGAACCCTTGTGTCACTTGAGTGTGAGATGTGATAAACACGTTTGCCCTTGCTTGGAATTGTGTTTTGATGCCAAGGACTCTTCCGTCTTATTGTCACAAACACTTGTGGACGGAGATTTTAAAGCGGTCAGTGTTGACACGCTATTATGGCGTGCTTTGAAAAAAGACAGCGATGATGGCTTTTCTTGCTTGGGGAATTCAGTGCCGTCGACACACACGCATGCAAGTCTCACACACATCTTTATAACATGAAAGCCGTTGATGCGGCTTGACACTAAGCTCTCACTTAGTAACATTTCTGTGTCCGTCATAATTATTTTGTCAAAGTCAGTGTCACAGGTTGAAAACGCTATGGTAAAAAAAAATAGTATTTTAAGATTGCATTCACTTCAATGGCAAGGTGAAAGGGTGCATATACCATTTTTTAAATGTTGCAAAAATTGACAGCAGACTTCCAAAAGGTGGCAGAATTTAAGAAAAAAACATTTGCTCGCTCTCTGTCTGCCATATCTTCAATTCAAATGTTGCTCCTTATTATCTGCAGCACTTTAAGTTATCAAACTGCGAAAAGGTCTAAAAAACATTTGCTGCCTATAACACCTTTCAGCAGTAAGAGCTAATATCCCCTGTGTCTAGGCTTTAGTCACAGGGGATATTGGCTCGTACTGCTCTCTCATTTCCTGTGCCCAGCACTTTTGCTTTTGCTTACTATTTACAATTTATTTTTTTTAAGATTATTTTTTGGGCCGTTTTGCACGAAAGGAGAGAGAGAGGGCACGACACGCAGGAAAGGATTTAACCCCCGACCTACTGGGGCGCCCCATACTTTTTACAACTTTTTATTATTGCTCCACTTTTGACATTTCCGAGATTTATGAATGAGGCACAACTTACTAAGATATGATATCAAAGACACTCACAATCATTACATCCTTGTGGCTGTGCTTATTTTCTCTGGTCAGGTTTTTTTCCCCACATTTTTCTTCCCACATTATTCTCAATATTCCTGCATGTAGCTCCGTTGTGTCTTGGCACCTGGACTTTCCCTCAGACTGAATAAAGCTGGCTATGACCTGGAAGTGTGTATCCCAGCATGACTCATTAACCTGACAGAGAGAGCATGGTGTTGGTGCAGGGGAGCGTCGTACTGGCACAAACAACATCCTTTGCATTCATGCACACACACAGAAGGATGCCTAAACACCTGCACAACTTCTCTGCGCCACCCCTAATTCCTTCCCCAGATCCATCACTGCCAGTTCCGTCTACACCCCCCCCCTTAATGCTAATGAGTTAGGCCAGGTATGATTACAAAGCTCCAAAAGTACTTCTCAGCCTGAATTGTTTTTTAAACGCCGTAGAAAAACAAACTTGCAGCCACCCAGAAGATACAATCAGACTGGCCCGGAATACAAATGAGGGCTACGGTGTGTTATTGGTTGAGTGGCGTCATTTGGATTGGGAGGCTGTGAGTGTTTATGGAGGTGACAAACAAAGCAACATTATGGATGGCCAGTACTTAGCAGGGAAGTGCAGGTAGAGTTTTAAATAGAGGACACAGTATTAGAGAATATACACTATCAACATTATCTGTACTGTATAAACAGACAATGGGGGCAGTCTGAAAATGTAATCATGTTTACTGATTGCATTATTCTTTAGTCATAAATCCACTTAGTGATAGTTGATGGGAGAGGTCCCCATTTATAATTTAAACTTTTTCTTGCTTCAGCTATGCTACAGCTTGAACATGATAATTGCCTTATAATGGGCCGTTTCTTAAAAAGCTGCATTTGTGCACTTATTTATGAATTACATTATTATTCTAAAGTTCTCACATAATGGATTTTGCATGTATTGGCTATTCTGCATACTTTTGATGCATGAATTTAGTTCCTAGCTTTTGTAAAGCTGCAATCCACTATGCTAACCAAGCATAGAGGATAATGATTAGCTTTAGCCAGAAGCTCTATGTGCGATGCATGTTTGTAAAAACGCTGTGTCAACATGAACTAGTCCACCAGTGTATGGTGGGGCACTGGTTACTGGGATGGAGTCATCAGAGCGCTGTAACCTCAGTGATCATCTGTTCAAGGCCAGAGGGGAAGAGGTGTGTGGAGTTTATCTCGCTTACCGCCCGCTGCTGTTGCTCCCTCCTGGTTTAACTCTCCCACGTCTAGACCCCTGTCCTCTCCCTCTGACCCTCACTGCTGCTCCTCTATTCCATTTTCCTCCCAATAACAGCGTGACAAATTGAGCCTGCCAGAAAACGATCTATCATTGTCCTACATCTCATCCTCCTCTGCCCTCTGTTCTCTCTCACTCTCTCTCTGTCTCTCTCTGTCTCTGTTCTCTGTCTCTCTCTCTCTCTGTCTCTCTCTCTCTCTGTCTCTCTCTCTCTCTCTGTCTCTCTCTCTCTATCTCTATCTCTATCTCTCTCTCTCTCTCTCTCTCTTTTAGTATCTCTCTTAGTATCTCTTTCCCCCTCCGTCCCTGATACAGGACATTTCCTCTTTGTATTTTTCCCACCTTAATGGTTCATGTTTCCCTCTACATGGGCACTTTATCTTTCTTCCCCTGCTCCCCATCCCCATAACCTCATCTTTCCGTCTCCCCTCTTATTGCACTGTATACTTCTGTCTATGTCTCCATTTCTCATCCTCTGCTCATTTCTCTTCACCCTCTCTGCAAACTTGTTTTGTTCCGTAATATTCTCTCTCTATTTGTTCTGTCATCTCTCTGGTTGCGTTACAGACGGATACATTATGGTATAGATTCATACATCTTTTAGTTGTCTTTATTCCCCTGCAATAATTTAGTGACACTGACGCATTACAAAGTCTACAGAAGTACAATAATTCACCCAAATATTAGCAGATGTGTTGGTAGTATAAGTGTCATTTTGTAGCCCTTGTGTGCTTCAAATGTATTTAGTGTGAATAAATTCTGAAACTCCATGTGATTTTTCTCCTTAATAAGCCAAGTGTTGTTACCATGGAGAAACTGAAGTACACACAGAGAGGACTTAAATTGCTTTGCATGATAAATACATGCTACAATAATACATGACTCCCTATCTGTCCGTGATCAATTAATGGTAAAGCTCCTGGGAGTTCGGGAGAAACTCCGGCAATGTTGTGTCTGTGAGTTTCAAATATTCCGAACGTGTTGCCTGTGTATACAATATGTTACCTCTAACAGCACAACACTTTGTTACACAAAACTTCACTACAAAATCCAAATAAAAACCACCTCTTCCGAAACCCATTTCACGGGAGGGCGGAATAATCAAGAGAAATGGTTGTATATCTAAACTCTGGTATTAAAATTGAAACCGGGACAGTTGGCAAGCTCTTTACATGATGGATTGTTATTACTTGCGCAAGTATGAATCATCTGATGAAGTTAAAGAGCTTTTCATAAATAATTTTCCTTTTCATAAGTAATGCTAGAGAATTAAAACTGCGGTGTTTTTTAGGTGATGGCTTATACTTTCACATTAATCAATGTCGGGGAACTTTTTAAAACGTGGGAAAGGGCCTTTAAAGGGTAATTAACTTGAACACTGTTTTACTGATGATGGTGTTGGTATAAGGGATTATTATCACGATGATGATAAGTAAAGTGGCTAAAACAACAGTATTGGCAGCACTGTCCCACCGTTGACGGCTTCCAAGCCTCTGTGATCACTCTAACCTTGTGCTTTTTGCCTCTGCTAAAAGGATAAGGAAATGTTTAATATAGCCGGGTGTATAGAACAAAAAGCCTTCTCGGTTTATTTATTTCAATGACAGCACCTTAAACAAAGTCTTGTTTTGACAGAAGGTGATAAACTTTGATTGATGTTTGCGATTATGAGTCATGCTTAGCATTATTGAAACAGTAAACCTCTTGAGCAATTTTTATTTCTTCAGGAGGGAAAACGGTTAATCTCGTAAAAGGCACCCGCTGAAGTCTATCTCATTTATCTGGTGACCTCTAGAGTTGTACATAAGTGTCAGAAGTCCTTTAAAAAGCAGAGGCTGTTGTTCTGTTTTTGTTTCAGTGAATCAGCCCAACTGTAGGATCGGAGCACAAAGACCAGCTGGTTAGAACGTGTGAAGTGCAAACTATATGTTTCATTTTGTCCTTTTTTGGCTTGTTGAGGCATTCGCGACTTCTCTATGTTTTTGCAAAACACTTTGTGTAGCTCATCTTCCTTTTAAATAGTGAAAAACTAAGTTACTTTGTCTGTATATGTTAAAAGCTTTATCACTCTGTATATTTGTCTCCCTGCAGCATAATAAGAAATGAAATTATACCAAAAACCTACAATATTGTCGGAAAGTTCTGTCTCTGTGAAATTGTTGCTGTGGGCTCAGGATTATTGCCCAATACCCAAGTGGCTGACTCAAAATACAGTAAGAGTTATATGGGTAATTGCAAAGCCAACCACTCGGAAAACAAGTACTGTATTGGTACCCAGCACACAGTATCACCACCCAAAAGCTCTGGAGAAAATGTTCAATTAAAGTACAGCCCCAGTGGAAAGACTATAAATATAAAGCCCGGTTCAGGTGCCTTATTACCCTTTTCTTGCCTCTTTTACTAGCTTGCGTTTTCCTGTCCTCATTTTGCTTTTACACAAATATGTATGAGTGAGTGTTAAACATGTGCACATACATATTCATATCTTCCTTTGATGTCTCCTTCGGAGGTCTGTGTGAACACCCACATTTGAAAAATATAACCATTTACTGTATCTCATTTATGCTTAACTACTGTAGGGTAAGATATGCAGGTGACTATATTCACCGAGGAACAATAATCCGTGTGCAGTTTAAAAAAAGTGCAATTTTCCAAAAATATACCAGCAGCATAAATCATTTTATGTAGGTATTCTTCTGTGTCCTTTTTTCGCGTATCAGTCAGTTTATGTCTTTGGGAAATTAGCAGAACAGCTCGATATTTCCGCTATTTCTGATTATGTTTGTTTGGCTTAGCTTGTGTTGGTTGTGAAGGAATTCACAAGTCAACAAGAAACTAGTCTTTAGTCTCACATAAAACAAGATTCACTGTGAGTAGTTTACAGTAATAAGTCCTTTAGAATAAAAAAATTATGGGTATTGTGGATTTATTCACAATCATTCAATGTGGCTATTACGTGCGCAACAGGTCATCAACAAAACCCCCAGAGCACAAACCTGCTGTTCTGAGAAAAGTTTTTCCCACAAGCCTGTGGGAGTTTAATACGACTGTGAGTGCTTCTGCAATTGCATTAGCAGATTTACTTTGCATTGGGAGTGTTGAATGAAATCCTTAACTGATTTTGATGTAAAAAGACAAAGAGCACTCTGGAGAGAATCACTGTAAATGCTAATGTGTAAATGAGCACAGGGGACATATTTTAAACTTGCATTTCACACTCTGCCGAGGATGATGCTTGATGTTATTGCGCCAACATTTACCCATGATCTCATATTTATTTTAACTTTAGTTTAGAGCTGAAATCAAGCCTTTGATTCAATTCAAATTTGGGCCATGTTAGAAATGTATTTCATGAATCTGTGAATCTATGTTTTTTTTTTTTTTTTGCTTCCATCCATCTGCCTTTCTAAACTAAACTAGCATCCATATAGCTTTTCTTGAAGCGCTCTCACTTCTTTTCCCTACCCTTCATATTTCACATCTCCTGACAAACATTTCTGCATGCATGCATACACACATGCACAAGCTAGCATGCAGGCACACACACTGGCATGACATGACAGAGTCTCTGAGGTGCTACATTCAAACATGGGCATTGTGTCTGTGATTTGACCCCAAACAGATGAAGAAACTCTCCCAGATTTGCCAGAAAATAGAAAGTTGCTGTCTCAATACAGTAAAAGTCAGGACAATCCCCAGAAAGCACAAAATGTAATCATAGTTTTAACAGAGGGGTGGTGAAAAGTAGTTATATCCAAAACTACACAGACTGTGTGGCATTTAAGAACGGCAGAATACCAGAAAAGGTTTTCCTGCCCTTTCTCCTTTTCAGGAGAGTTGCCGTGTATGCATTAGATTATAATGATTTTGATAAGTATGAATTCCACCTACATGCCCTTCTTTCTTTGTCTGTCTTTGCTTCTATTTACTTTAGGCCTTTATCTCTTCCTCTTATTCTCTTGGCGGTGCAATTATTGAGCTGATTAGTAAACTTGAATCTGACTTAACAAGTTGTTGCTTTGTCTCCTGTAGACTGCTTCCCACACACAGTTTGCAGCAGACAATCCGCTAGAATTGGACAATGGGGGTTCATCTAGGTTCGTGTTCAGATGAAAAGTCTGTCAAAGTGTTTCTCCAGGTTACCTGTATGTTCTAATCACCGATTGTCACTTAATAGTCTCTTTCACAAAACAAAGTGCGTATCATTTTTGTCCCTTTTCATTTAACTTACACTCTTCTGTTGTTCGTATTTAATGCCACTCTGAATACTTTAGATAAAGTATGAAGATTTGAAATAGTAGCTTCCTTTGTTATACGCATAAAGTCAAATTATTTCCACCAAATTGAAGTAGACGTGATTCCACAGCCTTTGAAGATAACTGTCATAATGTTTTATTAAAGCATCTTTACAAGAGGCACTTGAGACTTTTCTACTACAGCTGATCACTCAAGAGCTTTACGTAATATTCTAAGAATCTTTTCATATCGCACAACAAGTGTTTGTAACATGAACAGTATAAATGTGCTGAGAATACATGTTGACATAGAAAGCGTTAAATAAATAAAGACTGCATTTAGGCAGTGGAGCATCATCTGAGTGCTAAACAGAATGCGCCACAAACACTGGACGACGCTGCAGATGCATATTAATCACAATTTATAGTACGCTCCCCCAGTTTAGAGAGGGCCAGTGAAGCATGCCACTAATCCGGACGGGGGAAGGGTTATAGTAGTGCTGTCTGGGCTTCAGGGTGTGTGGCAGGGGAGATAGATGGATGGAGAGGAGGTAGTCTACTGTCCAGGATGCCCTGTAGAATCTCCTCCAGATCCTCCTTTCAAGCAGGCCTTTTCAGCCCTCTATTCAAAAAGCAGTAATTGCATCATTTTTCAAGCCCCTTGCCTCTGTCTGACTGTGAGGAGGGTCCCATTAATCAAACTAATGGAGAAGTAAGTGATTTCAAAATATAGGCTTTGATCATGTACCCTCTATCCTCTCCCCCGACTCCGCCTTATTCTGAGCTTTGGGAACCCCTCTACACCCACCATCCCATATCCTTCTTTTGTCACAGCGGTCCTTGTGCACTTCACTACGTACTGTACGGAAAGAGCTGCGTGATTGAAAAATCTATTTTCATATTGTGCCTTTTGAGTCTTCAGTTAATGTACGTAAGAGCTTTGCTTTTGCACATTCTGGCAGTGCGGCGGCTCTCTGGCTTGATAAGAGTTGATTTTCTGTATAGCACCAAAGCGTGAGTATGAGATTTCAGAAAACGGTCACTCTAAAATCATTGTGGCCTATTAACAGGTCGTATGTCCCGAAGAATCACATTTCAGACACATTTATTGATCTTGATGAGACAGATTAAATTAAAGTGCTCCTCAGGTGTATTGAAAAGCTTGTGCCAGCTATAAAGCAGCAAACCATTACTTTTGACCGCTACCAGAGCATGCTGGCAAATTAGATTCCTTCCAAGAAAGGCATAAACCCCTTCTCAGAGAAAAACTCTTCGTATCTTTAATACGAACACAGTGTTCTTGGGGGAATCAAAAATGTACGAATGCTTTAGTTACCAGGACATTTGACTAATTTATCGTGTATACAACTACAGCCTATTCACACTTTGTTCAAACTGCCCCAGCGTTGTTTACTGCCAATTATTGCCTATAAAGCCTCTGTAAAAGTACTCATTGCCCCGATCAAGTATCATACATGCCTCAGTCCATTGTTGTGCTGATTAAGCAAACATTAAAAAAAACGTTTCATGAAACAAATAACATACCTCTGAACAATAACTCTCGACATTATTAGGAGATGTAGACTGCAAAGGGCCGTCACCGCCGCTGCCTCCTCTACTTTTCCTGGCTGTCAGTGCTGTTTGTAATTAGCATTATGTCAAAACTCAAACGTTCACAGTCCCACTCTCCATAACACCTCTTCTTTCCCATGGTGTTCTGTGGAGACACGTCTCACTCTGTGCTGGATTCATTAGGATGAACTTCACGTTAATCTTTGGCCCAGCTAACCTCTCACAGTTACCTCTGTTGCGCCGCCTTTTCTTATTTCTTTATTTGCCTGCCCACTTATCTTGCTTACTTGTGCCCAATTAGGAAGAGTTTGGTGCACACAGTCTGTCTACATACCCTGACCTGTAATACTCACCAGCACAAAGAAGTCCTTTATTGTTTAAGAAGAGGGAAACGGCATCAATACGGACCCATCGGTCCCATTGCAGCGATTTACTGTATAAAAGTGCTCCATTTAGGGATGTAGCTTATGTGCCTGTTTGTCATTTGTTCTGGCCTCTGCTCCTGTATTGTCATCTTTTCTTTTTAGCCTCAGCCTGTGTTCCCTGGCTACTCACTTCAAAATATCCCTGTTTACGCCTGTTTGAAAATCAAAGGCAGTGAGAGCTCACAGTTCTATATCGGAAAGAAAGATTGCCACAAGCCAAACAGTTTCAATGCACCATGGCTATTGTTTTACTGAGAGTAGGTTTATGCATAAATGGTCTTTTTCTGGAGCTCTTACTCAAACACATCTACTGCACAACGGGGAGCTGCCCAGCACACCTCCAGTCTCACACCACCAGCCGCTGAGCATTATTGTAAGTGCCCCACTTAGCTGAAGAATGGTTATTGTAGGAGGATGGTGTGGTAAAACCCAGAACACATTGGCACCTTGGACAGCCACACCTGTTATTTTCCACACACCAGTCCGTAAGGTGCTTATCTGCACAGGTAGACACCACCTGTCTTATTTCCAAGTGTTCTTCAAACTCTGTCCCTCACTTGGCATATCCCAGCCTGTTTTCCTCTTGGCAGGCGATGGCACGTCTTCTTCTGTGGTCTTGTCTGTCACAGTTTACGAGGAGAGACTCATTGTTGAGGAAGAAACGTGTGCATTTGGCTTACAGTCGACATTATGAAGACACAATTAAACACTGAACTTGCTCTTCAGTTAAGAAATCCTATTCAGCTTAGTCGGTGTTATGATTAATATGCTGTGTGGTTCTGTTAATGTGCTACAGGTTTAAAATGATGCAGTTTCCTCTCTGCTACAGGGAGTTGAGGCAGAAGGGGGAAACAAATGGACTAGTCTTATCTTTAGGACATTACTGCTCCTACTACTCTTACTACAACAAAGAACTACACAATGGAAACGTAAAAAAACCTGAAGCAATTAATGATTGAGTGCAAAAGAACCAATGTATGTCATAAAATATATATAAAGTTCAACTATTACAAAACATTACCATACATATCACAATGTTTACATCTACATGTAATATATGACACTGTATAAACATAATTATACAGTACACATGCATAATGTGTACGTAATATGTACTCATGTATACATTCATGCATGAAAACACACATACTGAACATACAGCATATATATTCTGCACAATCTCTCCTAACCTCTACAGTGAGAAAACGAATATCTAATGTATGCTCAGCTGAGTTGAAGCCTGTTATTTTCAGTGTGTATTAAAGGTTGTGTATATCATAGCCATGTTTTGAATCTTGGATCAATATCATGTTTCTATCAATATCTTTCATATACCTTGATTTTCATCCCTCAGATTCAGACCGCACACATTCATACATGGTGTTTAGAGATCTGGTCTCTAATGATGAAAGTGAAAAAGTATTCCCTTTTGCTTTGCAAACTGTTATTAAAGCTGGTTAAATTATAAAATGAACTTAAAATAGTAAATAATACAATTACAACTGTGCTCAGGCCTAAATCAGGCCTCCAGAGAGGCAGTGCATAACAATATGATATGACAGTAATAACCTTTTAGCACAGAAGCTAGTGACAGTAAACATTTATTTTTCCAGATATATTAATAATCCATGCTTTAACTACTTTGCACAGCTTACATATTTGCACAGCAGCTGGACCCTCGAAAAGCTTCACTTTTGAAGAAATTGCAGTGCGTCTTGACCAAATATGCTCCATTTCCCAGAGGCAGGTCACTGCAATTAAGTGAACAGCAAACCAAGAATAAATGTTACATTTAAAGAATAAAAAAAATAGTGAAAACACTAAATTGTGTGAATGATGTGCCTTAGGGTCTCGCCTGACACTGTTCCTCTCATCATATCCTGACTAAGCTGTCACATCTTAATATCACCGTCATTATTTTCAGGTTTGTCACCTCGCCATTGTTTTTCTCTTCTTCCTGACAGCCGCCGGTAAGTAGTGACTTTAAAGGCAGTTTCAGCAGCACGAGGTGTGACCGCGTACCCTCGAGCAGAGATTACAGTAGTGTGCCTTTAGTCCTCTGCGGATGTGTGTCTGGGTTTTCTTACCTGCTGAGCGGTGCCTCCTTATAGGCCATGTAAGAAACAAGTCCACAGTACATGAAAATCCTGAGAGGCTTCAAAAGCTTAGTGACATTCAAGGACACTGACATGGCTGGGATGTGAGGACACTGCACTGTAGTGAGTTGAATTTAGTGAGAAAGCTCTATAGCGCCACTGCAATGCTCTGCAAGGACCCTTGTGCAGCTGTCTTGGCATGTATTCAAAGTGGTCTATTTTTGGCTTTACAAAAAGGAGCAATTAGTTATCACCTTCCCACTATGTCAGTTTTTCTGTCGAACAAAATGGATTCTGTTTACTTAAGATCTTCTTCACAAAACTGTTTTAAAAAGTTTGAATAAAAGAGTGGAGAGATTTCAGTTTGGGCCAGTTTTGTAAGACGCTACCTATCCTGTCCTGAACGCAACATTGACTAAAGGGACAGCTTAATTATTTACACGTTTCCAAATAAAAATCACTTACCTCTCTCTTAAGATGTGTTTTTCGGGTGTAAAGTTCAGTGTGAAAGGAAAGTTCTGTGATCCATTATTCGAAGCTAATGGCCTTGGAATGGTACAAAGTGCTCTTATGGAAAACAATTATTGTATTTCACTCAGCTTAAATAGCTTGACTAAAGTTAGGTAATGGTGGCATGCATTATTCAGTTGCATTAAAATAGCATTCTTTTGCTTATCTATTGTCTTTGCTTGGATCCAGCACTCTGAATTAGTTTTTAATTTATAGGATGTTGCTTGTCAACTGGTGTCTCACTCTTCAGCTTTGATCAATCCTGACTAATAACACTAAAGAGCTCAGGGAGGTCACTTTCCAAAAATAAAATCCTAATGCAGTGTACAATTATTGTTTGTTTTGTCGAACATTATTGTTCTGTGTAGTATTGTCATGTCCTTTTCCACTGTGTTAATATGTAACACTAAAGTTGTGTTGGCGTGATGTAAGTGTAAAAGAAGCTTGTGTCTTACAGTGCGTTTCTCGTTTACAGTGCATCGGCTATGTATCGGCTTGTCTAGTCTTTGTAACTGTATTCACAGATGAACAAAGTAACTTTAGGTGAGGTAATCACTTTCTCCTCTGTTAATTATCCTGGTTTATTACATTCATCAGCTGTGCAATAAAAATCCAATTGCAAATATCATCAAAGATCCACAACATAAATTTCCCTAAGGTGCGAGGGTTTAGTTTATGTTCAGTACTTCCCCAAGGGCACCCTGCAGAAATGCAAAGTAATTTGTCTTCCGCTAAGATGTATTGTTTAAGAAGTGTTCTTGGGTGTCTTGTTAAAATGCTAACTAAGTTTGAGTTTTCCTACAAACTGTCTTTGTTCAAAGCTCGCTCACAATGTCATGCACTCACGGAGTTGCTTTGTTTCTTAAAATATATATAATGATTTTTGTCTGGGCCATCAAATGGCGTAGCTATATGTGGAAAAACCGGGCTAAAAATATCTGATTATGAGAAAGTTGAAAATTCTGGAACAGCATATGTTGCCAGGGCTTCAAAAGAATGTAAATATGGACTAAACCCAAATCAATCAATCAACTTCCCTGTTAACTTTTAAGCCAAGCACATTCCTTTTGTAATTTCTTTGACAACCATGTAAGTGATGAGCAAGATCTTTAATGTTGTAATGTTTCTTTAGTGTTAATGACTTATGTTTATGGATTTCTTTCTAAAAGGAAGAATTATTTTGGCTGTATTATGCAAAGACAAAACAATTATTTGAGTAATGAAAGCAATCCCAATTGGGCAAATGAAATGTAGGCTCAGAAGCTTTGAGCTGCAGAGGGATATGAATTGATCAAGTTCAGATTATTATATTTACACAGCCTCTCATTACAAGAGCGTCTTGTACGGAGTTGGTGTGGTGGGTTGAATCCATGCTCAGGCCAAGTCCATTGCACTTTTTGAAAAATAGCAACTGTTCCAAAACCCTCGCTCTGACGGTTCATACGCCTTCCTGAATGCCTGCACTCAGGAGGCTCTTCAGCCTGCTACGGTAGTCATACAATGTCACACCTAGTTTTAATCCTGTTATTGACAATGCCCCTAGCAACATTACAGCTCACAAACTGTGCAGCAGTCCACAGAGGAAATATGTCACAGGGACGGTTAAAGAGTAGCCACCACATGGTTTTACTGAAAATGCCAACAATACCGATATTATAGAAGAATGGTTTATGATACTCACAGGAAAAAAGTGTGTATGTGAGATGATACTGCTCCACCAGCTTCAGCCACTCTTTGTGAGCACTTGTCTTCATTCATGTGACAACCACTTTGTTTATTAGAATGAATATATCCAAAAATAAAAGCACACGTCAGATATTACATTTTTAAATACATCTTAAATAAATGGTACTGCTAATATTGCAAGTTATAGCAAAAATGGTAGTTCAAATGTAACTTTTGTACATTTATATACATACAAAACAAAACGCTGCATTGCAGCCTCGGGCACAGCGCTAAGGTTCTTCTAATTTAGTCCATATAATAAGGCTAATGTGCCAACTGGTGAGTCTCCTAGTGGGGACATTTGCTATTCCACTCATGGCTATAGTGTGAAGCTGTGGGAAGCTAACTACATGCAGAGAGGAGCTAGCGGCCTCAGCACCATGGCAGATGGGAGTCGTGATTTGTTTTTAATGTGACACACGTGGGCCATCTTCTCGGAGGGGCCACCTGGTCTTGAATACTGACAGTGGAAAGTCAGAAGAGATTTGATCAGGTGTTGGATTATCACTAAGGACTGCAGATCATTATCCCAACTGACGTTTCTCTTGGTTTCATCATGTGCTGTATCTTTTGAGAATCGGCCATTAATTGATAATAATATGGTTGTGATGAACCCAGGCTCTAACCTGTGTGTGTGTGTGTGTGTGTGTGTGTGTGTGTGTAACCCGTACATGTTTAGTGTTAAGGGTCATATCTATATTTGTGCTTGTGTAAAAGGTATGACCATATGTATGTCTGTACCTGTCTAAAGGTGCTCTTCGCCAGTTGGCACCTTTGTGTTCAATGCTGTGTCGATGGAGCAGATTAAGTGGTCTCAAGGTGTGTTTCCACAGCAACAGTGGCATGGCTGGGTTCAGAGGGACTATTGTGAATCTTTTATAACAGACCTCATTACTCCTGCCTGGCTTCTTTGTGAGATCCTTACACCGAAAGATCATGGAAAGGTAGGACAGCTTCCAAAAATCTTTTCATCGTGCCTTTCCATTTGGCCAAATACTAAGACTCCGTAAAAGGCCACTGTTCATTTGAAGTGGAAGTTGTTTGTTCTCCGCAACATCAATGTGTTGTTATATAACGCTAAATGTGTGTTGATGTTATGAATGTATAAAATGAGCTTGTGTCTTACAGTGTGTTGCTTTTTACAGGACAATGACCATATCTCTGCGTGTCCTTGTGTTGTAGCTATTCTCACAGATGGACAAAATGACTTTAGGTGAGGTAATCAGTTCACTTTTCATTGTCCAACGTCTTCAAATTATGGCTAAATACTAAGACGCCATGAAAGGCCACCACTTCAAACGAACAGTGGCCTTTGGTTGCTATGCCCCGAGAGCTGACCTCAAAACTATGGTCCATCGCCTCAAATAGGAGCCAGTCTGTTGTCATTGAAACCACTGAGGTGTTGGATTGGAGGAAGTGTGAGAGAGAGAGGGAGGGAGGGGGTAAATCAAGCCACCTCTGAATTCTGTGACAAGAAAATCTAAGTGCATGAATGTACTAACTACTATATGAGAGGGATGCATGGAAGGTTTGTATCTTTCCAATTTAAACAATTCAGTATGGATCTAGATACGCAATCGACAGTCAGATACTCTCATCACTTTGTAACGATACAAAACACTGCGATTCAAAACCAACTCAGCAAAACGGGTTATACTGTTGTGTTTTTTTTTTAGCTTTTTTTGTAATGCTAAATGTGTGACTAAAATAAATGAATTATATCCTCAGTTGTTATTTCCAATTCTGCATCAAAAATGCCCCGAAAATGTTATCTTCTGCCACACAAACATTGGTAAATGTTGCAGTTAAACTGAAAAACCTCTTAGCCGGTTCAGTTTTAGATCTCAAATGCTGCAGACTGAGTATTGTCTAACCTAGTTGCTGTGTCAGTGTAATCCTTCTGAATTCAGTTTTTTCAATAATGCCGTTTTGCTTCAGGAGCCAGGAGGAGTTTGGGCCATTTAGAATTAGCATTACTGCTAAAGCTTTCCTCTTGTTTACTGCATAGCGAAGGTTTGAAGAGACTGCAAATGCAATGTAAAGGTTTCAGGCAGGATTCTAAACAATACTCTGACTCTTTTAGCGTGGGAATGTTGGGGAAGTGCTGAATCAGGTATGTGATCGGAGAGATCGATTAGTCGCCCACAAGTATAGATTTAGATACTGTAGATTGGTAGATATAGATTCACATAGATGTGTAGGCAGACTGATGCATGCAGAGATTCAGATATACTGAGAGATCAAGATTGATAGACTGGAACTAATGATACATTTAAATGAGCAAAGTTTTTTGTGTGTGTGTTTTTTTTTTGTTTTTTTTTCCCCAGCTGGGAGGAAGTGTGCTTGTTCTTTCCACACATTGAATCAAGATCATTATCTAAACTGTAAGCTGCAGGGCGGGATTCACTTCATTTGCTAAGATCTGTACCCTGTGATGGGAGCAAATGAAAAAGTTGTTGATTACACAAACGTTGTTTGTATTTATATATGTTGGCGCTAGACTCACCCTTAATTTGCAAAGACAAGTTTTAGTCCGGCACACGTGAAATTGCCACAGTTGAAACGGCTAATTATCAAAAACAACAATCAGCAATTCAAGTACAATTTGACTTAACTTGTGGTCTCTCTGTTGCTTACGACATCCTCCAAAATCATCATAAAGTTAAATCAGTGCCTCTTTATAAACCTTTTCGACAAAATCTGACATTACAGCCGCCATGAAAGCAGGATTCACTGCAGTGACCGTTGTATTAGACTGAATAAGTTTTAGCTTGGTGTGTCTAATAAACTACAATACAAACTGGCCTTGCTTTAAAACATGATTTTGTACTGTGACAAATAATTGTGTTGAATGGATTTACACTGAGTACGCTCATCTTTTCACATGCAGGAGATTCATCCTCTGTCGTCTTAGCCTTGCTCAAACCTCCCCCACCTACCTTCACATCCTTTTAACCGCAATTCCTCTCAATCCCTCTTTGGCTGTCACAGTTTTAAATTGGAGTTGGCATTCTCTGGCTGCCTTTGTGGCATTGCTACTGTATAAGAACACGCCTGGGGTACTTTGCCTCTCTGATTAGAGATCTTACCATCGCCAGGCTTTGGCTGTATCAACAGTATAGAAAATTCCTCAGATGTCACTCCAGGCTCTTGTCTCTGCCTCCTTCTCCAAAACCACATTGCTCTCCAGAGTTTCACTGTTGCATCTTCAACTGAAGTGAATGGAAAGAAAGAAAACACACAAAGCCGAAATTACTCTGCCTGCATGTCGATAACATTTAAGGTCTCAAATGGATTTTTAGGCTGTGGTGTGATACATTTTAAGAAAGAGGAAAACCCTTGCTTAGTTCAATTGAAATAAGACTATGCTTGATTAGGAAAGAGCTGAATAGGCGAAACAATGTAGGAATTGTACTGAGACATTAGGGGCTTTCGTGTTTAAGAGCTGCAAGTTTTGAATCCTAATGAGCAACTCCCTGAAGTACTGTAAGCACAGCATGTTTTGTGATATTTTTGAGATCTCAGCATCCAGGCGCTTTTCAATTAAAATGTTATTTCTCATTTTGAATGAACAAAATTAATCTGAACTATGGGCCACTCCCAATTAGAGTTGGAACAAAACCAGCCATTCATTTTAAGTCTCAATTTAGGGTTTTGTTATATACAGTATATTTCAATTCCCATGAAGTTCTCTTCTTTTTTCAGTATTTCTCACCTTTTACTGTTATGTTTGAGAAAATGGCGACGACAACGAACAGTGAATGACATAACAGTGATCAGCTATACATTCAGCACAGCTTTCAGTCTGTAGCTCTCTCTAACACTTCAGTATTCCAGCACAATTATGGATTTGTCACATCCATGCAGCAGAGCACAAACATCATTTAGCTTAACAAGGCTTTATTTCTGGAGTGTCTGAAGTTGTCAAGTGTTCAGTTGTGCTGTGAACTGGGGCTGAACCTCTCAAGTGGTGGGTTCCGTGGTGCCCGGGGCTTCAACAAAACACTGCATCCCAGCTGGTACACATTAACGAACCAACACTATAGTACTTGACTTTGTTTTTTTACCATTATGGCATCTGACAGATTTTGTCTGGAACAATGAATGCAGTTCAAGGGGCTGTCATCTCCCCTGAATGTCAAGGTTATTCTTCAAGGCAGACAATAGTTCTCATTGTCACATTCGTTTCAGGATCAGAGAGACATTATAATCATTTGAATTAATGGATTACTCACAAATGATAGGATTTTGCAGATATTTTGCCATTATACAGATTGCAGGAACGCGCTGGGGATGTTTTGCTTTTAACTTCGTGGTGTGCGGTGTTTTGTTAAAAGAAAAGGTTGTGTCTCTTGTCAAAGCAAACGGTCTTATTGTGTTATTCAGCGATGGTTCAAGTGCTAATGTAACTATCCATTCGGAAAACATTGGTCTTGCGCTATCCACAAACGGATGATATTTTTTACAAGGCGCATTAAAAGCTGGAGAAGTACACCAGGAAATAATAAAACTCAAACATCGTAATGAAATAATGTTTCCATTTAAGTATATTTATTAAGAATCTTCATTTTACTAAAATAACACTGTTCAGCGTTTACTTTTTTTTTTTTTAAACTCGCGTATGTACCCCCCTCTCGCACACACACACACACACACACACACACACACACACACACACACACACACAGTTCCCTTTAATCTCTCTGCTACTGCTCTTTCTTTTTGTTCACCTTCTGCCTAAAGTGGTCCCTACGGCTCTATGTTGAACATTGTAGCATTCATTTTTCTCAGTCTTGCTTTGTTCCACACCTACAAACAAACGCACACACTCGCACACAGACACACATTACATTCACTGGCCATTCACTGTTTTGTTGTGCCTGAAGGTTCTGCGACAAAGTAGTGAAATATTTCATTTATTTTCTTCCTTTATCACATTTGAAATGTTACTTGCAGCATGATATACTGTATATGGCATAAATAACACTATCTACAGTATGGACCCAACCTTGATGGAAGTACAGCTTGATCAACATTTATTATTGATTTATTTATTTTAGGCCCATATGCACCGTGGACAATGGTTGGAAAAAGAAAGTGCTGTACTTTACACTGACTCTTTTTGGACAAACATGAAATGTGGCACTTTTCCTGTAGTAGAACTACACTGAATAATATCTGAATATGACTTAATTCAGCTGAGTGGTTTCACCATTAACCAACATGCCCACCATACGATTAATGAACTATTTTGTTTGTGCAACAATAGATGTTGCTCAGAAATCTTGTTGCCAAATAGGAAACTATACCTTTTAAACAGATTAGTCCCCATGACACATGTTCTTAAACTTTTACTACATAAGTCCAGCATCTGTCTGGTATTTAATAGCGTCCATTGATAATGTTGGCCTAAACATTTCAATTCCTGGGAAATTTAGGAATGCATATAGCCACAGTCTTTAATTTTAAGCATGAGATGTAGCATTTCAACTGTTGAGGTAAATATTGCTCTTGCACTCAATCTGGGAATGAGAGGAACATTAAAATCAAATCATGATCTTTAGGTTAGAAGATTGATTGGCAGCTTTTGGTGCTGTGCCCTGAACTAGTTATTATTGATGAGCATGGTGTTGTTGAGTAAAAATGCAGCAAGTTTCCGCCAGTTATCTGTTGAGACATCAGTCTTCATTGCTTTGCGTGAAAGGGATTCATTTAGACACTAATTGTAGCAATTTGCTGGAGAGAGCATGCATTAAGATGTTAAGCGTGGCAGATGTCAAATGTGTGCAGTCTCGTGACAGGTGTAGGAACTTCATAATGAGATGGACGGTTTATGGTAATTTCACTGAGGGTTATTTTTACCTGTATTCAGAGGTTTGAGGTCACTTGAGTAACACAATTGCTGTCTAATTTCTGCTGTAACCAGATTTCTAAAGGTCATATGTATGACATAACACTATAAAGCTGATTTATCCTGGAAAAAGCTGATTTATTTGATCTGTGTAACTGGTTTTTCACGTTTGCCTGACGAAGACTTCAGCGTGGGAAAGTATCGCCGTGACAGCAGAGCGGTGGCGGCAAGGTCTGTCCTAGTATTCATAAAAAATCCATTCAATGTCCGACTTAAACTAAAACTTTCACAAAGTAGCTATTATATGTCTTTATAAGGTTTCCACCGCTGAACATTTATAAAATACAAACAGTAAAAGCCAGTAGATCTCTGGCACAACGTCACATACTTCCAAGGCGCTTCTAGACGGGGGAAAAAGTGAAGAAGTCAAAAGTGTAGTGAGACTGCACAGCGTTTCTTTACAGTGCGACTGATTTCATTTTAAGAGGTCACATCTCCAGCCGCACGTGTGGTATAAAGAGCCACTTTATTGTCAGACATTGGATGACCCTGATGAAGACGCAGCGCGTTGGTCTTACCTTACCTGTCAGCATCAGTGATGTTGACTCTCTTGTGCCACATTATCTGACAGGTCACAGCTCTATTGATCCAACGCTGGCAACAATTTCTACATTTTCTGTGTCACTTTCGAAATCTCTGAAATGAGAGAAGACATTGACGAGGTCCCATAGCTTTGAGCATATTATGTGCATCTCATTCATTCTCGCATCAAATATTCAGCTTGTATGTAGCTGGTGTGCTCAGAATAGCATAATTTATCAAGGCTGGTTTGTCCAATAACCTTGAGGCGGTCTGATTTTGATGCATTCCATGATGTTTTTTCCTACCCTGACCCTTCGGTTCAGCACCCTCTCTGTGATCCAGGATATCTTGATTTACAAATTGAGCTCCAGAGATACCTGAGGGGTGACTGACATGCGCTATTGTAAGATTTCACTGAATTGCACACAAGGTTCCTAAATGTCCTTCTATCTTTGTCTGTCCTCTCTCTTTCTCTTTTCATTTGTCACTGCAGGCTGTGGAAACCAACCTGGCGTCCAAGGACAGTCACTGGGTCTATGCCAATGAGGTGAGGCAAAACACAAACACACTTGTATGCACCCGAGTGAATATAGTTAGTGTCTTAGTGTTACTTTTCCTCCATCAACAAAGTCTCATTTGCTGCAAAGGCACACATGAAAACCTCCAACACTGTCACTGCATACTTTCATATTCATCCAAATTAGCAGCACATCGTTTGTTTTTATTTTATCTCGGCCGCCTGAGGGACTGGGCCTTCCTTTGATATTGTATAATGGCCCTCCCTTTAACTGTTGACGAACTGTGTGTCTCTCCCTCCTCTGTTCTAGTGCGCTGTGTGTCTGACATTGACCTAAATGGTCTTCTAAAGTGGATGTACCAGCACAAAATTCAGGTGCACTTTGTTTATACAGAACAGTGGACTCTGTCTTTAGCTTTAGTGCCTCAGCGCCATTGATTCAAAGTGATCTGGAGATAAGGGGGGAGTCATAGGATTGGCCCGATACTAAAAGCAGTGATGAAAGACATTAGATAAACACACACGAACACACACACACACAAATGCATCAATGTCCTTGTGTTTTTAGTGTTTAAATGTCACCTCCTCACTTATACAAAATCTTAACCTGTGGTAAACATCTAAAACATGACGCATATTGATCCATAATCCATGGAGAATGCATAATGTGTAGATGCGGCCCCGATAGCCATGTTATTAAAGCAACATTCAATATTCAGATCCTGTATCTCTGTGTGGCAAATTGAAAACACATATTGGCCACAGCACACATTAGACTTCAACCAGGATGAAATAGATGTCATTTGTCCTTTTAATTTGAAATTCACGTTGCAGCATTTCGATGTATATCAGCAGCACATTGGTATAATGAGGCTCAATCTGTTGAAAACCTCCTGGTATGTGGAAGCCTAAATTACCTAATTTTAGACTATAATGAGCTTTATAGAATAACTTCCTTGCATGTTTTAAATCATTTTTTGCCGTGCATTTCAGCATGCACATAATTGAAGTATTGATTTACAATATCTAATGAGACCTTGATTTCTTTTAATCTTTTTCCGTGTCTGGAAAATGAAGTCATATTATGTTGTTGATATGTCTCTAAAAAAAGGAGTAATTAGTCTCAAACAAGATGCTAAGATAGGCACTGCTATTGTTAATTTGAAGCAAATTTCACATACAAACTCACGCGGGCATTTTAGTTGGTTGCCACGGACTCCTACCAAGACATTAGCTCTAATTGCATCAGACACTGGGAAAGTATGAACTAATGGCATGTTAATTTCTCTTGCACTCCCTTAATGGTTGATGTGATGTGGCTTACTGTAGAGTTATCTCTCCCTGGTATGTATTTAAAGGGGAATAATGTGCCTGCTTGTACCTGTGAACCATGAGACATATCCCCATACCCTTTTATTGCTTTCTTTCTAAAGACAGTGAATAGTTTGTTATTTTTGCTTTTTCCGTTTTCTTTTCTTCTTCCTGTAATTTTTGATTATCTTTTTCTGTCCTCTCTGCTTCCTTGCCTTTCAATCCATCATCCAAGATACACTGTGCTGACTATCACCTTGAATTCAGAATAGCATATAGCTGTTGGAAAAGGCTAACAAGGAAACTCAATTGCTACTTATGGTGCCCTACTTTTTCTCAAAGATGTTGGTTGGCCACCAGAGAGAAAAAAATGAAAACTCTGAGAAACTTACTCGTTCACTCTTTGCTTGAATCCCACTTTGCTCATCAAGCCTTTTACATTTTCGTACTTCTATCAACAAGAGTCACCATGTAAATTGAATCTGGGCATACATCTAACAGCAAATGATTTCTCCACAATTCCTGCTCATCTCTAAAGGGGAAGGAGAATTAAAGGAAGGTGCAAAGCCAATTTGTTTCCATTAGCCTGTGATTTGATTTCAGAGACGCTCCTAACATGGCTGATAGCACAAAGAGTATGCACAAGGTTTTTTAATTAATTCAAACACGTGAGAGGACAGACCAACACAGTGATTGTCAGAATAAGATTCTCTGATGTTTTATAATTTATTATCTATTTGGGTTATTTTACAACTGCAACAGCTATAAATGATATTCCTTCGGAATAGCAGGTGTTGGTGAATTCCTTATCCTTACAACACAGCTATAATATACTAGATACTGTTTCTTGCCCACATGGAAATCCTGTTAGCCTGACCAGATGCAGTCCGGCTGTATCACAAAATCCTGCAGGGAAATAACGGATTTCCATGTTACCTTTTGCTCCTGTATGTGCCGACAGTCCCTGCAGACAGTCGCTCCTGGTCAGCTGCCTGTTCATGAATGAGTTGTGACATTCATTTTAACCAGGTGATCTTGAACCGCACTGCAGCCTGCCCACCCCATCAGCTCCCCAGGCTCCTGCCAGCCTTTACACCCCATACAGTCAGCGAGGGCTCACATTTCATTCAACTCTCACGACAAGCGTTTATGCTAATCTGCCACCAGCGGCAACATGTGGCACGATGAATGTAGCTGTCAAGCTAGAAATGTGATAAGAGCACAGAGTGAGATGGATACAGACGGAAAATAATGACGAGTGAGTAGGATCACAAGTCGGAAAACACTAAGGTGTAACGGACAAACAGGATGGCATAAGCATTACAGTAGAAAGACAATATTACATACAGTAACCTCAGATTTAAATATACAGTAATGGGTTAAATTACACATGGATGTACTCCAGCAATTTAGTATCACACTCACATAAAGTCGTGGGATGCAGCAGAGACTGACATAGCCTGACCTTTAGTCCCTAGTATGGGTCAAACTCCAAAACCACTACATTTTTTTCCCATAATGCATTCCATTAGACCTTATATGTTCTGGACTTTCAAACTTTTGAACGTTTGAACTCGAGTGATGTCACTTTAATGATTTTCTGAGACTTGACAAAGCTCCCTCCAGAGCCACAAAAGACATTATAAAACGGTCATAGGTAAAATGAGTGCCTTTTTTAATAAAAACAAACAAGTTTGAGTTTAAAACGATGAACTTTTCTCTCAACAAACTTTTCTTCAGTTGCAAATATTTTAGTTTGATATTGATGAATCCATTTTTAAACCAAAGGAGTGGGTTTGAATGGCGCACAGTTCATGAGCCCTCAGGCTATGAAACCTATTCAACACACAAATGACCGACGTAATGTTAAGAGAGAAAAAGCTTTGAAATTTAGTGTAAGAAGTGTGGCTTGATGGGAGCAGGAGGGCGCGGGGATGAAGAAACCACCCACCAAACCAGGGTGCTGCAGCACACAGAAGGTTGTCTGCCTCTGACACTGTCTAGTGGACTCAGATGGATAGGGAGAATTTGTTGTTGTTTTTTTTCCTTCAAAGGCGGGACGCTGACACCTCCAGAATGTTTGATGGATTAGGTGGCTGTGCCTGCTGTGACAGACAGAGTCGAGGAGGACAGTCGTGATATGACTGATGTCTCGGGTAACTGCCCGTCAAGCAACTGAGACGGAACCCCTTTTCTTCTGACGCAACCTCTGCCTCACTAGACTGTGGAAGACGAGGGGGGATTACTGAAAAAGCCACTTAGGAGAAAAATAAATATTTCATTTTCCAATCAGCTTATTGATCAGTCAAAGTACTGTATAACATTGCATTCATCAAAACCCTGAATTTTCTGTTCTGATCTTTTGTACCATTAACCAAAATGAGAATCTATGCAGAAATCCAATTCAGATGTCAAAAAATGATGTACTAACTCACAAATGGTGACCACAGGAGACATCCTGCTTCATGGTCATAAATCTAAAGACAGGCAGCTCCCGTCACTAACCGCCTTATCTAAATGTTACAACAGTTACAGTCATTTTATGTCACTGGGGTTATTAGGTGGGCAATTCAAATCACACACAGCATGTTTCATTGAATTGGACCCACTGCACCTCCAGGATGTAAGTTCCATCATAGCAGCACCACCCTCAGCACCAAATCACATAGAAATGCTGCACTGCACTTATGAACAAGGAGCTATGTAATGGGATGATTTACATAGTGGCACCGTACTGTAAGAAAATAGCACATTAATTATTTAATGTCATTAATTAATTGTCATTTCACCTCATGCATTATGCCTTATTGCATTTGAGATATCCCGCTCCAATTAAGCAGCCAATCTAATCTTTAATGTTAACACAGTCGCAGTGCCATCCTCTTAGGTCAAAATCCATGTTTTTGCACCTCAGCTGGATTGGTGATTTTTTGCCTCAAAACAAACAGGCTTGCATAGAGGAGGTCGGCGTGGCGAAGGTAAGGTTATGTTCAAATGGGGCAAAATTGCGTCACATTTCCTGCCCAGACCACATGATATTGCAAATGGTCCTTCCTTCGTTTTAGTGTCATTTAAAGGCCTTCTCTTTCATCTATTGCTTTTCTTTTGTAAATGTTTAGTAGTGGAGTTGCGTTCATGAAGGTCTACATACATGTGTTTAACTGAACGCGACTGTTTACAGGCAGTAGTGAGTAAAAGCTATTTCACAATACAACATGCTGCTGTACTTGTGGACTTTTTTCACGAAATAACCTCACGTCATTGAAAAAGGGAACTCCATCTCCTGATAAGGAGTTCCTCCCACTAATTGAAATGTGTTCATCCCTGTCCAGCCTCTTTACAGCCACATCTGCTCGCCAAAGCTGCAAAAATTAAACCCGTTTCAAAGGCCATAGACTTGTAATGTGCCATGGTTTACAGTGATTCACCCACCATAGGATAACATGGATATTTAAAAAGAAATAAAAACTTTGATCTGCTGGGGAAATGACATAGTATCACAAAATCAGCTGTTGTAAGTCAACTTTAATAATCCTTTTTACTGGCAGTGCTTATGAGTATTATTAATAAAGTCCAATAAAATCCTAGTTTAATAGGCATTAGCATACAATACCAGTTTGAGAATTAAACGGGTCAAAAAAGTGACTGAAGAGCTGGCAATGCAGGTCTCTCCATTTTCCTTCTAATGTATATTGAACTTCATTATTTATGCCATCTTAGTCTCATTTAACACTTATAATTGCAGATTATAACGCTATTAAAGTAAATACTTTATGCATGCTGTATACAAGGTCAGCGTTGAACATGTAATGGTTCTCTATTCAGATGTACACAGTGAAATCTATTTTTCAAGCCCCCGTACATATGCTAAGTGTTAAATGCAAATAAGTGATGGCTGTGCCTCGTATTTTTAATGTACAATATAACAGCAGTGCTTTTTCACATGAATGATGTGTTGTATTTGTCCACACTCTGTGAAAAACAAGTAATTATCATGTCTCTGCTCTCTTTGCCGTATGCAGTAATTTATTTGATTCCAAGTACAATGCTTGATCAATTTTCAACACAACAGCACTGCCTGAATAGGACATGGCTTTGTTTTAATTGTGAAACCCTTCAATTTTGCATAATTTACATAGTTATCATTTGTATTGTTTGATTAGGGAAGCTTCAAATTTAATAAAAGGGTTGATATATTTAAAATAACATGACTCACAATTTAGCACCACAACTCAGCAGAGGCTTTTGCCTTGTGTTATTTGATGTTTTGTTTTTTATTTCTCCATTGCATAACCAGTTACTCGTTTCTATCAACTAGATAATAAAGTAATCTTGAGTTTATTTTCTACATAAATAATTACCTTTTTCTCAACACAACACACGTGTTTTATAGGCAAGTACAGCTCATATTAATGTCATTAACTCTTCATCCCTGACTCCCATTACTTCTCAATTTAGTTGCCTGCAGCTTCAACAAGCACCTTAACTTCAAATTAAATCGCTGTCATCATTACCGGTAATCTTTTTTATTTATTTCTAGTGAAAGATTAATGGCATTGACTAAGCAGCACAAAGAGGATAATCTGTCATCCGAACTTGATTTGTGAATGTCTTGGTCGTCTGCTGTCATTGAAACATGGCCACGCTGTATTCACACTTTGAGAAACGTGGGTGGGTTACCTCCAAAGGGCTTAACACCTGAACTCATTATGTAACTGTAGATTTATGATGTTATATGCCTGTGTCCAGACAGTTCAGAAGTAATATTGTGATTCGACTTGCTATCATAATCACATACAGTACACCGTTAAGATTAATATTGCTTCCCTAGTGCTTCTAAAATCCATGGGATGACTATTGTAGTGAGGCCTTGATGTAACAGTCCTTTGTGTTCTTTATATACTACTACAAGTGAAAAGTATCAAATCGTCTGGACTTTCTCCTCAAACGGAGATAAAAAAATAAATTAAAGAAAAAGCACGTCAGCCATGTCCCATTGGTCCGGGTCAGGTTATGACACAAATGTCAGCCATGATGGTGACAGAACACTTGGACTGGGTGGCACAGGAAGTTATTAGCTTGGACGTGAGGGTTCGACTCTGTGAACCACGCAGTATAATTCATCTGATTAATGTGTCACGGCAACTCATGAATATTCATTTTTCTTTCCACCTGACTGAGTCAGAAAAAGAGTCGGAGGACAAAACTAAACGAGCTAGAATCACCTGAGGAGTGTTTCACTCACGCTGTGCACAGATGAAAGATCTAGGAATACTGGCTCTGGAGGAAAGAACCGTAGAATCAATTCAGATTGATCACTGTAAATGCATTGAAAACAAAATATAAATATTAACAAGGAAAAGGCAGAAAAAAAGAATCATCCATTTCATTCATCCAAGAAGTTAAGAACAGATATGTGGAAAAAAAGCAAGATTGAGTGCAAAGAAGGAGGAAGACAAAAGACAGGAGAAATTAATGGCGAGGGAGGACAGAGACCAGCAGTAACCGCAGAGAGGTCGATACCAAAGGGAGAGATCAAAACTTCCGATTAGAAAAATGGATAGGAAGCATGGATTCAGGCATGTGTGGTTAAAGATTATATCAACGCAGAGCTGCTTAAGTTTTGACCTCACAGCTTTATTGTCATATAGTATATGAACCAAACATTTCCCAAGACACTCGCCGTCTGCCTCTGCATTGACCATTGTCCTGCTCTGCAGACCAGCCGACGTCTCCATGTCTCATGAATATTGATCAACCCTCCACACATGCATTCCCCCTCAAAAGAGGGCCAAGGTCGAGACCATTATATGAGATATACTACAAATGTTCATTGATTTGTCAATCTAATGTGAATAACAAAAGTAATCGAGCTTCCTAGATGATGAATTATATTCTAAAAATAAAACGTGAAAATAGAAAATATTTTAAAGTCTTTTAGCCTAAAGCATCAGGGCTCGACAGTAATGGTTGCCAGGTTGCATTTGGCAACCTTTTTGAGAAATTGGCAACCGATTCTTGTCTTTTTAAAAAAAAAAATATATATAGAGGGAGAGAAAATAGGCAAAAAAAACATCATGAAAAAAAAACCTAAATATATGTTTTATATTCATTGCCTGACTGATGCTACATGATGGGATGTTGGCTCTCCCAGTGTCTTCAGTCTGTAAGAGTGGATTCATCTGTCTAAGCAGAATCAAGACAGATTGCAGGTCAATAGAGATGATGGACAAGCATATGTTGGTGTCACTTGAGGGACCCACAATCCAAGACTTCAATGCCGAAGGGGATATAGATCGGTGGTGGGAATCAGCACAAAGGTCCAGAGAACAGATCAACGAGTGACGTACTGGATTCATTTTTGAATGATCTGTAAAGAACATGACATCGGCTGCACTATTGATGGTGGACACGTTTAACAGATGACACTTAAGATTACAATTTTGTAAAGTATCAGATAAAACAAATGTTTGGTTACTGTAATAATGGTTGTACTATTTCATGTCACATTTCCATCATTAGGCTGATGTATAACTGCATAGTATCGTGTCTTAAAATGGCAACCGTATTTTCAATTTCGGCAACCAAAGGCTGATGCCAGGTTGCCAAAGTGTCAAGAGTCCTTTTGCAGGGCTCAACACTTGCCACTAACCAGTTGATTCAAGTTATTAAACAAACCAATGTGGGACAGAAATGATGCGTAAATTAAGATGTTTCTTTTCCAAATTTCCACTCAGAAAAACTGCTTTTGTAAATTCACGGTTTGTCATGAGTCCCAAGTGTGCAAAAATCCCCTTAAAATAGTAAACTGGACTATACTTTACACTAGGATTAAAGGGAAATAATTGTAGAACTAAACTCCTGTTGTTGTTTTCATATTCAGGAGGTGAGTGATGCAGACATCATGGAGCTGGTTCACAGCTCTCTGGGACGGATGACCATCATTCGTCAGATCTTCCCATTGTGGAGAGACACCAACGTTCGCTGTATGAGGAACAATCATCGCATCTCCTCCCTGCTCTGTGACCCGCAGGAAGGCTATCTGCAGTCCCTGGAGGTAAGAAAACGTTTCAAACGTTTACTGTTTGAGATCGCATAAGTCCACTATGGCGGCACAATCCCCTTATTTCATTTTATTAACAGAAAATGTTAAGAATTATTTTTCAATGGACTGCATACCTGCATTCAAATACAGACAGTGATACGCAATCAACGGACTCATATGGTATAAAGATTTCATTACCGTAACTGCAGTAATTTATGAAAACAAAACTGGTTAAATGTAGAGAAATACCTCTAATCTGGGGATAGACAACACAAACAAATTACTTATTTTGTCCCTGTTCTAAACTTTTACCAAATGACACTGAAAACTGTTAACATATCTATTTTTAGATGTTCTGCTACATAACACGTAGACACGAACAGGCTCATATACAGCCTCTTGACAGAAGTTAGTTAGTGATTTATTGTGTCATGCACACACAAGTGCCCAGCCCACACAGACTTACGAGTCAGTAAAAATACCTTTCGCAGTGGTGAAATATTTGTCTGATACGATCATATTCATAAAACATTTCATGTTACATTTCAAACAAATGAGTCTCTTTTTCCATGCTCAACAAAACAAATCACCACAAAAAGGTTCCCTTCCCAAAATGCACCTTTATGTTTTCACAAGCATCTAACCAGGAGCACATCAGAAATTAAGAGCATTTTACTAAAAATTGTATCCTTAAATCATGTACTGAGCAATAAAACTTGAGTGTTTATTGTATTTAGTGTATAGTATGACAAAATGCAACATGCACTGAGGAACTCGGGGAAAAAGATGCAGATACATTTAGTTTCAACTGTGACAGATTTGATGTATTCCTGAAAGGTAGATGTCAAAGGTTGATAATGACTGTGGTCAGTTTGAACTTATACGGATACAAAGAATCCCAATGGTGACAATTTTTTCAAATCAGGAAAAAGTTTAAAACATACAAAGGAAATTCTCAAACCACTCCAAATTCTCCACTGTCCATGCAAATGCTCAGTTTGTCCCAAAAAGTCCCGTGTTCCCCAACAGAAGCATCTTTCAGAGGAGAGTCTGAGCTTTGAGGATCCTGAATGCACAACATGGAGGCATTGTGATGGATGAGTCTTAAATATATTCAAGTTTCAAGGTTGTGTTTTTCTTCTTATTTGTTCTCTTCTGCTGCGAGTATTTATAAGAAAGCCACATTGTGCTTTAGCAACAATCAGCATGTGTTGTCCACTTTCTCCAGCAGCCAACAGGAGGGACACTTGTTGTCAGCCGGAGTAGAAGAAACCATAAAACAAGCACAATCTGGTCTTTTTCTTTCGTTCCGTGTACAGTACATGTGCTATTAGGGCTTTTGTGCATGATTCCTGCTTGATCACATGTTTTTCACAGTTTCAGCAGTGACTGTACAGCATGTGGCCAAGCTGTAGAACAGTATAGACATCTATAGTATCTGCCAAGCACCACATGAATGCAAATATTAGCTGATTATGTATGCAACTGAATATAGATTAACTCCCTAGATAAGGCTATTATGACGGACATGAGTGTCCATGAATATAAATGACTTGAGCTCAATGTGACTGGGGAGTAACATGGAGAGTAAAATATATTTTTAAAGTGGGGAATAAGCTTGTTTTTCATTAACTTTCAAATCTACTTAAAACTGAGTATATTCAAATTGTAGAAAGCCTCAAAACAATATATGAGTTTGTTAATAAACTACTATCACAAGCTTAACAAACGCTTCCATTGTGTGAAGTACTCTATGCTCTTAAAGAGATTATGTTATCTATGATTTGTATTAAAGATTTGTCGACAAAGTACCCAACCTAAGGTACATTTTGAATTATTTTTGCATTAACAATGCGAGTCAATAGAGGTAGATATGTCCTTCAGCACATCACAGATTTGTTATCTCTCTAACACAATGTAATTCCCTACTTTGAGTCTTCGTAGTAACCCTTATTCACCCTGCCACTTATTGTTTTCTATAGTGAGTTAAGAGCGCCTCTTTGCACCTCTAAGACTTTTCTTTTGATCAGTCCATTAGGAGTGCAAGGACTGTGTTTCCTGTAGCTCTATTGAAATGTTCCTTTTCTTTTTTCATCCATGCTCCATACAGATGGCAAAAGCATGTGGTGTGTGCTCCCACAGTTCTCAATAATTCACATGAAAGAGGATTTAATATGTGGACACTGAGGAGATCGCAGAGCTTTTCCCCTACTAATTCATTTTTCAAGAAGTCAGCTGTGGTGTAACCTCAGATATCCAGAGCTACTGTGTTGTATTACATCTGGACTTCTGACTGAGTGACCTTGAGGCGAGTGAGCTTGACTTGTGATGTATTACCACTGAGAGGTTTGGACTGAAGTCTAAAGGTTTCATGAACTGAATGTCTGGAGTGGCAGCAAGTATTGCTTCCCTGGATCTTCTTCTGTGTGAGAATTTGACTTGACTTGACCCAGAGGACCTATCAAATCCACTGTCACAGCAAAACAGGAGGGGTAGACACGCTTCCTGACAGGGTGCACTGCAGTCAGAGGGAGACAGTTGGACTGATGGCAGCTCTGAACTTCATTTGACGGTGGAGGATTTAACCAGAAATCTTTTTTGTTTTGGCGCTCTCTCTTGATTTTAGGGAGTTCAATCCCACGATTGTTAAGCAAATCAACCCCAGAAACCCCCTTTACCAGAAAGTTTCCCGCACGTGTCAACATGTGGACAGTCGGAGCGAGGTTGCTGCTGACACCGTGCTATCCTTCAACATTGTTGTAATGAAGAAAGAAACTGGCTCTTCACCAAATGACAGCCATGACATTGACGGACAAAATCAAAAACTGCTCCCCATTTGTCTCAATGTTTTTCATTCTCTCTCCAAGCAAGGAGACAAGCTTTTATTCCCCACTGAGAATTTATTATTTCACAATGAAACCTCACAGGACGAGATTGAAAGACAAGTCCTTTTATGTCACCGCTTCCTTCACAAGGGTTCACCATGGGGCTGTGTGATATTTTTGGAGCTCAAAAACACAAATATTTGTTTTGTTTTGTCGTATCCAGAGTTGGCGTTCTGTTCTCTGTTGCACAAAACAAACAATGACAACAAAATCCTAGAATATAATTGCTTGCTTTGTCTTCCAACAGGTGTCCAATCTGTACCTGTATGACAGTGTTTTGATGCTCGCCAACGCCTTCTACAGAAAACTGGAGGACAGGAAGTGGCACAGTATGGCCAGCCTTAACTGCATGAGGAAGTCCACTAAGCCTTGGAATGGAGGATGGTCTATGTTGGACACCATCCAAAAGGTATTTGAGGTGGAAGTTGACTTTTCTTTTCTTGCTTAGCAAAGCTGCTACTTTGTACTTGCTATTTTGTAAGAAATGATGAACGACAGCTACTGCAAAATTCTATAATGGATGATTAGTTGAATAGTTGATAGAAATGCATATCCAAGGATTTATGAGAAGCATTTATCAGCAGTCAGAACACTCTTTTGAAAAATACATTGAACTACTATGATCCCTACTGGAAACAATCATCAGATTCAAATGTTGCTAAAATACCCAAAGGAAGCTGAGGATTAAATGTGATCTCCAGGTTCGGCCTCAGGATGGATGCGTGGCAAATTCTAGACTTTTGATGTCTGAATGCTTGTGTAACCTTCTCAGATCTCTCATTGAAACACGGCTGCATCGTAGAAAGTGGCTTGATTTCATCCACTAATCTGATTACTCAATGTTTTCATTGTTGCAGAGAGTCACGCTGCTTTAATCTCAAGTGGGACATACAGTGAAATGGCCACGAAGCACAACAAAGAAGGAAGGGTCTAGTCATATTGTTGATGGCATTCAAACCAAACATAAACTAATCAATTAAATTGATACCATTCCCGTCACAGTTTATACATATTTTAAAAAGTGTACCTTTATTTGTGATGAAAGGGGACTTTACCTTGCCAACAAAACACCATTTGTCTGAAATGATCTGAAACGTCTTCGATAACCTCATACTGTACCTCCAAGCCTGGTTAAATGAGTTTACGATTAAAAGGATCATTTGCATAAATCATGTGGTATAATTGTTGGTGAACAACAGAGAAAACTTTCCCATAATTTCAGTTTATACTGTAAAGCTCAAATGTCCTCTAATACATTCTATGCATGGAGTTTAATGCATGTACAAATGAATTCTTGCAGGCTGTTTTTATTTGCCTACACCTATGGAACACAAATAATGCAGATAATACACCACCATCACTGCTACTGCTCCTACGTTGAGCACTCGCACATAGTAACTATTTTCTGCCTGCTGTTGCTACAGGGACGGATCAGTGGCCTGACAGGAATGATGGACTTCCGCGCTGAAGGCTCTAATTCCCATGTGCAATTTGAGATTCTTGGAACCAGCTACAGTGAGACATTTGGGAAAGATGTGAAACGGGTCAGTCCAGAATAGTGTGTGTGTTGTGTGTGTGTGCGTATATATATATATATTGATGTTTTATGAATAATCTTATGGTGTGTCAGGTGGATTAAAATGGAAATTATGAACTATTTGCCTTTATTACTTTAGTCTCCAGTAGCTCAGAGATTCAGTAACAGTGGTCCATTGGGTTCTCCTTTCAGTATGACAGAAATAACCATGTAGCTGTGCTACTTGTTAGCGTTATGTATTCTGCAGCAGAATGCCCCACCTTTCTCATTTCACAAAGTTAAGTGACCATGTCGCAGTTATATACTGTATGCATTAGACCAGAGCATTTGATTAGAGCTGCTGTACAGAACTTCATTTCGTAAGCTTTTAGTTGGTAGATGCACGGACTTACATAACTGTCCATTATGTAGGTGTTGAGGAAACATCAGGTACTGTGAAACTACTGATGGAAATAGCTTTCTCAGACATTGTCTCAACATGACCCCTTACTGTATGAGGAGAGAAATATGAGGTAAATTAAAATATTTTTCTTCCTCAAAGTCCCCTTGCAAAGTGTTGGTATTCCAGTGCTTAAGAACTGCTGTCCTGCAAGTTTTAGTTCCTATCTAATACTTTGTTATCCAGTCCATGCCAGGTGAAACTGATTTACTACCAGGGAGGTTAATACAGGAACAAATACTGTAGAAAAGCTTTCAACCCTCTATTGTTTTTGCTTGTGCTATTTTTTCATAGACCACTGGTTCTCAATCGTAATCCTCAGGATAAAAAGCCTTGCTGGGTTTTTGTTCCTTTCTGGGGTGAATGCAAAATAACTTACTGTTAGGCTTGGAATCAGCTGTACTCTGATCCCTGAGAACCACAGTCACAGGGATTAACATTTGACAGTGAGGTGTCAGGTATCAGGGTGCCCTCTACTGGAGCTCCTGAATTAACCGGATCAGTCTGCTCTAATCTTCCATTTCACCACATCAACCATCCGGGCTTGAATGAGTCATTATGACCTGAGAGTTGACTTTACTCACACACAAGGTGCGTTTGTTTTTGCAAAAACAAAACGTACCACTTTGCCATTGATTAACTGAGTACATTTGATCTGTGGTTACGTGTCGAGCATAGACATTTAAAAAAAACAAAAAATAACGAGCAGGCTATATGAGCTGACCAAGAAGTCTCCACTGAGAGACGTGTCTGATCTTTGAGTGTTGCAGAGCCGAAGAGAGAGATTGAGAGCATTATTTGTGCACTCTTCTCTTAGCAGTAATTTATTTGTCGCTGTGGATGTCCTGATTCAGTCAGGGACTTCTTGCAGAATGAAGAGAGATTGAGTTTCTTGGCAATCTATGTAGAGCAGGACTGACCAGAAGCGGTAATGAAGATTTAATCACCACTCAGCCTAACTGAAATCATGAAGCCAATTCATCATAATGTGGCCATTAGCATTAGCAAGGAAGAGACGTACTACACGCATTGTCATGTGTTTGCAAACACACACACACGCATACACTATGCAATTGAGCCCCAAAGTACATTAACACCCAAACATGTATTGTACACACAGTTATGGATCTCAGACACTAAGAACATGCAGCCAGGCAAACGGAAAACAGAGGCCAGGGAGCAAACTAACATGTGGGTGCTTGTATCTCTAAATCATTAGAGGCAGAAGGGGACAGCAAGGCCAGATAATGGGATGCCAAATGCATTCAGTGCTGTTGTTCATTACATGGCATGTCTATCCGTGTGTCTGCCCACTACTTGGCAGAACCATTACTGTGAGAAAACAGACACAAATTCATGTACCTCTCCTCTCTGTTTCTCTATAATAGGATGTTTATGTATACGTTAAGCCACACCATTTCATGGTTTCCTCTGCAATGTACTAATATATGATGTCATGATGTCAGGTCTGTGTTTTTTCGAGTGGTGTGTAACACTGATTGCATGTCGTCCTTCACCTCCC
Organism: Bovichtus diacanthus; assembly: GCA_943590825.1. Lineage (NCBI taxonomy): Eukaryota > Metazoa > Chordata > Actinopteri > Perciformes > Bovichtidae > Bovichtus > Bovichtus diacanthus. Next base: position 5,922,290 of record CALSBV010010813.1, read on the forward strand.
CGACCCACATCCACCCCTCCGAGCCATCCTCATTTTGTGTCTCTCTTCCCTCTTTTATCTTTTCCTCTCATCTCATCTCCCATCCTCTCGTCTCCGCTCCCTTCTTCTCTTTATCCCTAACCCTTTCTCCCCATTTTTCAGCCCTAGATCCCTCCCTCTCCATCATCGTTTATCTGCATTCAGTCCATTTTCTCCCCAGCCTGATGGCTCTTAGATGAGGCGTCTTTCTGGTTAGACACTGTAATGAAGACTGAAATACTATTTCCTGGATGGCTACTGTGAGTTTTCTCCACCATCCAGGGCTGCAGCAGAGTGATCGATGCTGTTGTTGTTGTTGTTTTGGTTTCCCAGTTTGCTCTTATTGATGTGTCAGCTCATCTCTAAGCAGATATTGCTAATGACTTCCATCTTACACAAAGCTCTTCATAGAGAAAATTAATTCATTTGAATGTAATTGTTTCTCCTAGCCAAGCATCTTGCATGCATCATGCAGTTGTTATCTCTCAAATGTGTCCACAGTAGCAGCGCTGGCATCATTGTATTATTCAGAATCACATTTTTGGTTACATTTTTACTATTCTATAAGAAACAAATACCATCCTAATTCTGTTTGTCTGCTTGATGTTGTGCATAGTCTTTGAAAGGGGAAGCTCCAGATTCTCCTCATTCAATTTTCTGGTCGCAAAGTGCATGAAAATACATTTTTCGGAAAAGTCTAATATAGGATATATAGTGACTCTCACATGTTACATGATGGCATTTCTTAATAGCCTAACCTGTGCTGGAAATAATATTGCCTGGCTGCCTGAGACATGTGACTGTGCCATTAGCCTTTAAAATAGAAGACGGGAAAAACAGCCTCAGCCTCACTACATTCTGTTGTGGCTCAGTGTGTCAATACAATCTTTTAAAGTTAAAGGAGTCTGGATTTGTGTTGCTCATTTGCTTTGTCATCAGCAGCATACATCTGGCACCGCTGGTAGCTAGGTCCTTGCCATATTCAAAGAATCGGTGCAAGTATCCATCCAATTATGGTCGACAACACTGGCCCAAAAGCTTGCCCAAGTACAGCTAGCTGGAGCGGATTCTTACACTAAATAAGCCAGAGTCCTTTTCCCAAAAGCCTAGCTGAATGTGGAAGCCATGTACTAACCAGAGTCTGTTCACATCTGGTCCTCTGGTGCCAGAGCAGAGCCAAGTGTGCTAACAGTGACACTTGGCCATGCAAGTTGGATAATAGGACATTGGATATTTCCTAATGGCCATCATCACCCCTTCAACCAGTGATAGTTAATGTACTCAGCAGTGGGGTGGAGGCAACATGAGCTCCATGTGCCCCATTGCATGCTGTGTCAATCCGAACTGCAGTTGTTCATTGCTGATGTATTTGTCCTGTTGCTCAACCCTATTTCTCACTGGCTCATGAAGCTGAAATGGCATTAAATAGTCTCCAAAGGCTGCTTCTCTCTTGCCAACAATAGATCTGCTGGGGGTTGTTAGGGCTGTTGATCCATGATTAATTTGCCAGGCACTGAGATTTCTAGCTTTTAAAACTTACTTGCTGGCTCCCACTGTTTTTTTTTTTTTAAACCTCCCCCTGCCTACTGGGATTTTCACCTGAAGGAAGATGAAGAAGAAAGCTGTGAGGCAGCACGCAGCTGGTATTTCACTATTTTACAATGTTCTGCACCATTGGCATATATCCATATGCAATTTAGCAGTGTAACACTATAAGACTGGTAAAGTTATCTTGCCACGGATAATTAAATGACAGCAACATGATAATACTGTAATATGTAATATGTTGAACTGTAATTGAGTGTGAATTGCCTTTTCTCACAGTCGCATTGAAAGGAAAGCGTTTAAATTGCAGAGCTAACTTTGGGTTGTTCCTACTGCAACACCGGCAAAAGTAAATCCTCTGGAGTGTCTCAAGTAATTAGATGAAAAATGCAGGATATTACTGCAGGTCTTAATGTGGTCTCTCGTGTCTCTCTAATCCATCAGGAAAACAGTCGAACGAATGTTACCAACCTTTATCACCATCGAGTTCACTTAAAATGCACCTACATAGAGTTGGGAACCGAAACTCTGTTCCAATTAAAAACCATATGCCGGGTAGCAGGTAGCCTACCCAAAAAAAATAATTTGACTTCTGTTTATCGGTTCCTCAACTCGCACATTGCCGCCCTCGCTGGACTGGATGACGCTCCGCAAAGCGACACACTTTTGTTTTTGTCTCGGCATTATGGGAAGATTAATAAGATTTGTGCGCACAGGAGACGGTGCGCCATGGAGCGCAGGTTCTGTTCTCTGATCCGCAGCAGCGTCACTTTCTCTATCTCGCCCCACGCTAACTCGTTTAAACGCCAGTCATCATTCTCAACCCAGTCGTATGTTTTTCTCCAACACTCAACGAACGTTCTTAAGCGTTTCAACTCGCATGCTGCTTATGTTGACGGCCATTTCCTCCATTTGCCTGCCTGTCTCTGTGTTCACGCGGCGCGCTGTACTCGCATCCCACGGGACTGTGAGACAGACTCGGTCAGTGAGGCGAGGTCTGGAGAATTATTTTAATGAAATTATTTACTATTTTATATGAAAAAATAATGAACAGATTATTATTTAATCATATTATTAAATAACCAAATTAAACTCTATGCAATTCATTTACGGGTTCCATAAACCTCATGAAGTGAATATGAATATACATTTGTGTAAAGGTTTTCATAAATACCTTTTTATTTTTATTTTGGGAAATAAGCATGTGATATCTTTTCCCGTCAAAGAATCAAAATCAAGAAGCGATCAGAACTGAAATCGATGAGCAGAAGCGGAATCCTTAAAATCCAAACGATACCCAAACCTGCACCTACTTCATGAGGTGAAGTAAGAAAACATGTTCAGTTCATAGGTGAATAAGATGAGTTGAAAGCAAAATCAGTATGATAACTGACAAGCTTGCCTCCTTGTCACTGTCATGTGTTCACTTTGAAGCCTACAGCTACGTCTCTCTTTCTCTCTGTCTGTGCGTCTTGCATGCAGTCTTTTTTAAGCAACATGAAAATTAATGTTGAAACGGTAATAATAGGATAACGCTGCCTGCTTTAAACAGCGCTGATATAACATCTGATACAGATCATTTATTTTCACATAACACATGCTATTTCAAAGCTTTGTATAGGGAATTTGTTTAGATAATAAATGCGAGAATGATGGAAAACTGGGGAAAAACTGTTTATCAGGGAGAGTTTAGTTTTTCATGGTACAGATTTCTTATTGTGTTTTCTTTTCGATAGTGGAGTGAATTCACTTCATCTCAATTTCCTGTCTTTGTTTCGTTTCCTTCTCCTCTCTTCTAAAAATGTTCTGGTTCTTATTCCTCTACTCACGTTTTTGACGGTGGTATAAAGTGAATCCTGCCTGATGTTGCTTAACAGACTGACAGATGGTGTTATACCGGCGCCATGTCGGCCCAGTTCATCATTAGTTTATCTGGACAGATGAGATATCTCTCGTCTTAGCTATTTTAAATATGCAGTAAATAAGGCAGGCGATTACAAGTTGATATACATACAGTATATGTTCAGCACACGCTCTCTCGCACACAAGCACACGCAGTCTTTCCAATCCAGTTGGCGTGTCAGACAAAGGAGTGTGGGTCAATAAGAAGCTCGGTAGCATGATGGGCTCGTCAATATGTAAGCACCTGAGGTAGTGAACAAGCTGGGGAAAAGAAGAAGCAGAATAGCAGCAACTTGTTCAAACTGTGGTTCCTTAGTCATAATGATGCAGTTTAAATGGTTCCATGAAAGGGAACAGAGTGCTGTCTATAAGATTTTTAGGAGATACTATAATTGAGACATTTGTGGCGCTATGAATCCAGGGCCGTCTGACTTCCATCCCTTTGTCATTTCAAGTGGTCATTGGCATTTGCTCAGCCCTATTACAGATGATTATTTTACGGTATTGAGCATCGTAACCATTAACTAAATGACGGCCCTGATATTTTTGTGACTTTTTAAACAGGATCTTCCAAAATCTCATTATCTCGATATTTTATCAAAGCATATGGATAGAGGAGGAAACAACTGGATGTTATGATCTTACTTAAAGTAGGTACACTCTTGGTCACTGATTGCTATGCATATTTATAGGAAGACTATCTAAATCCTCAATGAGCTGACGCTTCAAAAGAAGAAGCAGGGAACGAGCTAGAAAAGCCTTTTAAAAAAAGAAGAGATTTGGAGTTTTTACATATCATTAAGCGTATTTGTATATAACACATCAGTCCTCAGTAGAACAATGCATCCTGTTTCAGTGTCATGTCCTTGAAATTCTGGTAATCAAAGATCAGTGTGTCCAGAGAAGTGTTGCTCGTTCATATGCAGGTGGTTTGGCTCCGCTGTATGTATTGTTTGTGACCTTCCCAGTGGCGTGCTGGTGTGCAAGGCTCTGTGAAGTAGAAGTGTTCCTCTTTAGTGTTCTTCAGTTTACAGAGCAGAGATTGTTTTTCACTGAGGACGAAGTTGCTCATGGAGAAAATAGTCCCCAACACAAACTGGCATTTTGCCCTACACACACACACACACACACGCACACACACTCTGACTCACATAAAACATGACTGGACTCAGTCGCACACATCCGCAGATGAACAAGTAGACGAAGAAGTTGTTACAATTAGATTATGCAGCACTTGTCTACAGAATATCACTTAGTTTTTTCCAGCAAATTTCAGGGCAGATTTCAGGTACACAAAAGGATGTAAATACATACTGCCTAACCTTAAATTATATTTACAATGAACAGCTCCATGACTAACTGATCTCCGTATCGTTGACATGCACAGTGCTTAGATAAAGACTCTTTGAAGATGCATTTCATGAGTGACATCCTGAATGGGGAGAAAACAAATGATATGCACCCACACAAGCTCCAAGGTTATAAACATGATTCACTAGCAGTTTTGCAGCGATGCTATACATAGCAATGTCACTCTTAAGGCTGAGAATTTGGAGGATCACATGCTCTGCAGATGGTTTGTCAAAAACAAAAGATTTAACAAATGGTGAAGTTTCTGCTTCTCATACTTGTATTTCCTTCACAGTTGAAAGCCTTTGTTGCTGCCTTGTGTATCTGTAGTAATTGTTGTTTCCTCTTGATTGTATAATTGTTTGCCTTTGCAAATGGTGACAGAGATTTATGTTTGTTCGTTTTGTTTTTCATCAATATCCACTTGTAGCCAAACGGAACGTTACAAGAATACAAAATTGTGTTTTTCAATAACATAAAGACAATATACTTTTTTGGCTTGGATGTTTCCACTCCAGGCTTAAACCAAAATGCCGAGACTCAGTCAAGTTAAAGAGCAGAGGAGCCTCAACATTTCATGTGGCAAGGGTTCAAAGTTAAGTGCAGGACTTGTGATGTAGTCTTGAAGTCTAAAAATATCTCACTCTAGTTCACAGTTTTGATCTTGAACACCTTTTTATACTTAATATTGACTGAAATGTCCAGATTCATCTTCTCGAGGGGCCAACAGTCTTTTAGCATTTAGTACAAGCCTTCCCTCACTGATGAAAGTGGGTCATATTAACTGCCTATTAAGATTCAGCAGGATGTAATTGTGCCAAAATGAGACACGAGCAGTTTCTCCCAGTGAAAATGATCTCGTTTGAAGTGAAGCTGTGATAATTTGGCAGCAATAACATTAATAATGAGTGCTTAACATGTATACAATAATGTATACTTGAATAAATGGTTATAATGAAATATATGCCGTTATATTTAGTTAACAGAATTGAATAGAAATGGCAGGTAGCAAGTTACCAAATGTAATTGCAATACATCCTGTTCATAAGAAGACATGTTTTAGACAAGCAAGCTATTTTCATATACTTTAAAAGCTTCTTTTTTCAATGACGTCTCTCTCGTTGTTATGGAGTGCAGTGTGTTTCTGTGAGAAAGGTATCAGGATGAGGCTCCTGCTGATGAGGCACGCGTGCTGCAGACAGAGGCGGGCTGTAGCCAGAGTGGTCTGCTGTTTGGCCCGGAGCCACCATTCTTGTCCTGTCAGCTCAAATCTCATTGACCACTCCAAATGATTTGTCGGATCCTAGAGAATCCTTGTCCTGCTTGCAGCACTGATTAAGAATTTAACAAACATCAGCTTCACAACTTGAGACACAGCTCAAAACGTTGACAGTGTGGAATGAGAGTTTTAAAGATGACTGATAGTTGACATTCAAGAAAGAAACTCAAACTAATGTCTGACTTATTTTTTTTTTTTTCCTGCTCTTTGTACATGACGAGCATGATGTCTTCTTATGTCCTCATTCTTTAACATTGTACTTCTGCTCCTTCCTCTCATCACCATCACCTCCATGTATATGATTACTGGTAAAGTATATAGATTACTATGAAGAGTCACAATAAATGGCAGCATTCAGTGGTGGAGCCTGAACAGAGGGTCCTAATTGCTAATGTCCAACATTTGTTGTCTTGGTGACCAGCTCAGATGTTAACAAAGACATTGGCCACTCGGTGTTAAACTTCACTACAAACTGAGTCACACAAATGGTAGATGTGATGATAGCTTTCCTTATAGATCACTCACGTTGTTATCATGCTGATAATTGTTTATTAATGAGGTGTTTGGCACCTTTGTCTCTCAGAAACCTGCTCCATTTTTATCTATTTTCCTCATACATCTGATTTTTCTTTTTCCCTATTAGCTGGCGTCTTGGGACTCCACTCGTGGTATGAATGGTAGCCTGAAGGAGAATCGGATAGAGAGCGGTATGCAAGGAGTGACGCTGAAGATTGTAACATTGCTGGTAAGTTGTGGGAGTACACTGAATCTATTAACACTTGACCCGAGTAGGCAAATATCTGAGTAACACCACAGTATAGAGGCAAACGCATCCAACACATTCATTAGGGTGTTCTTTACACCCACAGATGAAGCAATAGTTCCTCTGTCAATGCACACTCAAACCAACATAATACTGTGAATTCTCCATCAAGTAATTGTAAACTTTGCTTTGTTTTCTGGACGTTCAGCTAACGTTAATGACCCTCGACATTCCCTGCAGATGTTTCACAATAAAAACAACGCGTTTGCATTTAAAGCATACAGCAGCTATTGGAGACGTTACTGTAATAAAGAAAAGGTTCTAGGTTTTACTGGATGTTCTGAGCTGTTATCCCTGGTGGATGAAGGACGAACAAGGACAACACAGGATTTTGGAGAAATAGACCTCTTCTAATGTACTTTCAACTGTTTGGTCATACGCACTTAGAAGAGGGAATTTTAGGTCGTCTTCTCCATCTTGTCCCGGGAATCTAGAGCAACAGAAGGCCGTTAAAATCAATCTTACATTGCAGCCGTTTTTCTTCAACTACCTCCACCAATCCTAGCCGCTGCAGTCACATCCCCCCCCCCTCTCTTCGTTTTCCCTCTTCTTCACACTTGATTTACCTGCACCATATTTATTCACATAAGTTCTGCTCAGCTCTCCCCTGGCAGTGTCACTTAATCAAGTCATTTGCCCCTGCCCGCTTTAACAACCCCCCTCTCTTCTCTGTCCCTATCCACCTGTCTTCTTCAGCTCTCTTTACTCCTCCTTCACCCTTTTAATTCCGCCCTGACACTTTCAACCCATAAAGAAGAACCATGGCTGGGTGCAATAAATTTAAAAATGGCAATTTCCACGTTGATGAACCATAGCAGTTGCCATGGCGCCATGTGTTACAGGTCAACAGTTGCTGAGGAAACAATTTTTATTAAGATGAAGTTTAACTTGGATCACCTTAGAAGCTCTTCATAAAGGTGTCACTCCTAAGTTCTTAAAATGACTGAATGTGTCCTCGCTTCGGTCGCCAATCTGGCCCCGAGGAGATTATGGTGCATCGTGATAAATGACATACCTGTGATGAAGTGCACATACTCTACTCTTTTCCAAAGTTTAGGATAAATTGTGGGCTTAGAGACACATTTCTAAGCATTATGATTGTCAGTAATTTGTTATCCAAAAAATACAATATTCATTCAAACAGGAAGAGCCTTTTGTGATGGTGGCAGAGAATATTCTGGGCCAACCCAAGAGATACAAGGGTTTCTCCATTGATGTGCTGGACGCCCTGGCAAAGATCCTGGGCTTCAAGTATGACATCTACCAAGTCGGAGATGGGAAGTACGGCTCTGCACTCCCTAATGGATCCTGGAATGGCATGATTGGGGAACTCATTGGCAAGGTTGTTGTGTTTTCTTTATATCTCCGTCAATCAATTTTCAGATTTCAGTCCAAATAAAAAAAATTCTGGGAGTTAGGCCACGTTGTCTTGTTTTGAAATGGGATCCCAATTATAAGGCTCAGTGGAAGTGGAAAAGATTAGAAAAACATTGCACGGGCCAAAAGCCGTTTATCTGCCCAGCCCTTTTCTCCAAAGGGTGACATCATAGATTGATTGAATTGGGTCTGATTTCTGTTTTTTGGAAGGACATTGATAAAGTTTGAGACCTTGACAAATGTTGTTATGGGTCATACTGATAATGGGATGTTAACTCCCTATGATGATTGTGGTTGAATAAATTATATAACTCTATATAATAGAGTTACTCTATCTATAACTCTATTATATAACTTTCATGTACTCTATCTAAGGCTATCAAATTCACGTTTCTGATAAATATTTAATATATTGTATTTTTGTAAGGTGCATACACTCCCACCCATATCTTTCAACATAAAATATCAATATAATGCAGAGTTCAAATAATGTGGACGTAATTCCAAGATTGGCAAGAAAGCACTCTAGAGTTAACATCTTCACAAAGGCTTAATTATCTCACTGGTTATTGGCTTCAAAGTCAACAGCGTCCTTGGTAGATGACAGAATGATGATGAAAGATCATCGTGTCAGAAAATCGAACAGTTTTCCTCCTGCCAAGAGCATAAATGTGCACAGATAAGTTGTCTGTGTTGTCAGAGAGATACATGCATTTTAAAATTGAAAATGTAGACTGAGGGTGGTTCTTGAAGAGAAGTATTAGTGTTAACACAACCAACAGGCTTCTTCTGATTGGGAATGAAACCGTGTCCTTTGACAATTACCTTATCAGAAACAGTGGGCTTGATGTGAAGAAAGTGAAAGAGAGAGAATAAAGGTAAGTTCCAGTTAGCAGTGTGAATTAAGTGTGATGGAAGCTCATTGGAAAAATTTAAAGTTAGCATGATGGCGACACAAGAGCAGAGGCCACAGGGTCACCAAAGGTTATTTTCTCTGGGGAGTGTTTAAAGTCAGCCACAAGTACAAACAAGTACACCTCCTCAATTTTGAGAAAACACCGACAAATTCATGGAGGTCAAATATGCAAGAGTCTCTTTCAATGTCTAACAGCATACACAAGTCACAAACATATTCTGTTGTTTTAATAATAAATGGTTAAGTTACTAAAACATATGACTCTCCATCCCCAGCGAGCTGACTTGGCCATATCAGCCATCACCATCACCCCGGAGCGTGAGAGTGTGGTGGATTTCAGCAAGCGCTACCTGGACTATTCAGTGGGAATCCTGATGCACAAGTCAGAGGAAAAGATCAACATTTTCTCTTTGCTGGCACCATTTGACTTGGCAGTGTGGGCGTGCATTGCTGCAGCCATCCCTGTAGTAGGCATCATGATCTTCCTGCTCAGGCGCATCCAGGCAGTGCGCTGCCAGAACAATGCAGGTGGTCACCCGCCGCCTTCTGTGTCCACTTCACTTCAGAGTGCCATCTGGATTGTCTACGGTGCTTTTGTGCAACAGGGTAGGTGATATAACTTAAGTCTGGCCTCCACAACATGCAAGGACAGCGTTTACTAATCATGTATTTTTGTCATATTTTGATGTCAAGACTCAGCAGGTTTTCATTCTAGCAAATCATACACCAACCTCTTACTAGTTGCATGTAACACTGTTTGAAGATGTGTTATCTGACACATGCAGTGTCATTGTTGAATGAATGAAAACCTGGCTGCTCTCGACCTTCATTGGTGCAACATTGGACACCGAGCACCAGCCATGCACTACTTAAATGTTCAACCCTAAATATGAGCAGAACATAAGCAAAGAAGAAACACCAAGAACTACTTCAAGCGATTAAGGACAGAAGATTCAAATAAAAACGAGTCCAATCAATGAAAATGGATGTGGATGTCAGTATACAAAAAATGCTGACTCGGTAGTGAGTCGGTTTGAGGCACAACGCCCACCCTAGCATTTTCTAAAGGTGCCCTTGTCAAGGAAACATCCCATATTTAGGTCTGGTGGTGATCCAGGTATGTCCGGTTTGGATAAATCACTACTTCAGCAACTGATGTTAAAGCCTGAACAGCATCTATCAAAGTCTGGCAACACTGCCTATGAGCCATTTTTAACCCAACACCCACTATATTTCAAGAGATGATAAATTCCAGAACTTCTCTCTTCTGGTTTCCAGCGTTGCCACTTTTTGTTACAGTCAAGTGAATTGCATTTTGTCTTGGAATGACGTAGGTCGTTTTGATATGGTTCTGACTGCTGATGCATAGTGTGCCATTCTCAGACAGCATAAACTTGGCAACTGTATCCCCACAATGATTTCATAATGATTTGCCTACACTTGGCTGGGTTTTGTTGTATGTTCATGCAGATTAAACTATCCACCCACAGACACACGGACTTTTGTCGCAGGGACAGGGACTGCCCTTCTTTTGCTCCATAAGGAGGTCAGGGTGAGGTAGGAAATAATCTGAAACTGTCTAGGAGGACTAATGAAAATAACACTTTCTCATTTTGATCAGAGGTAAATCAATGTTTCGAAGATGAAAGGGACTGCTCCACCACCACAGTGCACAGTCGCAGTAGGGTAGGATCAAGTAAAGTTTCAAGATTCACATTTCACATTCCATGACCTTAAGAATTCAGTCAAAGCCATGTGTAATAAAAATGACTGATGCCGGAGTGCTATGCATCTGACAAGGCCTTCACTTTTTTTCCCCAAAACTGTCCTAAGGGCGCAGCTGTGTTGATTGTGACACTTTCAGACAAATATGTTTTCATTACATTGCACACTCCTGAATCTCTCAGATGACATTTCTATGGTTTTACTCTTCAAAATTACAATATGTGCTGACATTTTTCTCATGCACCTCATAAGCTGTTGGATATTTGGAGAGAAAGAGGCGCTATGACAGAGAAAGAAAGTGAAGATAGAAAAGCTAATGTGACGAACCAGTCTTTTCCCCTCCAGGAAAACAAGGAAGGGCAAAGGATTAAAGACATGAAGGAAAGAACATTAAAAAGACAGGAAGAACAATGAATATTAATAAGTACTACACTCTTTGATAAAATTGGATTGGGATGTGTAATAGAATATAAAAGTGTACACGTAACATTTTAGGCTAGATGGTGTTTAATACACTAAGCTCTGGGGGGGGGGGGGGTGATCAAAACATACAGTAATTACACACAATCATCATACGCATATAGTCGACTGCTCCAGTGTTACATTCACATTTAACTATGATCTCAAAAGTGAGAAAAATTACAACTTACTGCAGCTTTAACACAAAATTGTACTTAAATGTGTGAGTTTCAGTAGAAGACTGCCCAATAACCACGAGTCCATTTAACATTTCAATAATAAGATAAGATAATTAAGGTTTCTCATATCCTAGGACATATTTTCAAACCTAGAGAAAAGAGCAAGGATGGAAGCATGTTGTCGTTTTATCATTGTTATAGACGTGCATAAAGATCTGCAAAATCCGTTTTTGATGTAAAGTATGATTACATTATAGCGGAACAATCAATTTACCTACCATACACACAGAAAGAGTCAACCAATCTTTGAAGTGCAAGATTTAGTCCAAGTCACTCCAAACATAAGGTATTAAGATAAAAAGCCTTTCATAATATGAAAATTTAATAAAACAATAAAATCAGTCTGCAAGACCCCAATAAAAAAAAAAAGAACGCCTACACGTTTTGGCAGCATTAGAACTTACTCACTTCTACATCAGACGTATACTAAGGTGTTGCTTAAATGAGTTTGCAGTGCATATTATGTGTTTTGTACTGACACTAAAGTTGGGATAAGAGATGAGTGGTACAGTACATAGTAAGGATGATGATGATGATGTGTGCTTCTGGGTGCAGTTTCTTTATACCTGTGTGTTTTATACCTGCTCCTCCACAGGCAGTGACTCCATCCTGGGATCCGTGGCTCTGCGTATTGTCATGGGCAGCTGGTGGCTCTTTACCCTCATTGTCTGTTCGTCCTACACAGCAAACCTGGCTGCCTACCTCACCGTGTCACGCATGGACAATGCTGTCCGGTAAGACACAAAACCTTCATGTTCACATTGTTTTAACCGAGTCAAATGCAGTTTATTCTCTTATTGTGGAGCCTCAGCACGAAATGGGACTTAACTTGCAAAGAGGATTCTTTAATGTATGCCGCATGTGTTTTCAAAGTACACATGTACAGTAATGTTTTATGGTGGAATAATTGAGGTCCTGTTATTCTGTGGTATGTTACCTTGACTGTCAAAGACACAGAAATTACACTTTCAGCGTGTCATGTCTTTGTTTTTCTCACAGTGGGAATAGTACATGCTGTATTGTCCAGAGTCCATCCAAATATTATTCTACTTATATTTCCCTAAATTTTAATTACATATATTTCTGACCTGGAATAACAGCGGTGGCCTACTAAATTTTACACATGTGGAAGAATACGAGATTGATCGATCCTGAAATTGACAGGAAGCAGCGAGAGAGAAGACGTCGCACTTTGTTAGAGTTGTTGGAACTACACAGTTACAGAGTGATGCTTCTTTTACCTCGTAAACAATATTTGGCGGAGTACAGACACCTGCTGCAGGAGCACATAAACCTGACAACATCCAGGCAGTTTTATTTTGGCCTGTCATCAAGTTAATCACGGAATTAACATTAATTAGCGACAGCTGATATGACCTGCAGCCGGGGACCGTGGAAGCGACCGTCAGCGGCAGCTTAAGATGGGAAGCTGCTTCCTGAATGATTTGTACACTGAGTCTGTGTGTTTCACAGCTAACATATTCTATTCATACGTCATTCTGTATTCACACACATGCCAGATTACCACGAGGTCCAGTGTTCGATTCCTTCCTTGGGAACTAAGTTGTATGTCATAACTTAAATCTTAAAAAAAAAAAGATTACTAATAAGTGCATATTAAAGGATTTACTAACCTTAATAAGACATTGTTCTCGCTTTAGATCTGGTAGCTGCAAAAGGCATAGTTAACTGTTATAAGTGCATAATTAAGTATATATTCATCTTCATACAGCAACAACAAAGGGTTAGTAAAGGTTTTACAATGATATAAAAAGGTATGCAAGTCTATACATGTGTTTGTAATATTATGAAGAATTCTAAGGCTTTTATTAATGTTCTTAAGCAGTCTATAGACAGGTTTCTTATAAATGCTTATTAATGTAATCTAACAATAAACGTGTTTATAATGATTTAATTAACACATAATAAATGATTAACATATAGTAAAGTTAATAAGCATCTTATAAGTACTTATAGGGGCCTAATTACCTATTAACTAATGCTTATTACAAGACCCTTAATTAACGTGTTACTCAAAGTAAATCAGCAGTGCAAACAAACCATCCTTCACATTCACACGCTTTAATTTTCATATTGTATGCAGTGAAAGCTTTTTTGAAGGACAGCAGTGCTGCCACAGTAGCAGGCGGAGGTGGACAACACACAGCAGAGTTCAGTAAAGAAAGGATCGGATTTTGTTCAGCTTTAATTAATCCTTACCCATCCGTTTAATTGCGCCTGGATATATGAATATTCTAAATCACTGAAGTAACCGACCAGCTAAAACATACTGACTGTCTTTAAAAAAAATTATTTTCTGAAATTTGAAAAACAATTAGCATTGCAGTCATTTTCAGTCACATATGTTGGTGTGCTTTGCCAGTGACAGCAAATGTATCAGGCTACAGAGATCTGGTGACTTCACTTCTGTCTAACTCTAACCGCCCAGTTTTTTTTAAATGCATATATATCTTGAGGTATTACTATTTTAGTCGGGTCTTCTGTTTAGTGGAATAGGTGTATGATGTTCTTGAGGTATCATACAGTACATTGTTCGATATTTTAACTGCAGGGACAAGCGCTGTAGCTCAGGTTAAAGGTTTATCTGAGTGCATCTCTCATTAGCTGCAGTTGGTGTTCGGTCTGTCTGCTTTCCTGTAATTTTGACCCGCTGCCTAACAACTAGCCTGTCCTCAGTCCAAATGCTATTTGTCAGTGAATCCAATTTGGTGTGCTGTCGCTCCCCGAAGAATGGGCAGGGAGGCATTTGATTGCATTGGGTCTGTCTTCTGTTAACAAATAGCCACATGTGGACATGGGAAGAGGGGGAACGAATGCTAAGCAGCACGCGGCTCACCTGTGAAGAGCTGTGTGGGATTCACCTTGTGGCTAATCTATATTCATTGTGCAAACAATCGGAACATACTTAATACAATAAAACCTGAGAAGTACAGTGCTTCAGGCGAGTCCAGATGTCCTGGAGGTGATAAACTGTAAAGCAACCGATATTGTTCACATACATTGTTCACATATTAAATCAAAGCCAAATTGCTTGTGTGCTTGTGGTCAGAAACACCAGTGAAATACACTTCGCTGATGTAAAGTAGGGCATGGATTTAATTAGTGGAAGTATTTTGCCTGCGGTTACATTATAAAACAGTATGGCAAAAACGTACACAATTTGAGTTGTAATGGCAGAGTGGTGCTGTTTCTGTAGGCTATCCTCTCGTTGACTCCAGGGAAATGAAGGCGAGTTCAGTTAGTATCCAGCAGCAAAAGTGAACTGCAGCCATTGAGCCGCGGCCTGGAAAGGCCCGATGCAGGTGACATGCTGGACTGCAGAGCCCTGAAGCCCCGCCTCTGCTGCTGCACAGAGCCCTGTTCGCTTGTTTATTAATATTGCGTGTCCAAATTGCACCAAATCCCCTGCAATACTCCCACCAAGTGTGAAGTGGATCAGATGAGCGGTTCTCGAGATATGTGAAGGACATACCTACCTACAGCCAGATAAACATAAAGATTGCTTTATAGTTTGATTACGTCAGTGGCTTTAATTCTTATGCAAAATATTTGCTAGGCGTTATGTTCTATGAGAGCCAAAGTATATGAAAACCTACCTTTCCCTCATGCACGTAGCATAGTTGTCCCCCAAACTTTTTCCATTTCTTTTTTAAGCATAAGAGTCTGGCTTTTGTCATTGTGTTTTATCTTCCGAATAAGCAGCTACAGGTTTTCGTTTTTTATAAAAGCATTTATTTTTGTATTGAGGATTTAAAACATTGTCTGAATTCAGCAAAATGCTCCATAAAAGTTATGTTTGAAGTTTTTCGATATACTTTACTAGGATAAAATAATGAAGATTGGAAGAGTCAGAGCTTTGTTTTTGGTGCGTTTATAACAGTGATGTCAGCTAGATTTGGTCAGGTCAGCACGAAGGAATATTAAATCATCCACCTCAGATGAGCATAATAAGCTATAAGTTATGAACTTCTTTTTAAAATCCAAAAATGTGACATTATCGGTCATCTTTTTTGCATTGGCTGAAAAGAAATCCCATTGTGTCTCTCACACCTGTCAAACTAAGGTGTGAGAGACCTTTCTTTTATACTTCATTGCTTGCTTGGCATGCATAAGACTTTTTAAATTGCCCAGCACCAGGTCTTACTTAGCAGCAGAGCATTTAAATGAACTCTGTTGCTCCATTTCCGAATTACTTAATCTTTGTAAGATGTATGTAAAGTGTAAAAGTTGCTGTGAAACCAAAAGAAAAGAAATAACACCTCAGATCTGACCTTGAGAATGTGGGTTATTTGACGGAAGTGAAACAATTGGCCACTTTTTTTGATTTATTTTTTTAAACTTGCTTGAGGTTCTCGACCTGAACACTTGATGTCTTGAGGTCTTACTATTACCCACAATCAAAGCAGGCGTGTCTGGCACACCAAAAAAGGATTTCCTATTATGCAATCAAAGTTTATCAAACAAGAAAACACAGCTGTAGTTTTCCCCAAAGAACTCTGGTTTAGCCCTTAGTTTAGCTCTATCCTTTCATTACACCCACCTAAAAATCAGGAAAAATGGAGATTTTGCTTAATTTCACCTCCTTTGAAGGCGGCGACTGCGTTTGCGCCATTTTAGAACCACTGGAGGACAGAATTTAATGTTTAGTGAGGAGCCATTGCTGCTTTCCCCACTGTCCTAGGGAGCGTACTGGGGAAGCAACCAGGTTACTGTAGTACCCTGGTTCATTTAAATACATGTATACATGCAGCAAGTCAGTTATTTTACCTTATTTTGAAATATGATTAGTTTCAGTTTCAGTCGGACTTCAGAAGGATTATCAGAAAACCTTTATTCATCCCACAGCGGGGAAATTTACAATTATCGATTATTATTATCGATAATTATGATTATCTCTTCGTTCATGCAGCCGCTCAGCTGTTACTTTCCCTGTCTGCAGTCTTCTGTCATACACAAGTGTATACATTGCAGAGAAATCGGCGGTCTCCAGGGGGAATCTACCTGGGGAAATCAGGTTTCTCTAATCCCCTATACCCAATTACAAAAACCAGGGTTTTTCGTTTACCTGAGAAAGCGGATTACCTAATTGCTTGTCAATGAACAGACTGTAGGTGGGTTTGGAAAAGGAAAGGTAGTGATTTGCTGAAATGCTTACACAATGCCCACAAAACCAGGTCCTGATTCATTGTGGTCGAAGTGGAAAGGCTGTGCTGTCTGATCCTAAATGAAAGTATGAGAGTCTAAAAACTATGAGCATTTGAATTGCTCCATTACACTAGGCAATTCTTGTAAATCTTCCTTTCCAGATGCACTGTACCTGGATGGTTCCTCACTGCTCAGTTTTAGGCTCCGTTATTTTATCTCACTTGGCAAGATTGTCTATAAACGTCTCTTTTTATGCAGATGATAACATAAGTTTTAATTATACTCTGTGACAAAAGATCTACAGCACTATGAAGTGCTCACAGTGGACATCTCCAAATTGGCAAAATCTGAAATGTATTCCATGCTTTGGAAATGTTTGTCAGAAAAGCATCAGCAGTTTGTCCTCCAACATTAAACCAATGTCCAAACCTTGGAAAGATTCTGACAGATATGACTTGAATCTTAAAAATCAGACGGAGAGGATGCAGTCGGCTCCCTTCATTTTAGAAACATCAAAAGTTGTTTTTTTTTATTCTTATAATCACGTTTCTTTCTTCCACACGTCAGTTACTGTACAGACACTGGTTTACTGCCTACAATGTGCACGTAGACTTTATACCCTCCTTGTATCGTATGTATGGGAGCCTGCTTCCCGCGGAGTGTGTGCTCATGTATGATTGCCTCTGCCTGTTTCTAAGTTCATGCTGGTGTACTGGAAGCAATTAACAACGTGGTCTGAAAAAAACTATGGTTACTTAAGCAGTATTTGCATATTGGAAAACTTTCTTTCAACACTGCATGGCTTTTCCCCTTTTGTTTGCTCTTTCTGTAAATAAGCCTTTACAAAACGCCTACGCCTTGGGACACAGAAGTGAAAGTTTTTTTTTTGTTTTCTTCCGCACTGCAATAAAACTATTATGTTCCTCTCTTGAGTGTGAGAGGGAGCAAAAGAGAGCGATCGGATTGGTTTCATAACTTTTTTTGCCCTCCAGGATATCACGTGGATTAATACTAATTAGGTGAATTCTGTGGCTGAACTCTTTTGTTTTTGTTTTCAATGTTGCTTTAATTATTACCGCTATGGCCATTTTTACATTTCTAAAGCTAAATCGAGCCATGACCGGCCAGCCATTTAGCTCCTTTGATTCCAACAAGAACACCTCAGAGGAAATTAGTGACATGCACACACGAGAAGAAAAGCCTATTCTTTACAAGCCTGGGTCTCTGGAGCTGTACATGGCAGAGAGGGAGAAGTAATGTGGTTGGTGTGTGTGTGTGTGTGTGTATTATGCTCATTTCAGTCTTTATTCAGCCATTATAGCTAATGAACAGAGGGCTGGGTTGGACCTCTCTGTATTGATCCCAAATTAAAGTGTTTGTTGCACTGCTTTGAGAAAGAAAAGGCAAACAAGGGAAAATGTGTGACAGCTGTCCTCAGTGCATCGACAGTATCTACTCCAAATTTTAAGTAGTTTAATTTGACTGAATCTTTGATTTTTTTAAAATGTGCCATCTGTCTATTGTTTTTCATATTTTTTCACCTCTTTTATTACATCTATTTTCTCCAGCTGGTAGATCTACATAGTTATGATGTTTATGTATCTGAAATCTATACTTCAACACGTGTAGTTACATAAACGTAGGCCGTGAATGAATATTCAGCCTGTGAATATTTTACTCGAAGCAGTTTAATCTGACAGAATAAGATCAAGACCATTCAATATCTAATCAGCTGTTTCTCTCTCACTCACTCACACTTTCTTCCCCCCCAACAAACACTGCTACACTATACAGGCTTCTAATTAAATGGTTGAATTAGTCCAACATCATTATCTTGAAAGAAACTATTCGATTCTCTCACGTTTTAGAGAATCGGTAAGAAGACAATCTTCGTTATATTAGCATTCTGGTGCTACTCTAATATATTGATTTTCTAAATAAATGTAGCAAATGCACACAGCAGCATGTCAAACATATCAACCTAATACCAGTCAAGGAAGCAGATAATCTTCTGGTTAGATTGCCATTCGATTTATATTGGAAGCAAACTCTAATTACAACGACATTGGCAAATATGATGATGTGCAAAATTGACAATAACCTCCTCATATAAAATACAGCTGCTGCAAGGAGCCTCATTTCTTATTGCCCACATAGCATCTGAATAATAAGCATTTCAATTAGGAGAGGCGTCTTTTCAGATGTAAAGAGTATTGTTCATGAAAAGTAGATTAGAGCTTGGTGCAGACTCTATTATGGGCTAATGCCCGATCATGGGTATGAACCCCATAATTGTCAGTAACTTAACCTCCCAACCCGGTCATCATTACTCTGAATCTGGTTGGAGACGAGGTGCTGGTAGTGCTGGGGAAAGCATCTGCATCAGAATAGCAAGCAGCATACTACAGGGGCAGCTCATTGGATTGATGTAGATGATCAACGTAGATAAGAGAGGGAAGTTGTAGTTCTAGGGTTACTGATGGAGTAAACCTGGAGGGAGTTAAAACAGTAGATTGAATGTCACTTAATCGCTTTGACAATATAAACTTATGTTTATGGTAATGGAGGATTCTATCCATGTTGTTAGTAATGAAGTATAAAAAGAATTGAGCTTGAATCTGTTGTGAAATGCGTCACAAGTGTTCATCGCAGCCGCGATTCGTGAGATTTTTGTTGCATCATATGTGGAGGAAAATGAAAAATGGTTTATGTTTTACAAGCCGACATAGTGTAAGCAATAACAGCTTCGCTGACAGCAAATGTGCATGAATCCAACAAACAGCTTGTGCATATGGAAACGTCACGGTATGAGACAGTAACACACTATCATTAAAAAATATAATAATATTGTTCAAATAAAGGCACAGTCTGGGATCCAAATATAACCGAATATGAATACATTGGATTGGAACCTGATGGGCTCTCAAATGTCTTGTCTTTTAACACTGAGTAGTACAAGAAAAACAGCTGATACATTTGAATATGTTAATATACAAGAGTTGTGTGTATTGTGGTATATAATGGTTAATAAACGTACAAAGTGCTGATTATTTATTTAAAAGTAAAAGTATGGTTAATTAGCCCTTCATTATTTTCTTTGTTTTTTTGATACATGTCCTTTAACTTCTACAATAGTCATAAACTGTAATAATAGTTCTGATTTCTTCTTTTTTTTCTCTCCTGTTTTTCCATCACAGTCTTCTATCAAATCTAGTAAACTATTTGCCTAATGTGACCCTGACTGTAGGTCATTCCAGGACCTGTCCAAGCAGGTGGACGTGGTTTACGGGACAGTGAGGGACTCTGCAGTGTACGAGTATTTCCAGGCCAAAGGGACCAACCCTCTGGAGCAGGACAGCACATTTGCTGAGCTCTGGAAGACCATCAACAAGAACAACGCCTTTGAGAACTCGGTCTCCAGCCCATCAGAGGGAATCAAGAAGGTGAGTATCGTTGTTAGACTTCTAAAAGCACCTCTGCAAACTTTATAATATTTAACAGTAACGTTTGGCTAACACGGGGACCATGCAATATGAAAAGTCAGATTTGAACAATTCAGTTGTCTCTGGAGTGTTAACCATTTAAAAAAAATAAATAAATAATCAGTTCAAACCCATGAATTCAATTAAATATATGTGGCTATTCTTTTACATGACGCAGGCAGACAATGAAAAGATTGCTTTGTTCTCCAGAAACGGGAAATGCCTTTAAATAAATGATCTAAAAATATAATGTAATTATATCTTCAGCTCAGAGAGAAATTAATACTATGAAACATAAGCACAGCCTTGATGATAATTAAAGTAAGCTTTTTACTGTCTCACCACCAGGTAGGGACAAACTGAGTTATTCCAATAATTACCTTCATAGAGGCATTTGGAGTAAAGTGATATTTTTTATTTATTGAATTGTGAGGGTTTTCAATTATTCTCAAAAACTTTGTGTGCTACTGAATTAATATTTCATGCATTCTGCCTTTTCTCGATCTTCCTTTAACACATAAACAAACACACAACAGATTGCAAAATACTCCATAATTAAACAGAGTAAGAAAAAAATATGCACTTTATTATTTGAGCATCTAATTGCGTCCGGTGTAGCCAGTTTGCGTCACACAGATACATACATGAATGGTAAATGACTTCTCAGTTTAAAATCGAACAGCATTTGATGAGAAGAAGCCATTTTATTTACAGTTATTGAATTTCTGCAGTGTTTCTCAAAGCATGCAAACTACAGCATGTGGCTCATTCTGACTTCAGTGTTTGATGGTGGTGTGATTTCTGCAGTATGTGTTTATTTATTAAAGCTAAGTGAACTTGAGAGGCCTGTGTAGTCCTAATGAGATGTGAGGTGAAA
This sequence comes from Bovichtus diacanthus, assembly GCA_943590825.1. Taxonomy (NCBI): domain Eukaryota; kingdom Metazoa; phylum Chordata; class Actinopteri; order Perciformes; family Bovichtidae; genus Bovichtus; species Bovichtus diacanthus. Next base: position 5,943,448 of record CALSBV010010813.1, read on the forward strand.
AGGCTGCTCAGCTGTATTTGTTGAGGGTGCAGTCTCACTCTGGAAGACGTAGGATGCAGGGACAGCACAGCCAGAGACGTCCAGAAGGATTTCAGACAGATTTTCAGCTGTAGTTGTTCTACATACTCTCCACAGTGTGCGCTTGAGGCTATAGCATAGGATCGTGTCTCTGAAAATATGCTACACGCAGAGGAATGCAAATCTGGAAAATATATAGGGACGCAACTAATTTCATCATCAGGTTAAATAGTCTCAATGTTGTGCTACTTAATAAATTATCTAATTAGTGGGCAAGATGTTTACGCTCATTTCTGTGCGATCATTTAGCTTTGTTTGCTTTACCACTTGAAAAGTGAAAAATTAAAGACCTAACTTGACAAAAAATGACAGGGTTTGCTGTTGATAATTTTCTTAACTCTATAATTCAACATTTTGATGTTTACAGTTGACAAATGTGCAGATTTAACCATGAAAATTAAAGTAAGGAGTATGGATTTTTTGCTTCTCTACGGTACAACCTTTTGTCTCTGATAAGGGAAACAGAAAAAGGGAAACTCAGGGAAAAAGTCCTGATTTTAGGGGATTCTCAGCTACGCTAGTGTCACTCTGCATTTATCCATTGTATATGTCTTTTGTTGAACTATCCAGGCAAAGCGAGAGTCGTATGCCTTTCTGTGGGACATGGCAGTGGTAGAGTACGCCGCTTTGACAGACGACGACTGCACACTGACTGTCGCAGGAAACGGCATGAGCACCAGAGGCTACGGCATGGCCCTGCAGCACGGCAGTCCTTACAGAGACCTCTTCTCTCAGAAGTACGTATATTTGTATATATTTTACACTGTGTATCGATATATTTATTAGTCGCAAAGCATTCATTTCAGCTCAGCAGTAATGGAACCAGCATATCCTGATGTCGTTCAACCTGTAAATTATTAAAGGATAACTACGGTGTATTATAACTTGGGTTTTATTTTCATAGAAAATTGGCCGTCGGTTCTTACAGCTTTTATGATAATATTATACATGCCAAATAATTGCTGAGATTTGGAAGCACAGACATTTCCCAAAAAATATGTCCAACTGGGCATGAAATACAGGTGTTCAGGCAGATTATCAAACCACTTTAAGAGGTAAAACTGAAAGGGAGCTCCAGTAATCCTTTAATACACAGGAAAACCATGAGTGCAAAACACAACTACGGCAAGTACGGTGGGTCAAAGGTGAAGCAGAAATTTGGTTTGGGTCATAAGTTTACCTTTCACCTTCGCTTTCTCCTCCAAACAAGTTTGATTAACCTGGAGGTTTGTTTACAATGTGTGTGACCGTCTGAATTCTCAAACTTGTGCCCGCAGGAGATATTTTTAGCAATGATTACTTTGGCGAGTAAAATGTTATAACCGAAAAAACAGATGGCCAGAGCTATGAAAATAAAACTCAAGCTGAAATAAACCGTAGTTTTCCTATTCACGTTGACTGATGACATTTCTCATCAGTTTCTCTTGAAGACGCAGAGTGAGAAGTAGGCAAACATATTTCATATGTTCAGTCCATTGTTTTTGGTTAATCTGTTTTATCACCCCAGACACAACACATAAATATGCTGCTCAAACATTTTCAGTGCAGTTTTACAAGATTGATAGAAGTGAATTTCAAATCAAGGCAGCAAACTAAAAGTATAAATTCAGGACCAACACCACCTGAAATGGGAGGATTAATGACGCTGTAAAGTACAAACAGTGCCTTGATGAAAAGATGAATATTTGACAGGGTCTCATGAGTGTAATTGTCTATAAATGTCAAAAGCTTTGAGTCTAAAGTTTCCTTTTTGCTTTGAATGAATGTGCAGGCTTGTGCACCAACACACGTGCGAAGAGGTTGAATAATGAAGTGCAGAAAGCTAACCACTCCGATGGGACAGAATCGGTGTCTCACCCCATTTTTTTACCCGTTCCTCATCATTTTCTTCCACAACATCCATCCAATTCTCTCTGTACACTAACTAATAGGCTGACTGTGGCATCTTTGTTTCTACGCTTGTACAATTTCATATGAAACCAATTAATCTTGAAGCTGTGATTGTTTTTCTTTGCCTTGTTTTTCATAGAACTGGTCTTTGAGCTCTTGTTAGCATTTGGAAGTTGTTTCAAGAATTTCACGTCTGCTGTTGTGCAAATTGCAGCTGGTAATAATAACATTATAACCACTTTGGGTCTTCAGTATTTCAGTCCCAAATACCTTTTTTTTTGGGCTTCTCGGGTGAGATGGACGGCACAGCGCTTTATGCATATTTCATGTTTGTCTATATCCTGGAGGGGTAAAAGAAAAAAAAAAACTCTAAAACAAATTTAAATCCCAAAATTGAAAATTCAATATATAAATCCAGCCCTAGTCATTAGTGAGCTAACAGTCAATACTTATGCAGTTCATTAACAAAAACGACAGAGTAGTATAATGTAGTTATAGTAATTCAGAGCAGATACATTGATTTTCATGTTGCCCTATGAAAATTATATTTAATTATGCCTTCTCTAATCCAATATCTTTGTCTCGGTTATTCAGCATTTAACATGTTTAAATCAATTATATTGGTGGATTTGGATGTGCTGTGGTTGTATTATATAAAACTCATGTAATGTGTTATTACATTGAACAGGATATTGGAGCTTCAAGAAAAAGGTGACCTTGATATCCTGAAGCAGAAATGGTGGCCGAGGAAAGGCCGCTGTGACCTGCAGAGCCACACAGACGCCCAGCCGGAGGGACGGGCGTTGCGTCTCCACAGCTTTGCCGGCGTCTTCTGCATCCTGGCTGCCGGGCTGCTGCTGGCCCTGCTGGTGGCTGCACTGGAGACCTGGTGGAACAGCAACCACTGCCGGAGAGAGCAGCCCAAAGAGGTGACCACTGACATCTCGTCGGGCCAGGGCCCAGTCCCAAGCCTGCTAACCCAGAACCGGGCCATGGTGGCCACTACGGGTCCCCCTGCCCCACCAAGGCCCCGGTCGAGACCCAGACCCCCGGGCCCCCCGGTCCTGCCCAGAGATGCCACTGCCACACTCTACTTTATGGATCCAGCAGGCGCTGACGCCAGCCCCGATTTAGTAGAGCTGCAGTATACCCAGTTATAATAGGTGTGCCCCTGATGATAGTCCAGACATCATGTGATCAATCTACTCATTCCTTCTCATGTTGGGAGAGAGGTTGGGGTGCTTTGTTAGGGACTTCTCTCTCAAACACACTCACTGTGATTCTCTCATACTGACACATAAAAACATTACTCACAGTCTCTGGCACTCATGTGAGAAAACCGCAGCTGAAGTGATTACAGTAGATATAATGTTGAATTGCAAATTCAAAACCACATACTGTAATTGTACTTCTGAGTCAATAAGTGCTTCAGTTGTACAATAGCTCTCTTTAGCTAATCCATTCAAGTCTTAATGCTTTAGGGCTCTGACTTCATCTCGCTGCTGTCGAATGGGCAGCCCCTCTGCATGAGGCGTCCAGACAACTAAGGCTTGACATGGATCCCTAAACTAAAGTGTGAGCAAAAGCATAAAGTAAAGAATCTGAGCCTTGACCTGCCTGTTTGACTTGACAGTCCAACAATCCAATAAAAACCACTGGCTGAGGACACCTATTAAAGACCCAGTCGTGTGCTGAAAAGGCACACAGTAAATCAAACTCAAACTCAATCAAGCTTTTTGATGCACATGAGAGTTTGACTTACTGCTGTTGATTTCTATTTCAGTCTTTGTGCGCAGCTGATCTCATAATTACCACATACTGCTGTCATGTGAGATTCACATCAGACAAACATCAGTGTCATTATTTATAGAACATAGAATGTGTTAGATGTATTGTTTGAGTATAATCATGGTTGTGTGCTCCATTATTATTGTGTTTGTAGACATGTCTTGAAGTGATTTTCCACCCAAAAAGCATCTTTTGAGCAACAAAGACTCGCCCTCTGTGGGCTTGAAAACGTTTTTAGTTTTCTACATGGTAGCATGCTTTCACAGCAGAAATAAAATACCTACATAGAAATGTGTCAAATACCCTACTGTCCATCTGTATTCTCAGTAATAATCAGTCAATTATAACTTGATAAAAACTAAATATTTAAAATAGATCAGAGCATAAACAATTATTTGGCTACAATCAGTTTTTGACATTTTATGGACCAATCGATTAATCAAAAAAAAAAGATTTTTAGTTGCAAACCTGAAATAGAATGTTATTTATAGAACAAACATTATCTGATTGAAGCCTTTAAAATGTTAGTAGGTGCTGCCTTTCTCAACTTTATATCAGTTTAATTGAATAGCTTTCAATTTCTTACAGTTTGGGTTGGACAAAAGTCATTTGAGGATGACATCATTGCTCAAGTCATGATGTTGGAGCTGACCACTGTTCTTCACACTACAAACTTTTTACTGCTGCCTTTCAAACCTGGAGCGGGACGAGTGTTTAATATTTATACGTTTTAGATGGAGTATCACTTCAAATTGTTCCAAGCATCGCTAGCACCATGACAGCACAAACATACAGTATGTGGACATTATGACTTATGGTTTAAAAAAAAAAAAAAAACCTACTGCTAACCTGTACACATCAGCCATTTAAAAGAATGGGTTGACCTTCTGGGAAAAAACTTTTCTTTCTTGCTGGGAGTTAGATGAGGAGATTGATACTGCCCTCATATCTGTCCCTTAAATAAGGACACGGTAAGGCAACTGAAAATGAGTGCACCTCCTTAGCTGACATTGTCTCTGAAAGGAAATGATCGGACCGGAACCAGGGCGCCTGAAATTGTCTCCTCTTTCACAGCTCTATAGTCAACGAGCAGACATGAGAGTGGTGTACATCTACTCGTAATTCTCAGAAAGAAAGCGAAGAAGAGCATTTCCCAAAAATGTCAAACTATTCCTTGTATCACTTGAGTAGTAATTAATTGCAATTATATGTCAATGTCCGGATTCACAGGACCGTTTTGGTTATGTATCGTTGTCTATGATCTTCAGCAGGTGACTAAGGATTACGGTCTGGAAAGGGTTTCTGGTCCATTGACATATAATGACATAACAAGCGCTTCACCAGAAGGGAGGCGGCACATATGGACTGAGAGAGAGAGAGACTGGGAGGAGGCTCTTGACACAGGTCAGGAGAGGCCTGACGTACTGTACTGGATGGTCATTGGCTGTGTCAGGGCAAAGGGGCGGGGCATGGGGCCGGGGTAGATTGTAGTTGTTTCATCTGTCATCACACCCCATGGTCTCTCCTGTTGTTGTTTTTTTTGTCTGTCTTTAGTGTTGCTCGACTTAAATGGGTGCATGATGATAGAATAAAATATTAGTGTGGAGGGCAGGGTGCAGCCAAAATGTGTCTGACAAACAATCACGTGCCTTTTATTTGGCTTCTCCTTCCCCTCTCCCATATTTGTGTTACTTCATTGATGTGTGTTTTTTTTTTTATAGTAATATTTCAAAAGATTATTCAATATAATTTAGATTATTACGATCAAGTGACATTAACTACTTTGTCTTCATTTAAATTTTACTGTCTCACAAAGTCTGAATCGTTGGAGCCTGTCTTGTTAACAGCAGATGCTCTTCATGCAAGAGCCGCCCACTGCAGATGTGTGGTCACTTAATTGTGGAGAAAATTTAAACACTTCTGCATGAAGAGACATCTTCATTTAAGTTCATTTCAGAAGTGGAGACATTACCTTTTATGACCCTATATTTAATGTTTAGTCTATTAAAGTAATGTCTCTTTTGATGTTGGCTGCTTGAAAAATTCTAGTATATTCTAAATGTATAGGCTATATTTGGGTTTCCTGAATGAAGATGAAATTAGCCAGTGTGTTATTTCAGCAACCTTCAACCTCATGTGAACTGAATAATAACAACAATAGAGTAAACTGGACATGATGGTGATGAAACAACCATTGTAACCTCTCTCTTTCTGTCTTCGTTCACTCTAAATTCTCCGTCTCATTCTTTCTTATACACTCCTAACCCCTTTCACTGCACATTCATTTTCATTCTTTATCACACTCCTCTTTAATTACATTCATGCTCTCCCTTCCATTAAAACCTCTATCCTTTCTACCTTGCCTCTTTTATTCCACACACGCTCTGTGGCTCTGCTATTCTTTCCATCTATCTTTAGGACAAAGAGGTGAACCTGGAACAGGTCCACCATCGTTTGAACAGCCTCCTGGACGAGGACTTGGCCCACAAGCAGCTGCCAGGCCACTCTATCGAGATCTCTGCCCTGGACATTGGCAGCATGCAGCCCAGCCAGTCCTTGGAGGCCTTGTCTGCTCGGGACTACCCAGCCCATCGGGGGCCACCGCGGCTCTCTGTGAGCACCTTCCTCCAGGAGGGTCACGGGGCAGGAAGGACATTGGGCGCAGCCGCTGGCAGGACCTTGCCCCTGCCCCTCAGCAGTGCCACCATGCCCTCTATCCGCTGCAAACACAGGGCGCCCAATGGGGGGCTCTTCCGGCAGAGCCCAGTCAAGACACCCATGCCAATGTCCTACCAACCAGTGCCAGGAGGACCCATCCCAAAAGCCAATGAGCCCAGCCACGGGACATCCATCTGAGCACACTGAACATTCACAGACAGACACTCGAGCTCAAACAGATAGTGGAGAGCTAAAACAGTGTCAACAGTGTGAAGAGATATAAATAAAACACTAAAAAAGGGTTTTTATTACCAGTGAAGAAGAGTCAGTGGGATGACATGTGACAAGACACTGAGACTTTAATGTACATATTTGTAAGTACAAAGAGAGAGAGAAGCAACATTAAAAAGAGTATTTTGAATATTCTCAACAGTTGAGTTTAAAAAATATAAAAGTATAAAAAAAAAAAAAAATGACTGTTTGAATGGCTTTGTAAATTTTGTTCTAAATCAATAAAGGTGACAATTCTTTGTGGTTGTTTTCTAAGTGCCAAGTTCAAAGATTTTTTCTTTCAGATCAACATTAACTGAATGTACTGTGAGAATTCATGCTAAAAAGACATTTCACACTTCCAAGACATTGGAAAAATTGATTTGTTTCATATGAAAAGAAATAAAAAGTATAATACAAATCACTGAGACGTGTGCTTGAAAACATTTACAATATTAGTGTCTTGCTGTCAGAGTCTCTCTGACTCTGGGATTGCTGATAAAATGGTTTTTGAATAAAATAGAAGGGAAATAAAAGCCTGAAATATTTATTACACATTTTCCAGCACTACAATGTGTAATAAAAAAAAAGTCTGAATTGATTATTTGATATTTTAAATATTAACGGCAAAAAAACAAGTTCGAGTTGGATTTGCAGCTCATTGCATTCTCCATTTCCCCTCTTAAATTTCTACAGCTGGAAGGTTTTCTGAACAGTTCTTATTGCAATTACACAGTTTACTGTAAATGACAGTGTGTTCTTGCCCCACAAAAAAAAAAACCTGCATGTAGTTTTTGATAAAACAAACCAACTAGCCTTAAATGTTTACCAGTTACAGCCAACAACTGGGATTGGGAAAGCAGAATAATTCTCCAAAGACAATCATATTGTCCATTTAACCCATAATTTAATACCAACTGATAATCTCTCAACTTGCCCAGGTTTGCCTCTAAAGGCCTCCCTCACAAAACTATCAGCCCACATACAGTAAAAGGAAAGAAAAAGCCGTCCGTGTGGGGGTCGAGGATAATTGCTCACATTGGAGCCACCAACAGTCCAAGCAGACACACATGGGGCCGATAAGGACAGACTGGACACCAGTGCCAGCTGTACCAGCTGTAGCAGGATTGTCCCACAGGGACATGGCAGTTGGGAAAGCAAATGTTAGCCAAGCAGACTCAGCTGGGATGACCACATGTAGCCTGGTCAGTGTCATAGTTTATGTGGGATGATAAGCATAACATTTGTTTTCTTGGTCATTAATGGGTGATTGTGGGGATTCAGACCAAAAACTCACGTTGATCTGAATGCAGCCTTAGCTTTCCTCTCATCACAGTCTTAAATAAATCTCATGTCATTTAAACTAAGCATAGCTACGACAGCCAATGAAATTCAACCATTCATTCAGTTTGATTCCAGTCGAGCGGTCATGAATCTTACACTGGTGAAACTAATTCATCCAGACAAACAAGAGAAGCCAGCATGAGAAAATTCGATATACTCGCGTATAGAGTTAATAGTTGTTACATTTATAATTACACATACATTTGCCAATTTTTGTTTATAAATTGAAGGTCATATTGTACAGAATTCCCTCCTGCCAGTGAGATATTAACAAATATAGAGAGATGTTCTTGACAAACAAAGCATTCCTCCACACTCTCCCGTTGATTTCCCTGATCTGCTGCCAACTGTGCACATAGATCACTGATATATGTTTAAAATCTACAAGATCTATAGTTCAAATCTTACAGGCTGTCACTGAAGATAACTAATCAAACACACTTCTGGCAAGTGCAACCTCAAGCCCCAACCAAGAAATGCAGACTCTTGAAAAAAATGCCAAAAATAGTTAGCTAAAAATTGCCTTGTGGGCTATCTTTCTGGTTAATGTACATTTTAAATTCATTTATTTTGACTGTCAGCAGCGAGTACACACAGTTGATGACCAAAACGTGTCTCTAATAAACTCAGTGCTGACAATGTGTAGGAATTTAACATTTTCCCGTCTACCTGGCGTGGATGTGATGACACTTACTTTGACTAATGCTGTAAGACAATTAAAGCAGTGACTGGATGAAGACACCTGAGGGATGATTTTGTCCAATTATATCTTTCATTCAACAATCAGAGAAAGAGCAGCGCAATTAAATTGCAGTAACTGCTGCTGGCGAGACAACAGCTCAATAAAACCACCGGGGGACACATGTAAACATCAGTTCAACACGAGTAAGAGAGGTCTGCCTTGGAAGTCTGCAGAAGTTTGATGTTTGCTTGGAATCTGTGCCCGAAGAGAACATACAGAATATGCAAAATAAAGTCCACACAAATAGTGACGTCTATAAAGTCATTTGAAATAAACTGGAGGAGAGGGGATTGGCGATCTGCGCCACGTCGCTCGGTTAGTGTTTTCTCCGCGCTCGTTTACATTTTCAACCACCACATTTAAAACCATTAAGAAAGACTTCCTGCTCCTCCCTACACGTCCCTGAGCAATTCTGCCGTTGTCCATTTATTTTCTGCGTAACACGGTCACTGCAGCCCCTGACCCACACTGAAGGCCTGGCTCGGGTGTAGACAAACATCTGCCCCCTCTGATACACTTCGAGTCACCATCTGCTCATTTTCACCTGAAGGCAAAAAGTTTGGCCGGGTGAGAACAATGAAAGTTCCCAGAGGAGTCACTACTGCAGCAAGAAGATAAACACTGCCAAATGTGTTGACTGGTATGGCACCTGGCCGGGTTCATGCAAGGGTGAGAGAGTGTTTGTTCAAGTTTTCAAGTAATAAGGAAGGTGGCTGGACTTGACTGCACTGGGCCCCGAAAGTTGAACACTTCAAACGACTTTTGCTTCCCTCAAGTTTATGAGTGTGCATGCACTTCAGCATATGCGAGTTACGAGATCTGTCTGCGCTCATATGTGTATTGAGATTGTTGATTTGCCTTGTCACCTTTCCTGTCCGGCGGTCCTGTCTGACAGTCTTAGACGTGGTGCTGAGTGATGCTCTATAGTCTCCATGGCTGCGCTCAAAGGAACCAATGACCTTGTTCTGAGAGATGAGACGAGTCCTGTCAGGGACGTACTTCCTGTTTTTGCCTAACACAAACAGTCCACTGCCACCACTTTGTGACTCATTTTATGACATGGCCTCTTTCACCTCTACATCAGCTACACATACAGAAACTCTGCCTCACTTTGCACGCTTTAAAAAAAATAATAATCCAATTTCCTGGCGGAGCAACTGAGATTACTTTCATCTGAAGAAATTATTGAAGAGGTCATGTTAAAAGACAAGTCCATTTTTAAACACTGCATAGTGCGAATAAAATTAATACATGTGTATATTAATGTTTAGATATAGATAATGTACTTTGCATGGATGGACTCATATTAGTTGTAAAACCAAAATCTCCATCAGTTTTTCACATTATCACAGTAACAGGGTCTTTGCAATTATACAACTCTGCCATACATGACTCGCATGAATAGTCTGTATAATTAGCTCGTGTGGGCAGTGTGAGGCAATCTGCTGTAAAATAACTTCTATTCTCCCTGTGGGGAGATCACTGACCGTCTGTCCAGATTGCCGCTGCAGCTTTATTAGGAGCTTTATTATCCATTCATCGGGCCATCATACCTTAAACTGCATGCAGGGCTCGGACTTCATTGTCCTGAGGGAAGCTCTTTGCCTTTTTTTGCCCCCAAAACTTTACATTTTAATTACATAAATGTAGTTTCCAAATGTAGTACTTGGAATAAGAATAGCCTCTCAGCTTTACTTGATCCTAGAAGGCATAACATGCAAAAATGATGCAGACAACATGGGTCAAGATTACCAATTATATACACAAGTCATGATTTTATACTATTTGAATCATTTTAAATGTGGACTCTCACCCTTTCTTCAAGGCAGACAATCTTTCTTTGGAGCTGAGATTTGTAGACCCATCTGTTACCTACAGAGCAATCTATAGACTATGAAAACATTCACTCTTTAAAGTGCAAGAATAGCAGATGAGAGCTTTAATTTAGAAACATAAATTGAATCAACTTGCCTACGTGCCTTTTAAAAAGGAAAAGGTCACCATATTGGGAAATACGCTTCATCGGTTAGATGAGAGATTAATATCATGTCTGTAAGGTACATATGAAGCTACAGCCAGCAGGCTGGTAAGAAAAGATGCCTGGGGGGTTATATAGCTCATCCTTTTGAATTATATGAAGGCTTAAAGTTACGCATGATTAGGGGCGTGACCATTTTGAGTGACAGGTGGGTGCCGTCGCAGGTCACTAGCCGCTTGATGTCTGTTCTGCTGCGTCACCAGTGTCTCAATTTTTAGTTAACAGCAAAAAATATAACTTTCTTGTCTTTTATTCTTGAACTTCTACTGTCAGCCAGCGACAGTTAGCATATGATTATAAATAGATGCCAAATTCTGTTAATTTTCTAGCAGGCAAAACATGTAGTACTGTGTATGGCACCGTTTGCCAAGTACATCATTTTATGCATTTCTAAATAATATTCAATTACAGCAGATGTACATGGTTATACGAGTTTAACAACAAACAAAAAGCCAAATAAAACGCAGTCAGAGTCAGAGGTTCAGACTTCATGCTGTTTAGACTGCAATAATTACTTATAATAAGCACACTAGCTGCTCCAGAGGAAGGTTGAGAGGGTAAACAAACTTGGTAAATACATTGACAGTGGGTATATTTACACAGACCGAGTCTCTGGTGCATTCTACCAGAGCCATTTTCATCAAAATGTTTTTAATGCTGCCTTAATACATTATTGGTAATATCTGCTCATGCTCCACTTTCCACAAATCTTATGAATCGGTGACCCGATAAACACAAAACAGTTCAAGTTTGAGTGAGGACAACTAACTTCAGCCTGTTAGCATGCTAACATCTGCAAATTACTACTCAATACAGTACAGTTGTGGCTGTTATTAATATCTACAGTATGCAGGTATTTGGTCATAAAACTAAGTATTGAGGCAATTTAAATGTTGAGCTGTTGATGGCACTAGATGAGAGGTCAGGGTTATTAGGGATCACCTCTTGGGACCATGAACGCCTGTACAAAATGTCATGTCATTTCCTGAATAAAACAAAAATAAACCACAATGTGATGATGGAACAGATTAGAATATAATTTCATTGTGCACCAGGTATGCTGTACACCTTTGGGACTAAAAGAAGCCTGAACCTACCACCTTACACAATGGTGAAACGAAAACTGCATTTCATTCCTGGCATTATAATAAGAAACGCTGTTCCAAAAAAAGTTGAATTTTTCATGAAGCAAAAAGGGCCTCTGCTGTGAGAGTACAGGTGTTATTTCATATTGGTAAACCTGCATAAGTGCTTAGCTGTTAAATTATGCATTTCTCACTTCTTATACAAATATTTGGTGGTCCACCTACAGTAGATGTTCCCTAAATCTGACTACCTGCATAAAAATATCCAAAATGTAATAAACCATTTCTTTGCATTGGAGCTGGAGAAAGGATGTGAACACATTTTTTTTTCTCAAATGTGATACATTGACTTCAGCATAATGTCTGCATTTTAAAACAACCAATTTTGAGGTCATCTCACAGGATAGTAAGAAACATATTCCCCAAGTGGGAGCAGAGTGAACAAAACTGTCGTTATCTGTACACATGACAACATACAAGATGGCTGAACAACAAAGTAGTTTCAAACTCCCTGTGTGTAATAAATACAGCTGATAAGCTTATCTAGTGTCCATGAATCAACTTAAATCAAATAGCGCACGTTGAAGGCTCGTGTTGGCGTGTTTTCTGCTACTTGTCAGTAAACTGCACTTGGCAGCCGCAGATGTATACAGCGCAGGGCTTTTGATGGTATTATTTTTATCTTTTTATTATTATGAACAAATCTGTTGAAGAGACCAGAACAAACAATGAATGCGTCCTGCTAACAACTACTATGTGTGTATCCAAAGCCTGATGTAGCTTAGTCTCCTGAGTCATAGCGCTCGACTGTTATTCGAAAACAATTAAAGCCCCTGAAAACTTGGTTTCAAATTCTTTCTTGACAACATCAAGTAATCATGACATAATATGCAACATCACAGTGACACTAATGTGCATCACCAAGCGTGTGATGTGGTTTGATCAGACTTGATTGACAGTGCTGACAACATGAACAAACAATCCAGTAACTGTGGCCACATTTTGATTGAAATATTGTTACATTCTGATGGGTGCGTGGCTGTTCACGCTGAACACGAGCACAGAGAGCCCCGCTCGGTTTTCTTCATTGACTATTCCAATAAAGTTTATTCCGATTCCAAAAACGTTTATTCAAACAAGATGGCGGTGTCCTCAAGGATGTTGACAAAAAGGGAGAAAGGCAGCGTTTACTTTGTACAAATCTACAATAAACAGAAAGTAAGAATCAAAATATGAAGCTGCAGATGGCTGGAAGATGCAGACGGTGCGGTCTGTTCTGCAGTGAAGTTCACTTTCATATCACAGCAGTCTCAAGACCAACATGTAAAGATCTTAGATCGTATAAAAGAAGTGGACGGAGTCAACGTGATGTCTTCCATTGGTTTGTGGTCTACTGTTGTGAAGACTCAAGTTTGGGTTAAGATAAGATAACTTTATTTATCCCGAGGAATTTACTGAACACAGTCTGTGAAAGGGTCAAAGTTTTAAGACGACAACACGGACAAAACCGTGAAAGCGATCAAAAGGTAGCCGCGCCGTAAAGCATACCCTGCTTTATCGTCTATTTTAGTCATTTTACAGCCGACCAAAGTTAATCATCTTTAGTTGCAGCCTTATTCTATGTGATAGGGCTGTGACTTGCATGTTTAATGTCTGCAGAGTAGCTTCTCGTCAGGCAAGGTTTACACTACGCTGTTAGTTTGATGAGCCGCATGCTCGTCATAATAAAGTAATGTTACACAAATGCAACAGCGTGGTATTTTTACGAGTTGGTAATAATTTTTGAACAATAATAAAGATCTGTGATATGGCGGAATAATCACAATCTGGCTACATTATCAAAACGTGTTAATATGATTAATAATTTGTTGGTATTGGCATTTTATTTAGATTAGAAGAAATGAAAAGAAATAATAATAACACTTTTGTCTTTTAAACAGATTGCTCTGTTATGTAAAAGTCCTCACGGAGATAAACTGATGATAACTTTAATAGGAGGCGGCTGGACGTACTGTTTTATGTGTGTGTGTGTGTGTGTGTGTGTGTGTGTATATATATATATATATATAGTAGTTTATGTGAGTTTAAATGGCAGGTTCAAGCATAAGGTTTTGGCTTATAGATATCATAAGTAAGTATATCATATGTTTTATGTAACTTATGTTCAGGTCTATGGGTGTCAGTGCTTGGCCTGGCTGGGAGACAAACTCAAGTACAACTCACTGTTTTTTCCTGGATCAGACAAAGTTCCACCTTCTGCACGCAAGTAAACTTTTATGTAAAAAATGCAAGTTTAAAAAGAAAAAAAGGCTTTACAATTTTCTTTTTTATGTGTAAGGAAATCCATTCAACACATTTATCAGACTTTAAGGATACAAATCAAATAAGAAGAATGAGAGTAGAACAGACAGAACAGCTGTTTGTCATTTGACTAGTTCAAAAGAAAATGGCCGATTGTTGCTCTGGTGAAAACACACGTCAGTGCGTCACACTTACTAGTTTGAGAACTCCGTTTTGGCATACGGTCCACAGACAGAAACTTTATATAGAAGAAAACTCCACAGGCACCTTTAAGTGAAACTAGCTACCTCAGCAGTCAGCATTTATACGGCAGCAGGACCATGACTGGCTTGTTTTCTGCCTGACAGTGTGGTGGCTGTGAACAGCTTCACCTGCAGGATCAGAGTCAGGCACCACAGCCTTCACGTGATTTATTATTTGGACTATAGGAAAAAGCCAGTTGCTTGTTTTTAATAAACTGTAGCAACAACAACACTATTGATCATATCTCATCATTCTTGTGGCGTACAGTATGGCGTGCCAAACGAAGCGGCCCTGGCAGGTCAGTACTGCAGGGGCTTCTGACGCCTCGCCCTCGACACAGTGTACAGCCATCAGTGACCTGCGCATGGCTTAGAACAGGATTAATTAGGATGAGATAATGACTTTGTTGTGAAGCCAAAACAATGCCCTCGGATCTCAATTGGGTCAATTAGCAATGACCTATGATTACCTCACGGACACTGCTTTTGATAACAGGAGATTATTGTTTTTGTGGGACTGTTGTTTTGGCAGCAGTGTACTGTTTTGCTTGGTATTTTAGTTCTTTTTGAACCGACTCTGTTGTCTTTTACGTCGGGTGAATGACAACACTGTATCATAGACATCCCTTATTATATCCTCTTTAAATCATTTATGTCACGTCTTTTTTCCAGAAAACATCAGAGGAAGAACTTTATGGTTGAGCTGTCTACCGTCCAGCCTATTCCACACTTAGAACTAAAGAGATGTGCCACATTCATTTGACCTCTCTTCATGTTGCTGGAAAACAAATTAATATTTATTATTAGGCCCAATATATGTGAAGTTGCCGGGCTCCTACCTGAGCAAAGCAGTATTAGCTGTGTGATAAACAACTTCTTACTATTTGATAAATAATCCAAGAGAAACACAGACAGAGCTATGAAAGTTTTATGCCCTGTGCCGCAGAGGCTCTCTCTCCTGCTGAATACCAGACATAACTCGGGGAGCAGGCAGAATCCCAATATTTCTCTATTTCTTTCCATCTGTTTTTTCCCTCACTAGGTCTCTCTCTTCAAATATGTCTAATATGCCTTTTTCTCTCTTGCTAGTTCTGTGTTGAATGTTTGTTTGTTTGAAAAATTATATTTTTCTCTGCATGCTTTGGGAATTATTACTGTTTGCCAACAGGTTGTTGTGCACCCACACTGTGTGAGTCTGGATATACTTCTTCTTCCCCTGCAGCCTGCCAGTTAATGAAGATGCTATTTCTAAAGCATGTGTCTCAAGTGCAGAGGAAGCAGAAGAGAACTGTCCAAACATAAAAAAAAAAAAAGAAAAACACGTTTTGGAGTATATCTAATAAGGATGCAATACAAACTGATGCTTATTTGGGGATTTTCTTTTTTTGGTGTGGCAATTTGTGTGACCATCTGGTCAAATTAAAAGAAACAGACCTCAAGGATCCATCACTTTGCTGTCTTAATATTATTCTTCATACAAATCCCTCCATAAACATAATGGACTGTAACACTCTATAAATCCTAAAACGATTCTCTTGTCATGTTGAGCCAGTTTTGGTCAGGTTGTTTTTTATCCTTCAGATTATCAGTGTTAGACATTTGAATTCAACCTATTTGGATGAAGAGAAACCATAAATACACAGCTTGGCACATTTGACTGCGTATTGATGATTGCCATGGATGTAGACGGACAGCGTTGGAGAAACACTGATTTATAACGTGAAACTGTTTTATTCAGTGTTTTTACTGGTTTTCAAATCACCGGGTCTATTTGTTTTGGAGAGGACGAGACCTCTGTGGATAATTCGGCACTCGGTAAAAACCTCCTGAACAACGAATGAATCTTAAACGGGAGACGCTGCAGTGGTGGTGAAGACAATAACTCCCATGTCTCTTTGGTGGACAAACAGAGGTGAAGATAGTATTTGGCAAAATCTTGCAGGTGCAGAGAAAATTGAAAAACTGTCTCGATTTACTCTTCAAGTTTATTTTTATACAGCTCTGCCAGACAGCAAAAGATAAATCAGTTTTATTCTCTCTCTCTCTCTCTGGGCTCTCCTTCCTTCTCTCATTGTTTCACCGTCTCTCTGGTCTCGGTTTCCCCATTCTCTCTGTAGTGACAATCTTTACTGATTCATGAATTTACTTTATGAATGTAAAAATTAATGATTAAATTATTGTGCTAACAGAAAAAACTGTGGCAGATACAAAACATACAAAATCAATTCAAATCCAGACATCTTGCTGGTTTCACTGTTTTTACAAGAATCTGGCCAGATTATCTGAATTAGGGCTGCACCATACAGTATTTCAGCATCAAAATCTCAGCAAATTAATTGAAACTCATCATGCTGCAACTTTTTGCTGCTTGAAACAAAAGAAGAAAAAAAATAAATAATCACACGATTTAAATTTTCCATGACTGATCCAAGTGTTTCCCATTAAATCCAGAAGGTCAGTGAGAAAATGCTTTGGTGTGTGTGATTTGTTTGAACTGTCTAAAACGCCAGTGACATGTTCAAGGGGTTGTATTCTGTTCACGCAGGAGTAGAAACATACTGGAGATAATAGTCAACAACTTGAGGAGAGCATAAGATGAAATCCACACGCTGAATGTCAATGGAATGAGGGCGAGAACAAAATAGATACATCTTTGCTGCAGAAAGCAGGAACTGTGGGTACAGAGATGTTATTACCAGTTTAAACTTTTTAACCACATTAGTGACTTAGTGACGTCGGACTGTCTGATCGTCAGTCCACAACTTTGATCCAGACTGAAATATTGTTATGTTTAGACATTCATGTCCCTTAAATTATTACTTGTAATAACTTTGGTGATCACTCAAATAAATAATTAATCGCCCAAATGATCATTTGTACATCAATTACTTCCTGTTTTTCTCACAACTTCTTCACAAAATCTAGTAAATGGCAACTCAGTGTAGTGGATTTCTCTGACCAAAGTATCAGGGACCATCTGGTACTGCTGTGTCTCTACCAATTTGTTCCACTTGCTTGTTTAATCCAAAAAGATGATGATCACAGTGCTTCCCACACAAAGTTTAGCCTCTTGCTCTGCTGCAGAAAATATATTTCTATGCAAATCAGTGAGATTCTGGCAAACTCCGTTGATTTTTTGAGGAGCAATTATTTTCTGCAGAAGAGTTGCCGTTTCCACTTATACACCTGTTGCAACGAAGTGAAACAGAGGTTGCTTGTTATCACACTTATTTCATTTCTCTCTGAAAAACAACCAGCATTTTTCATGTTACACACACTACTGACTGGTAAACGTTACATACATATTGGTGGACTGCCAAGAATAGTTAACACAGGATTACTATTTTACACAACTTCCGGTAACCATGAGATTAGAAAAGTAGGATTATTTTAACAACTACACCTTTAGATATATAGAGATATAGATAGAGATATAGATAGAGATATAGATAGATAGATAGATAGATAGATAGATAGATAGATAGATAGATAGATAGATAGATAGATAGATAGATAGATAGATAGATAGATAGATAGATAGATAGATAGATAGATAGATATGTATAAATATATAGATAGATATAAATATTTATATAGTCTGCTTCACTTCTGCTCACCATCTCTGACAGAGCCTCTGAGCCTGGTCAGCAATCCCACAGCAGCGCAGGTTTATAAACAAGTTGCTGTTTACTGAGAGGCAGCCAACACACTGGGCACAGAGTAAACAGCCTCCGACATCCACAGCTCAAATGAGAAAAAGATACAACCATCGACTAGACTTCAGAGCACCAGTGAACATGTTGCACTTGTCAGAGTCATTTCCAGTCTGGATTTCTTTCCCCAAGGTGTTGCTCTCATGGTAAAACAGAATGTTGTCCGACTGTTGTGTGAGGAAGGAATTGAAATGACTGCACTTGTACCACTAGAAAGGCCCAGATTCTTAAAAAATCTCCTTACAGTTAAAATGATAGCACAGCCTAATATTGAGTTTTTACTTACTGAGTAATTCACACAAAGAGAGCAGTGATTGATGATGTCCCCGTCTTTTCAGAGGAGAAACTGAATATATGAGGAGACATTTGTCTCTGGGAGTCATCTTATATTAACTAATGTTTCTGCCAAAGATATCCGATATTCACAATGTATGAATCCAGTGCATTTGCCTTCCTGCTTTAACACGACAGTAAGCCAATTTCCGCGTCATGAATATTTATCACAGATAGTAAATTTACACACATTTACATGTCAGTAATCAGGTTATTGCAAGTTATCTGCAGTAAAAAAACGTTTTTTTTTTTTTTTTAAACGTCATTTCAGTGAGAAAATGAAAATCCTGTACATCCTGGTTAACACAGCTAGTTTTCTGCTGGAGAAACCAGATTTATTTTAGTGAGTCTGGGAAAGGATTGCTGTGGCAACGGTGCAACGGGATGAAAGAGTTATTATTACACATAGTGTCCTTCAATCTAAAATAATCAAATCAAAACCTCAATAAAGGTTGAAAATTGACAGTGGGGCTAAAAACGCTGTGATGAGTCTACAACAAGGACGCCCACGTATTTCTGTGTTTCTACTTTGAACATTTGTTAAATCTTCTCTCATTGTCGTACAAACTGCGGTCCTGTGCTTTGGCGTCTATTAAGCATTCAGGCTGATATTTACTCAAACCTGAATCCTCAATCAACACTTATTGTGTCTACCTGAAACACCCCCTAACACAGATCCATACCATCATTTTTAATCAAAAGGACTCCTGTCTGTCTGAACGACCACGAACATTAACAAAAAAAACTTGAATTACCGCCGGACGGACGGATGAATCCTGAAAACATAAAAGCCACTGCTGTCGGTGGCACGGAGGCATAACAACTTTTGGGGTCTAAATAAGTCAGTTTCCAAAGCTGCAGTCCAGTACAACACCAACTTCCTTCGCAATCGTATAGTTAAATTAACACCTCAACAACAGCTTTTAATTCAACAAGAATTTAAGTGTTCAGTTGTTCCTAAAATAGTGGCTACTGGATGCATGTGTGTGGCCATCTAGAAGACAATATCACCACAGAAACAGCTGCTCCCTTTCGGATTATCTACTCAAACGTGCAACTTCATCTGTGAAGAATTTTATTTCGTTTTCTGAGTTTATGGCCATTGCTAATAATTCTGTCACTAGTTGGGCTTTTACATGTACAGTGCAGCTAAAATGTACAACTTTCAGTGTCATAAAACACTAAAAATATATTGAAATACAATATAATCCATGTACATACACCAGTACACCTTGGCCATTTACAGTAAATGTGCTAATTATAGTGTACAGCTCTGGTTTGCTTTTATCCAGCACTTAACCTTTGTTATAAAAGTGTGTTTCAGAGTAGACAGCCCTTTATGGAGAAAGTCCAAATCTACGGTTTGTTATCTTACAGTTGCCATTCACCATGATCGTGGTTACTCTGTTCTCTGAATCAGTACAAAACAATTGGGACAAAAGCTCGATACGAGTTTACAACTGTATAGAGCCAACTGGGACTGAACAAGGCCAGGGACAATTCCAAATATTTATTACATGAAGTCGGAGGCAATATTTGTCTGTTAGAGACTGTATCCCATCTGACGAATTTTGTTTGGCAGACAGAAGTTCTAGAAATAATTGGTACACTCTGGGTAGCGCGTTAGGCCTTGTAGCGCAAACTGCAGTACGCAGACGCCACATGAGTAATGGAGTACGGCAGGCGGCCGCATAGCTTGAAAATTAATCTCAAAAGTGTGGCAGTAGTGGTCACTCTGTTTGAAGGACGGAACAGAAATGTATTTCCGGAGTGAGTCGAATGACAAAACACAGAGATACGGACACACCCTCTCCCTATAAAAACAAGGAAAAGACATAATCACACGCACACGCGCTCATAAAATAGACATCACAACTTTCACATGACATCTTTCATTGTTACTGTCCCAAGTTCAAGTTGTCTGCATTTCAAGTTCAGGCTGACAGTGTGGGTGAGTCTGCCTGTCCACTGCAAAGCAGAAAAGAGTTGAAGAGTGGTGTGTGTGTGTGTGTGTGTGTGTGTGTGTGTTAGAGGACGTGGGTGGAGGGTGTCGTGCCTCAATCCCAAGTGCCATCAGTTCCATAGCAGCACGCAAGTTGTGCCAGCAGGGCAGAACTAAACTGCGGCAAGCTTCAGTAGCTGCTGTGCCAATTGAATTCAAAGTGGATTTAAGGTGAAATATGAGTGTCAAACTGGGATTACCAACACAAAGCCAGTTTGCTGATTTAAATGCCTGCTCTGTAATTAAAACTCAGGGCTGCTGTTAACATTCTGCATTCACAGGTTGGACACAGAAGAAACCTCGTTGTCCACATTGCCCTGTGTACCAAGAAAGTGACATTTACAAAATTACATTCTGTCAACCGTTATTGTTTATGGATGAATCTTATTACTTAATGGCTTTTAGAATTCCTTAGATTTGTGAAGAAAAAGAACAAAATGTAACAGGATTTCTGCTATGTATTCACGGCTATTACCATGAAGAAAACTGCCTTTGGTCTGTGAAGTAAACCCTCCATGTGTGATCACCCAAAGCCGAGAACATATTTCTATTTGATCCATCAGAAATGTTTCAGGTATCGTCGTCTGAAAAAACACGTTTGTTAAATCATTTGAATTCTTGAAAGCGCTACGCTGTGGTGTTTAATGTAAACAAACACAGTTATGTTTACATTCAGTGTTTCTCAGCAAAACACACATTGTGAATGTGAATTGGACAGGTTTGAATGGGATTCTCTTATGCATAAAACATGGTCCATGTTCACAGCTACAAGGACACATTTTACTGGTGCACCGCTGTAGCACACTGAACTGGGCTGTTTTTATGAAATATTTTAGAACGGATGTCTGAACTATTTCTGATTATTTTATATATTCACCTGTTTGAATATTCACAATTACCACAAGTATGTTGAGTCACACTTGTCTAGTTTACATTGTAGATAAGTAAAAGTGATTGCCGACTCCTAACAGCTTAAACCTGACGTTTTACATGATCTTCTGCTCGGCTCCAAAAAAAATTTGATTTTGTGATCCACTCAATGAATTCACTAATTAAGTAATTGCACACAGTTCATAAAAAGCCTGCAGAGAGTTCTGTCACAGTACACTGAAGAGGGCGACCTGCCAAGCGCCTGTGCTTCGGCCCCCCCTGTGCTATTTATAAATGTGTTGAAACAGTTTTCAATGCCTCAGCATCTTCGAGAGTCTGGACCTCCCTCTTAAATTCAGTTTCCTCCAGCTCAAGCAGAGACACGCAAGATGTCAGGTGAGAACAGTATAGGTCTGTGTCATCCTCCTCATATTCTCTCTCTCACACACACACACACACACACACTCACACACACCTAGTGACCAGTTTGTTCACTGTGAGACTCCTGTCACAGTGCCCACGGCAGGCCAGATGTCCCTTCATATGGACAAAGCCAGAGAGAGGAGACAGCTTAGATCTCATTAGCAAATTACTACATCAGTTCATCAGCATCCACACCACGGAGCAGCCTTGGGCTCTTCCTCCCACTCCCCATCAACAGCTTTCATCCTCATTCAGGAGCCTTTGTCCTAATGCTTTTTAAAAAAAAAAAAAAAAAGAAGTACAAAAACAGGACATAAATCTGAATCCAAGTGACAGGACCTTTCTGCTTGCATACTGAAAATTCCTCTCTTATTATGACAGGTGTCTTCGTTTTTTTTTCCCATGTGCACGTTGCTCTCTCTTTGCATTTCAGTAAAACTGACTCCATACAGTATTTCGCTTCACGCCTTACAAACGGCAAACATAGCAGAAGTTTTATACCTTGCCTCTTTATTCTTGATCCTGTGCTACTGTTAATGCAACGATCTGTAGGATCATCTCAGAATAATTATTGTTGCCTTTAACATGCATGAGACTGTGAAAGCTGAGTTTATGTAATCCTCAGCAGCTGCACAACACAGTTGCATATTTACATAACATAACTTGTTTATTATTGTTTGGGTAAAAAAAAAAAAAAAAAAGACATTTTCATACAATATGCCTGAATGTGAAATTATTAATAGAACACCACAATACTTATGTTGTCATTAATATATTCCAAAATATTTATTTGGTTATTAATGGATTAAGAATTCAAAGTGTTGCATTTCTGATTAGACTGACATTCCACTTGAAATTGCTTCCAAAATCATGTTTACCCCAATACAGTTTTCCAATGTGAGATAATGAGAAGAAAAGACAAAAAAAAATAAAATAAAAATTCATAAGAAAAGCCATTAAAGCTTAGCACAAATAAACTCACTGTCAAAAAACAACATAAAAACAAGCTTAAAATACCAAATATATAAGCTGAGCTTGTAATGGTGTTTGTGCTCATGTCCCAGCTAAAGATAAATCAGCAGCAAACAACACAATCAAATCAGCGCATTAAGTGAAAAACTTCCGTTTCCTGAATAAATTATGCGTTTCCCAGAAAGCATCTATGACAGTAACAATGGTGTAAACATGAAGGTTTGTGCATGAGCTCACATGAACTCACACTCGCCACATTTGCATATTAACGAGTAAACAGTTCACCAATTTACAAGGTAATTAACAGCTCTCTCTATACATGTCATCAGCCGTTTACATCTCTGCAGCATGTCTGTGTGATTCACTGGAGTTCTTAATGGAATACTACATATTCATCAAGGATACCAATCAAATCCTGTTGGTCGTCCACAGGATGTACGAGTATGTATGTAGGATGAGTGTAAGTCCGCTGCTGAGACGTGTACATTCATGTAGGGCTGCAAATATTCCTCAAGAAACTCCAGTAAGTCCATTACTGAAAATCCTCGATGCAGAGGCTCCGTGTAATCTTGTAAAATTTAGTTTTTGGCAAGAAACTTGAATAAATACAGTCGTTTGAAGGAGATGTTTTCACAGCAATATAAAATACATATTAGAGAGGGAATTATGAGCAGTTTAACTTCCTAACACTAGTTTTCAGGAGCTTATAATATAACACACAATCAAAACCGCCAATGCCAAGATTTGTTTTAAATAAAGATATGATCATTATTTCATTATTTTGTGATTTTATGTGAAAAAACAATATAGATGATAACAAAAAAGGTAAAATAGGTAAAAATTTTTAAAAAAAGGATAGAATTTAGAATTTTTTGACGGTTAACACTGAATCCAGGATGGTTGAAATAATTGTTCATAATTTAATTAAAATTACATTTTCTCTGGGACGGTGGTAAAGAAAGACAGTCTGGAGCCTTGCGACCCAGTAATGTAATGTAATATGGAACTCAAATGCACTATATGGGTTTGGTTTTGACAGATAATATTATTTTATGCCTTTTAAGCAATAAAAATGTTGATTTTTCTTAAAAGGAAACCAATCAATCATTAGTC
Source organism: Bovichtus diacanthus (assembly GCA_943590825.1). NCBI lineage: Eukaryota > Metazoa > Chordata > Actinopteri > Perciformes > Bovichtidae > Bovichtus > Bovichtus diacanthus. The sequence goes on from CALSBV010010813.1 coordinate 5,967,310, forward strand.
AGTCTTGTTTTCTCTTTTGTATATTTACTATTGCTCCCTAATGAAGCAAAATAATTTTTTATCCGATTACTCGATGGAATAATTGGTAGAATACTTGATTACTAAAATAAATCAAAAGCTGCAGTCCTACACTTCTTTTAAAACAATGTTTAAATGACAAGGAAAAGCATGTTTGGGTTTTTTTCCTCAAGAAAATTGTAACCCACAATACATATAAAGCAAACCCTAGTTCATCTTTTGAATGCTGGTGTGAGGCTTTGCGAGCTAAAAAAAAAAAAAAAAAAAAATCTACAACATTCCCTCCCTGCAGATTTGTAAGTGACTGTGATTCCTGTAAGATGTTTATCTTAAGTGTCCAATCAAAGCTCAACATCAATTCCTTCTCAATCAATGAAGCCGTGGCAGCTCCAATCGGCCTTTCCTTTAACCAATCTGGCAAGAAAATTTAACTTGTCTCACACTGTCAAAGAATGTCTCCAAGAGAAACGGTCCTCATCTGTGACTGAGGCAGGGATCTGTGGCAGTCTTTATCATTCTGAAAAACAGCCTGAAGAGGTTTCTAAAAGGAAACGCTCTCTTAAGGAGGCTGTTATGTTATTGTGTACATTTATCAAGGGCTGCCACCAGCTGGAGGTACGTCAATAGGAAACATTAAGACACCTACTTATAACTCTTGAAGTATGAGTGTCAGTGAGTCACAAAACTACTTTGTATTTAGAAAATGTTTTGTTTCGCATATATTTCAGTGACATTTTGCAGGTGAAACACCTGTCAAGTGCTGCTGTCATTTGAAAACAAAAAAAAAATAAAGTGCTCACATTTCTTAACCGTAACAATTTAGGACTTCAATGGACAGTTTAAAAAAGAAAAAACGATCAAAAACGATGCAGCAGAACCAAGATATGGTTGTCTTTTTATTCCTTTTTATTTTCTCCTTCCTGGTCAAAACCTGGTGTCTAAATTACCCACAATGCAACTCGAATGTCGACAGTTTGGTCTGAATTTTGGGTTTGATATGCTAGTAGCGGCTAATGTAACCTCAAGTAGTAGGACCAGGCTCACTCATGTAAGATCACTTATTTCTAACTCCACACTTTTCATATTCAGCAGTACTCCCCAAGACCTGGAAACAGACTTTGATATGTAAAATTGGTGGAGTTCCCCTTTAAGTATTTTGGTATGCTGTGGTTGAAAATAGTCTAAATCGACCTTCCTGCAATGCAACAAGAGACACAATATCACAGTGTACTGTCATTTAAGGCTCGCTATGAGGCACGTTCCTCTTTTCATTTAAATCTAGAGGTGTTTAGTTGTAAATTAAATATCTAACTGACTTCCCTAATGTGCACTTAAAGGTGCAATTACAATAAATATTGGTCCTAAGGCACTAATTTACAGACTTTGTTAAAAAACCAGAGGTTGAATTAAGGTGAATTAAAATGATTATTTGGCAATGAAGAGATGTGCTGGTGGAGGTCTGGCCTAGGGCAGCAAAATGTCCAGAATCGGCACAGCAAAAGTGGTTACATAAAAACTGTGCACATATTTCAATTGATCTCTTTCCTTGTTGAAATACAATTTAGTCCGACGTGTCTTTGGTGTTTCCCAACGGCATGCTTTAGGATTTTAACAAATCTCGTGTTCAAAATGTCTGCCACATGTAGTTCCTATTTACACAAAATATAATTAGAATCTCATTACTTTTTAATACATTCCGGAGTCAATGTTTTCACAAAGGTTGTAATTGCTCTTATTTTAAAGAATTATTGGTTCAATGCTTAGTTTAAAGCAATTAAATAAACTATGCAGATTAAGTGCTCTTGATCTTTTCCCCACAGAAAAAACAAGCAATCTTTAAAATAACCCTGAGCACCCAAAAGGCACAATCAACAGTAAAAAAAAAAAAAAAATGACATTGAGAAAATATATATTTTAAAACCTATGGAAATTGAATCTCATTGCATAAATATGCAATAGATACCCTAAACCATTTATTTTCCCCGCACAACCTTTTTTATTGTGATCGAGAGCTTGCCGGTACCTTTTTGTTTTAATTGGACTTTGAGGAATAAATCTCAGTCATGGGAAACAACACTCAGCGGTTTGCTCAGGGGATATTCAGAGCAGCGAAAAAGGTCAGTGATTTTCTGAATTTTGGGTACACAGCTTATTATCCAGCACCTGCTGAAAAGAGAAATATGCATTTGAAGTGTTCAGAAGAAAGTCAGTATTCTATACAGGAAATGTGTGTGTGTCCTGTCTGCTGTCAATCCAAATTGTCTAGATCACACGCACAGAATTGCGCCTGTTTATTTATATTATAAACTATTTATTTGCATGGCAAATACTAAAAAGTGACAGCTGATTATCATGATAAAGCCTTTTGTCATGAATTATGACAAAACAATTAATGTTCGCGTGTACTCTTATGTATATAGACACCGCTTTGCATGGGTTAAGAGGCACAACTGTAGGCCGTGTTCACACTGACATTCAAATGTGAAAAACAAAGCCATATCATTATAAGTCATTTAAATAAAAATGTATCTAGCTCTTCTGCCACGTTGTGTGATATGAGTCATGTAATTTCACTCTTTACGTGGCAATCCACTAGTATTGTGATCCACTATACGGTGTGTTGGTTTCCGATAAGCATTCAAACAGAGCTGATAATTACGGTTTTAGTAAAAGTGGGGCAGGGAAATTCTAACTGCTGTGTATATGATGTAACCTGTAATGGACAATTTAGCTGCTTTTAGGTACAGCAGCACAGGTGAGGAAACAGCATCATTAATTCATTATTAAGTGCTTAGAACGAGCACATCTGTGAGCGCCCTGCTCAGCCTTTCATTTGTTTCTTTGTTGAACAAGCAGTTTGGGTTCATTATGGTATGCATGACTGTGCAGAGCCACACACACTCACACCCCCACACACGCACACGATTCGTAAATGTCAGCTGTTATTTCTAGGGAGGTGTATGGAATTCATCATCACATAGTTTGTGTCCCAACAGGCCTTTTAGGCTAAATGTGTACTATTTATAGGAGTATATTTTATTCTCCTGTATCCGTCCTCAATGGCATTTGAAATGAGATTTTGCCTCTCGTGATTACACTCAAAGAAAAAGACTTGACTGACACAAGTTCATTTGAAGAATATCGATAACAGTCTGGTTAAAAAAAGATGGTAATTAAGAGAGATGAGATGAATTGATTAACTTAATTGCCAAGTTCTCTGCGACAACTTGCCAACTTTCTCCACCAGGGCACTAACACATGTTTGCGTCACTTTGACTTTGAAAAATGCGTTAACACAGTAACACGTATTTTCATTTGCTTTACAAGGACACAGAACAGTTTAAGGTCTAGATACACAAGTGATGTAAATTGGCATCAAATTGCCAGACTCCACTTGTTTCACAGACAGAACCATCAGATTTTAGTCAGATTACATTGTTGTTTTGATGTTATTCTGGAGTCCACTGAAGACTGTTGTGATGAATGAGCAAGCATTCTGTGTTAAACACCTTCATACTCTCTCAAATGCTGACTGTCTATATATCGTGTGTTCAAATGCACAACTGCAGTTCAAAATAAAAAAAAAAGTTGCCTAACAATTTTGTTGTCATTTCTTAAAAGCTACTTCATGAACAGAAACATGAAAACGTTAAAAACTACAATAGAGAATCTAATTGGAGCAACTTAATTGTTTAAACTTCACAATTATTGTAATTAAGTACATAACGCTAAAACTACTTTTAAATATTGTGTAAAAACAAGTTGTTTTTTGTGAGCTACAATTTTTCTAACCAATTCAAAAAGGTGATTCATGGTGAACGGGACCTCCCGTTACAAACTGGCGCCGCCTGCTGAGCTACAGAGATTTAATTAAAAGGTGCCCAATATTACTACAGGGGGAAGTTATGTCTATGTCTATCTACAACACTGAATGCGCTCAGATATTGGTGGCATTATAGTCAGATCAGCTTGTTTTTCATAACTTGATAAGAAACAAGCTGTCCAAAAAAAACAGTGTCATGCTAACCCCTGTTGAATTTGACGAAAAGCGGAGAAGACGGCTCAGCATGATCTCATACTGTGATGCAGTAAGTTACTGTCCTCTTTGCGTGCACCTTTGACCTCAAACACAAAATGTGTGGGATGCTTTAGAAATGTATTTTGACAGACTTTAAAAAGGTAGAAATATTTGCAACGATGCTGTGGAAAAAAAAAACACACAGCAGATTAATATTTATATTTATGGGCTTCTGAACAATTTTATAAGATTGTTTCCGTTTGTCTGTCCCACAGTGTTTTGAGTCAGTGGATGATTCCTCCGAACAGTAGTGGGTGTTACAAACTCTGAAGGAAATGGTTTCTGGCAGTTCTAGAAAAAAACAGAGCAAATTTGTACTCATGCAAATATTTTGAACTTGGGTGTTCATTTGTTTAATCAAAAGATACTGTAGTCGATAAAAGACACACTGCATGTACAACCTGCATTTGCAAAGATAACGAATGGATTAAGTCTCAGAGATGTTTTCAGGTCAGTAGATAATAGTGTTTTCTTTCATTTACGTTGATTAACATGTTTCGTTCAGGAAAAAAAAAAGAAGGTAAATTTCATTACATTTAGCTGACGCTTTTGTCCAAAGCTGAACACAAACGTGCGATGACACGCCATGACATAACCTCCCCAGTTGCAAAGCACTTTGTTGAATTAAAAAGCAATCAAATAATTAAAATCCACTACCATGAATAAGGTTTTCAATCCATTTTGCATTATCTTAAAATGAAACATTTTGCAGAGTCACCCTTTTGGTGAATGTTAACCATGACTCATGGAGTATGAAGAGGCACTATAAAGTCATTCCACATGTTTTACTGCACATTTTACATATATTCAAGTAAACCTTACAATAATTCCTGATTTTCTTCAGTGACACAATGAGGACATTTTGAACAACTATACACTACTACTGGTCACTTTCTTTTTTTCAATATATTGTTTTCTGAAAACATTTTGAACGTGAAATGGGCCATGCAGTGGCCGCATCATGCTTAAGCTTACCTATGCAACGCCTAGTTTAAGTGGTTGTTCACGAGGGTCTGGAGTTAAGAGGCATCCGCTCAGTTCTACTTCAAAATACAACACCACTCATCATTGTCATCCAGACCGCTCCTAAACGGGCTGAGCTTCCAGCTGCTGGGCTCAATCAAGTTACAGTGAATATTTCCCAGACGAATACCTTTTAGTGAAAAAACTGAGTCTACAAGATTTAGTAGTTTAGATTTTACGCGATTGATTGATGCGGGTATTGCTGAAATTTTCAAATCCCTCACCTTTATAGATAATCCATGTAGACGGTGAATTGTAAGCAAACTGCAAATGGCTCAACTAAGGCATTACCATTTGTGATTGTCATGGTTTTCAAATACTGTTAATTAGCACAATAATCCTCAAGAGTGCCAGGGGCCTGAGCTGTCCAACACACAAGTGCGGCTGACAGATGACTGTGAGAGTACTTGTTGCTCTCAAGGGCCATGTGTTTCCTTTCCTGTATTAAAGAGTCAGATGGCTGGTGCCAGGATCAGCATCGGTAAAGCTCGGACTTGAGGAGACCTGGCAAAGATTTGACAATTCTACGCCTTTGCTAGAAAACATATACTCAACCACTGAGTCTGTAGCTCGGGCATGCATGCATGTGTGAGGTATCACTGTGACAGGATGCACACAAAATGATAGATCAGCGATCCAGAATGCCACTTTTTCAGCACAGGTATCTGGAGCAGCAGCCGTTTAAGACCGGTGTGTGCCACAAAGCAGCGAAAGCATCACTTACAGATGCGACTGACATTCTGACACTACTCTTTTTTTTTTTTTGTTGTTGTATGCTACTTTTTCTTTTCTTTGTTACTGTTGCTGCACAGGAGTCAAAAACTATGCGTTTGCTTCACAACTGTTGTTCTTTCATACGTTCCATCCTTGCACCTCAGTTGGCTTTTATGTTCCTGCTCCACATAATAGAAGGTATGAATCGATTACTTTTTTATTGTTCAGGTGGTACCTAAGGCTCCTTTGAATAGGTAGAGCTGCAAGACTGTGAGAAGAAAACTCAATGCTATTTAAATCCAAACAATGCACTGGATAGTCAGAGGCCTGTGAACGATATAAAAGCACAATGTTTACATCAAACCTTTTTCAAAGCATGAATAGCCAGCTTCAATAAAATCCCAAGGACTTTGTGGATGTTCTGGTTGTCTATGTCTATGGTTGTCTGTCTATGTGTTTCCCACACATAGACTTTACTTGGGCAACGGTGGAACTACGGTGCCATGCAACAGCCCTGCCATGCTCCACTCAATGGATCCTCTTTGGGCCGACGAAGTGGTTCACTGCAGTGGTTCCCATGCAGAGTTCAGTTCAGTAACAACATGCTAGCATATGCCTGACGCTGTAGGCAATTACCCATGTGGCCCTAACTTCAGCAGGAAAGAGGTCTATTCTAATCAGCAAAAACAATGCAAATGCGTCTATTTGGCGATTCTTCCATTTTAAACGAAACAAAAAAGCAGAGCCTCAGAAGAGAGGATGTTATTGATTATGTGTCAAAAATGTGCTACTTTGGTGGAAAAACAACAACAAGTGCTTCCCCCGTTATGGCTGAACTCCCCCGTAAGTACCTGTGTGTGTTACTGCTGGAAACTCCCTTACATCCACTATTGAAGGCAGGTAAAGTGGATATGCTTTTTTTTTTTCCTTTTTTTAAATCAAAGAATGCATAAAAGGTGATGTCGACCGACTGAATGTACGTAAACTTTTTGTCCAGGTGAACATTTTTGTTTTTACATTTTATTTATTTTGTGTTTTTTTTTTGTGACACCAAAAAAAGATTGTTTGTTTTGTCATTTTTGCTTTTACGTAATTATTCATGTTGCAGACTGCACACAACAACGCTCCCTCATCCCGACATACGACATGTTCCCGCCGATGAAAACATATAGGTTGTGGACAAAACTCTCTCGGTGTTATCCTCATTTCATACATCAATGTTGAGAAAGGTGTTATTGAATAAAATTTACCTCACTAGTTGATCTGATGTACTGATCTCAGCATGCCCTTGGGCAACATTTGCGTCTCCAGTAGATATTTATATCTATGTGCATCTCTCTCTTCATCTTTTTTTTTTTTAGATGAAAATATTTTTATATTTAATATTGTTTATCAGGTAGCAATATCGTCAGTAGTAAGATATTGTGGAGAGAAGGTTGGATGGGGCTGGTCACTTAAGGAGAATTTCATAGTATGATCAGTACTGACATGCCTCATTTTAACCAGTCAGGATAGGTGGCTGCTCTCGATTCCGTGTAATTACATTACATTACATTACATTACAGGTCATTTGTATCCAGAGAGACTTACAGTGAACTAACTACAGGACAGTCCCCCCATTTAAATCAGAGATTATGGAATTTTATATCATGATATTAGTTTATAGATAAAATAACCACGTTAGCATCCTATAAACCGAAGCATTGGCAATATTTCAAACTTGATCTAATAGTGGAAAGATATGGAAATTAAAGGGATCACCAAAGTTCAATTCATCCTGAGGGGGACATGAATGCACCAAATTTGATGACAATCCTCCCAGTAGTTGTCGAGACGCCTCACTTAAAATGACTCAAAACGGGGCGGCTGTCGCTGAGGAGGTGGACCAGTTGTCCACCAATCAGAAGGTCAGTGGCTTGATCCCCGACCCTGCAGTCAAGATGTGGAAGTGTCCTGAACCCCAAATTGTTCCCGATGCCAACGGTGTGCGAGTGCGTGTGAATGTTTATCGCTCCCGACGAGCAGTGTATGAATGTGTGTGTGTTAATATGTTTGAGTAGTCACAAAGGCTAGAGAAGTGCTATATGTATGCAGTCCATTTATCAAATGTCAACATCATGGTGGTGCTAGAGAAAAAGCCTTATTATCACCATGGCAATCCATCCAATAGTTGTATTTCAGTCTGGACCAAAGGATGGACCAACCAACAATTATATTAGACCGACCTTGCCGTCCCTAGAGCCATGCTACTTGTAAAATGACCTTCAATGGTCAAATATATTGATTGGAGTATTTTTCCCCTATAATATGTCAAGCCATAAACTACCACCAACAGTTATGTCATCGCTTACAGTATATCTCTTACATCACCCATACGTGATAGTTCTTAACAAGACTGTATGAAGCCTTTTAAGCATTCCTGTATGTTTGTGATCTGTCACTGAATATTAGCCACTGAAATGCTGCCTGTTCATTCTACAATCCTCCTCTGAAGATTGCAGTGCTCTGCCTTTAAGTGTGTTAGTCTTATGTAATGGCTGTACTGTACTTCAGATATCCTCTATCCCACTGACATTTAGTACAACACCAATCTCAATTTATCAGAACAGCCTTCTTCTACGTTTGAACAATGGTTGTTGAACTAGTTGTCTGATGCCATAAATAGGAACCTTTAGTTCTCATCTCTTATAGCTTTAGTAGCTCCCAGCTGCTAAGAGACATTTGCAGTGTGTGGACGTTAAATGATCATGAAAGGGCAGCAAAAACACAACTCACAGCCATTATGTACTATATGACGTCTATTTTATTAAAAAGAATAGATTGTTTTCATTTAAATGTCTGGAAGAGCCCAGTAAGAAATGTCAAATCATATTTCAGTTGCTTTTTGTGAGTTGATATAAATGTAACTGCTTGTGTCAATTGGGCATATGACATCGTCTTAAAATCGATCGCAGGACCCTGAACGGAAAAGTATCAAAATTGTATCGTTGTAATATTGAAAAAATATCGTAACCGTTGTCCAAAGAATTTATATAATATCTAAAATCGTGATGAAAACCCCTTACTCTTACAGAGAGATCCTCTCAAACTCAATAACTCCATGGGCAATTGTTTTATATACGTACAGTATATAGAAAATTAGAAAATTGTTTAAAATGCCCATCAGAATTTCCCAGAGACTAAGTTGGTAACTTTAAATTTGCTTATTTTGTACGAACAACACTGAAAACCACAAAAATAACAATGATATTCTGAACAGAGAACATCTGCAAATCTCACATTTGTCAGCCTTAGAAAATAAAACAATTTGCAATCCATGAATCAAGTCCATCCACCCATTAATCACTCCAGCTAACATTGGTGTTAATTTCCTGTGTAGGTCAGCAAACTAAAAATAATTTTCAGTATTACTTAATCTGCCAATTAGTTTTCTCGATTAATGGCTTGGTAAAGAAATAGTCCAGAAATCGAGTGAATAAATGCCCCAACTTGTTTTTTCCAGGTGGACAACTTCCAAAAACATATTAGAGCTCAACAATATTCACTGTACAATCAGAGTTGATAAAAAGAAGCAGCAAATCTTCATTATGAGAAGCTGGAAGCAGAGACACTTGAAAAACACTTGAATTTATCACAAGAAAAGTTGCCGCTTATTTTTCTGTGGATCAAAAGATCAACTCCGTGCACTCTTAGGTTTGTTTTTAATTATATCTTAATAATTATTTTTCCAAATATAACTGTAACTGAATATTTTTTTCACAGTTTCTCTCATTACTGTCCCCTCCTCCACTGCAGCAAAGCTGGTGCCAGAAGTGATTTAGTCCTGTATGGAAATATGTAATATGTTGACGTCTCTCCATGGCAACACACTAAAAGACCTTTAAAGAATTGTCTCCGACAGCGCTCTCCGACACACACAGGGCGAGCATGGCAACTGTAGCATTAATGATTAAAATGAATGAAAAATGGAACAGTGTGGAGGACTAATCAGGGGAATGGATAGGCTGTCTGTAGCATTCTGCTCCGCTACCCACCGCTCAACTCAATCAGCTTTCAAAAAGGAGGAGCTCTCTTCACAAGCTCTCTATTGACTGCCAAGCATCACCATGGCAACACTCAGTCTTCTTTCCCATTTTCTCTTTTTTTTTTTTGATCTCAGTTACTACAAATCTTTTAAGCGACCACTTTCATTAGCAGGGTTTTTGTCTTTTTTCCAATTTTAATTGTAACTTCAAATAAGGCCCCCGTTCACTTGATTTGTTTGTTGCTCGGTGCTTTGATTTATTTTTGTCTGCTTTTGTTTTCCTTATAACATATAGCCACAGTATTTCTGCCAGATATCAGGATATGGTCAATACAACAGGTCTGGTTAAACTTTTAAGATAACAGAACAAGAAAGCAAACACAAAGAAAAGCTGACAATGTATATCCCCGCAACATACAAGCTGCATTTCTTTCAAAGTGTATGATGTAGTAGTGCTCTTTAGGATCCTTAGTTGCAAAATTGAGATGGATGCTGCAAAAAAAAGACTACAACTACAACAGAAAAGCTTTTAAATAAATGTTGTTAGGTGTTGGTTTTTTGGAGTATCTTCTCAGTAAAAGATAAAATACAATTATGAAAACAGATAACTGAATAGCATCCTTTCAGAAACTAAAAGCATCCCCTGTCGAGTCTCTAGGCAGTAAAGAAAGATTCTTACAGGTTTTGATGATTAAAAGGTTGATGTTGGTACCTTTTTTTAAAATGGTGAAAAACAAATTAGACAAAATAGTCTTTAGTCTGCAGAAACAAAGACAACTCAATAATTGACAATTGACTGAGCAAGAGAGAAAAAGACAGCCATGGTTGCTGATATGTTGGTATAATGCATCTCCCTAGTTTCTTGTTATCACTTAATAGGTATAGTGTTTACTCAGGAACTGAGCTTCATTTGTCTGCATAATGAACCGCTAGCAATAGTGTTGAATTACCATTGCAGTGCACAAAACCGAAACACCAAACCAAATATCCTGAACTTAATTCGTTACAGCATCAAATATATTGATCGTTTTCAGCCCTTTTGCGGACACTTACCCCTCAGGAAAACATCCACCAGCTGAGGGGTCTGCAGAAACCCTGCAACCTGTGCTCATCAACATGTCGTGTAAAGTCTCAAATAAAAGCCAGAACAGAATTAGTGGCATGTGTGTGATGAAGCCAACTGTAACTCCTCGTGACTGACGTGATTTGGACAGTTGTGATGGTGTCTGATGGCTGATGAAAGATCTGGTAGGGTAGATGCCAGCGCCATCGTCGAGACTTCACAGTTACACAATAATTTCCCCTGGCAAACATGCAGAGGTTCCTGAGCCCGCTGTGTAGGTGACACTCAGCCACACTGCACCTCAGTGGCGACCGAATTGGCAGATGACTAAAGCGTCATAGCGTATGTCTGACAAGGTTGACAGCTTACACTCCACGTCAGACATGCCTCCCAATTCCCAACCACCAGAGAGTATACGCTATATATATATATATATATATATATGTAGCTGTGGTGTTAAACCAATGTTTGATATGCAATACCAGTGCAGCAAGAGAGGGGTGAGGCAGAATGATGGGCTGCATTGCACAGAGGATTGTCAGCAAGATAATGAGTTGGTTTTTGTACATGTTTCGGATTTCTGATCATCAGTTTGTCAAGTGGGAAATTGATACGATCTCTCCTGTTGCAAAAACCAAAGGGACTCTTGCTCTTTCCTTTCAGGTGCTTAACCTTTTCCGGTAATTACTGTTTTTAAAAATAGTTACCTCCAAGCACAATTTTAATTGTATTAAAAAAGGCTAAAATTATTCAAAAATGTCAACTATTCACTCTTCAGGAATATGATAAACCAGCCATCCAAACCATTATTGGACACTTTGGCCAAGAACTAACCAGCCACTGATGCTACAAGCGTGCAATAATACGTGCAATAATATGCCATCGCTGTGATGACAGCGCTCCGCGGTTATGGAGGCTTAAATTTCTCAACTGCGTGCAAAGTCCTCACTGAAGTCATGATTAAAATGTTACGATCCAGATAGGCCTACATGTATTTGTTTGTTTGCTTGCAAATATAATATTACATATGATTAAATATATTAGAATTATACATGCCTTGATGAGGTCATTCTTTATATAGCCTGCCGATCAATAGTCTTAATATAATGATCTTTGAATAGAATTTCTCCCATTTGAAATTCAAATCTTCCAGGACACGTGGACCGACACCAATTTATCTAATGGAAACCGCGGTACTTAAAGAGAACAAATGCATACTGTCTGACATACGGTGGGAATAAAGGAAGTGGCAGATAAATGAAAGGAAATTATAGTCTTTACTGATGAGCATCTGACACAGTTTCAGGATTGTGACAGTTGCTTTTCTAATTCTTTGATGATGAAACACTGAGAGGAATTACTTTTTGATTTCAGATATACAGCAAGGATTTCAAGAAATGTATTCATGTGGCTGGATTAACAGGATAGGTCAGCTTGATGTATTATTTAAATAATTGATATCAACATTGAGAGACAAAGGGGGCTTTATCTGTTCTGACATCCTTTTGAAATGGGATTCCGTATCATACGCTTTAGCTTTTATCACTAATGACTATTGCTAAATCAATCAAGCACTAACCTGCAAGAGTGGAAAAGATTCCAGCCAAAAAGGTTTTACATTTTTTTTTTTTTTTTTTTAAATAAGAAGTAAAACATAATTATCAGGACGAAGCAAGAGTGTGTTTAAGTAACAATCACCTAAAGTGAAAAAGCAGTAAAAACTCCTCCATGGTGACATGATTTGCATGGATATTAGATATTAATTATAGATGGAAACATTGGCACAGCTGGTTAAAGGTGCTTCTGAAGACACATCCATCAATCAGCCCTGGTCTGACAATGAAGACATGAAACATTGGCAAAACAATGTTGTCTAGAAACATCCATTGTCTTAGTTTGCCACCATGCAAATTTCAACGACACAACCCTGCAGGAGGTTAATGCGTTTTTTCCTTACATGATCATCTGTTTCATCACACCTACATGTAAATTTCCGTTTTGATGCGGTTTTTCCTGTGACTATCAGGGTCTAAAACTGATTAATGTTGCTTCTAGCAGATGCTGTGGCTGAAGCCTTGCACAATTTAATGTTCAGCTTGCAAGAGAATAGTAGGAATGTCATTTCCAGAGCAGAAATGCAAATATATATATATATATTCATCTGAAGATAACATCAGTAAGATCACTGGAGGATGTAACCATCTTTTTATGCTGGGCAGAAATCCCGGAAACTGTGTGAGACAATGTTGAAAGGTGCATATCTGCATATTGACTGATCCAGCGCAGTCAGCTGATGACCTTTTGATTACATAAACTCTTGTGCGCCTGAGCCTGTGGTTTAACCCCCTTTAGCTTGTAAATGATATTCATTGACTTTGCATTATAGCCAATCAATTTAAATTCAGATGGTGTTCACTGCTGCTGCACATCATTTTTGTGAAGCCAAGTAAGGAGTTCACATGACTGACCTCCGTGTTTGTGGCTGAAGTGAACACATCTTAAGTGCTTTCTTTTAATGAGGAAACAAAAACAGATTCAACTTTATTTTGTCAATTAACCACAGCATGGTGCTCCATCTTTTCTGTTATCATCTTAAGCCCCTGAAAGCTTGGCTTCAAATAGTAAGTATTTATCTATCACATTGAATATGTGACGGCTGTTACTCACGATGCCAGCCAGCCGTATCCACGCCGCCGGAGCGGCACGCACGAGACAAAAACAGCCGTCGTTTCCTTGTCTCTGCCAGCCAGACCCAAGGAAATATACAAACTATCAAAACATAACGTTACACGGACCGTACAGCCCCCAGTGTCACAGTAAACTCAGATATCTAAGCTCAACATGAAGATTATAAGACAGCAGTGTTATTTAGACCGACTCTGAGTTTCAGCAGTCTGGTATAATGAACTGACTGACTGACTTACACAGGACGAAAGAAATACACAGTAAATATATCAACACTAGAAGAGAGATTTATAGCTGTAGAATATTTATTTAATAACTGATGGTTTTGATGATTGATGAATTTCGACTGTGTTGACCCAGTAGTAGAGGTGAAATACTACTCACCATTTCTTTGAAGCAGTTGGCTCAGAATGACACATTGAACCTTTAATACAGATCAATTTAGTGAGAAACTGACTGAGAATAAGTTTTCAAGGTTTCAGTTTAGTGTTAATATGATGTGATACTGTTGCCATTTAAGTGGCAAAAATGTAATTTTGAAAAATGTCCCGAGGATGCCACACGACCTTGTCTGTGTACATCTGCTACCTTTCATATCTTGAAAAGTGTCTCATTAGTGACAGTGTAAACGCAAAAAGAATTATTTTTTTAAATAGCCGTCGGGAGAAAACAATAGGAAAGAAGTGACAATGTGTAAAAGGAAGCACATAGTGGACGAAAAGGCAGCACTCACAGCACTAATAACTGTTACAGTAATAAAAACAATGTATGTAAATCAAATCGAGTTGTACAATACCTCTCACATGTAGTATTTATGGTATGGTGTCGAGAGAACACTCAGCATTGGTTTAATAAAAGTGCAAAACTCCTGCAGGCTTTGAAAAGAAATTTAAGAAGATTAAAAGTATTTTAATCTGCCTGTTGAAAATTTGACATTGTCTTGTTTTGCTGCTAATTAAGTACAGCCTTAAGTAAAGAGGCCACAATTCTGCCATTTAAGCAGCACAATCACTTCCATTTTAAGCTTATCTATAGCTTACTACAAAGATTATTTTCTTATGTTTCTTAAGGTAAAATAGCTGTTAAGGTTGTTTGACTTAAACTGGACGGTATACTTTTCTGCAGTTCAGTGGGACTAGTCAGGTGAAAATAAAGAATAGACGTCTCAGGCACTTTGTCTCGGCCACAGGGGGAAATCCATCCATCACCTTATAACTCCTTTTTTCCCTTTCATGCACTTTTGAATATGAAACTAGCAGCCCATGGGACACTGTGACAACAAAATACCCTGTCACTCTATAACACTGTATAAATACAGAATAACAGTAAACATGGGCACCATAAAACAGATACAGTAGAAGTCACTGCAGATGTCATTCAAGAACTTTTTTCTGCATACAGACCACCTTGAGTTTATCTCATAACTAAAATGATGATGCCTCAATCACTAAAAGGAACAGTTACAAGAAGTAGTGCGGCACAAATCATCCCGTACGTTTTACATTTCCCTTTTTGTAAAGATTAACTAACAACATAGAGCAAATTAATAATTGAGCTTTAGAAATGCCAGTAACTGGATTTTATTACCTTTGGCTAACCGTTTCCCCCTGGTTCCAGTCTTTATGCTAAGTGAAGCACAGATTTGAGAGTGGTATCAATTCTCTTGAACTCAAGGCAAGAAAAGAAATAAGTGCATTTCCCAAAATGTCAAACTATTCCTCATCATCCCTCATGTGATGGCTAATATGTCCGTATAATCTAATCTGGGCTCAAAAAAAGTGCAACTTCTGCTTCCATTCACTTCTGTATTTTCTGTATCCATTAGCGTGATACCATAAACACTGAAGGAGCAGCTGTTAACAGGAATTTTGTGTCTGGACAGATGAGTGCGTTGCTTTTGGTGCCATGGCAACTGACATCCTTCAAACAATTTCCTTTCAAAACAACCTATTTTCTCACCGTAAAGCAAGGTGTTTTCAAAAACAGTTTTTCATTAAAAAAAATATTATAAAACTGACCTATGAATGCAACACTGTTTTTCCTTTTTCAATTTAACTGGCCTAAACTTGTGTTGAAACTTTCTCAGGTCTTTTTACTGGCCTTTACACACGTCTGTGTTCATTTACTCCTTGTGCTCCTTAGTCCTTGTCAACTGCTTTATCCTCTCTAAGCCTCTATTGGTGTGTCCTCTAGGTAACCGTGCTGCATTTGTGGTGCTTTTGCAGTAATATTGTCCTCGGCTTTTCCATACTGTAATTTTATTTTCGTACCACCAGTTCCAGTAGTCAAATTTGCGACCCTTTATTTGGCCACGTTTTCTATAACCATTGCTCGACAGACACTTTTGCACACTATGATAGATTAAAAAAAGAAAGCCAAAAACTGATTGAGAGAAAATATTGAATCCACCAGTTAGTAAGTACACGATGACAGCCTCCCTGCCAAAAGCCGCCTGGTGTTTGGCTTTAATCTCACATACATTACAGAGGGAAATAGACTGTACGATGAACTGGAGCTACAGCCAGCTGTGAGCATCACCCAGGAGGAGGACTGCTAGACAGAACAAGAATTATTGTAAGGAAGTTTAGAAACAGAAGCTGCAGGAAGTCTGTGGTTTCTCCTCAGCGACTGCACAACCAGATGGTCCAACACCGACAACATGGATACCCTCTCCCTTCAGGTAAAAAAAAACAGTCTGTGAGTTGGCTGATGAAGAGGACTGACTCAGACTTCTCGCCAGGAAGTGGCAAAAACTAGAAGCGCTCAAAGGGCTTGTCCTGTTTTTTTGCATAGCCTACACAATGCTACATAGTGACAGTATGTCTCTGTCCTGCACAGGAACCTGCATTCTCTCACCTCACCAGCCACCTGTCAAATTTTCTGTGGGAGCACAAGTTACAAAGACTTAGCTTCATTATCACAAATGAAAACAGCGATGTGTCAGAAATTCTGCCAGTTTCTGAACACAGAGGAACAGAGTTTCTCCCCACTCACAGCAGCAGCATATGTTTCCTTGATCCTACAGAGGAAGTGCAAATACTTGTTGGTAACGAAGATGTTTGGAACCACTGCGCAGTACTGAAGCGTACCTCAACTACTCCACAAGAAATGACCAGACTAGTCCGATACAAGCGGTCATTTAAATGTCAATAACACCAACGGAGATATTCTAAAGACCCATATTGTCTGGGTTCCTGGAACAGTTCTTATTCTAAAGAAATCACTCTCTCTGGAAGATTTTATCGGCCGTAGCTTGCTATATTTAATTAAGATTACGGTTTGACATTACCTTCATGAGCTGGTTGAAAACGCTGTCTCCTGCTGACTTATTAATGTTTACACGATTTTGTGCTAAAAGACTGAGGCTAATGCCGCACGTCCCAGGCAAAAAATTTGACAACCTAACAAGCTGGTGATCCACCTAAAAGACATGGAAATAAAGTGCCATTATTCTTATATTGCATTGTAAGTAAGATGTGGAAAAAATGTAAAAAAATGTAAGCTCAGACAATTATTTGAGTCAGGAGGCACGACTTGTCCGCGGTCACATAGGCAGCTCGTAATTTGGCCATTAACAACTGAGTCTCTTGCCGTTCCTTGAATTTGTCTGATGATTTCCGCGGCGGCTCTTACAAACAGAAATTCCCTAATCTCTCCATTTAAACACTTTGTTTGCCGTTTCCGTGTAAATTAGCCCTTTTCTTCTGGTCGCACGGCAGCAGCTATAGAAACGTCTTCGACGCGCCCACTCGCTCTTGCCATGAATGCCCCGGACCATGAGCGTCTCTATTCACAAATGGGCTCCATCGGACATCACACAGACTTATTAGCAATTATAAGAAAGGGTAAAGTCTGTTTCATGTCTGGTCTGAATAATTCGGACATTTGCATTCTCAGGGTAATGTACAGGTAAGATTTCAGGGTTGCAGTGCACGTGTGAAAGGGGCTCTAGATAATTAACGCTGTGTTCCTAGGCCTTGGAAGTAAGGATTGGTTGCTAGTATATTAAGATAGTTAGCGAGACACGCCAACATTTGCAGCTTATGTTGGAGCACTTATGTTGCTACTCTCAAATTGACTCACTGCAGAATAAATGTCCTCTGGGATTCTAAAGTCCACAAATTGTAATACTTGTTCAGCAATCTCTTACAACCATTTAGAGATCGCAATGTGTGACGCTCCCTGCTGATGAAGCTAGAAATGTGCACGTCACACACACTTCACTTGGCATTCTGAAAGTCACTTTGACAGCCAAAGTACTGTTCCCTGCAAACCAACTCAGAACCGCACTGGGCATTTAAAAGCAATAGTTTGGTTATAATTACCCAGTACAGTTGAAAGGCTCATCTGAACCAGTAATAAAAGAAGGGCCCCAAGTTAAACATCCTTGGGTGAGTGAAGTTGCAACAACATCACATTATGTCCATGGTCTGCAGCCAAACCACCTTCTCTAGGTATCAATAATTTGTCAGGGAACTGTGTTGCGCGTTACAGAGACTCCCAAATTATTCTTTTGAAGTGTATTGTGAAGCCGTTGCAGTCTGCCTCCCCTGACAATACCACTCTCCGTCTCCATCTCTTATTGTCTCCCAGTTTCTCATCATCCCTCTTGTTCCCTCTCTTCACAGATCATTATGTTAGAATTATTGCTCGCAAGTGCTCTGCTCCACATCTGTCCCTCTGTTTAGGTTGGGGTGGCCGACAACAGCCGTGTTTGCAGTCCCTGCGGGTGTGGCTGAGCTGGGGCAAAAGTGGCTTATGGCTCACTAGTGTCCCCCCTCTCCATCCCACCCGCAGTACACTCATTACAACAAAGAGTAAAAAAACGCAAGGCAAGCAGAGTTAACTGGGAAAGCATAAATTATCGACGAGAGCCATAAGGATTGGAATTAGCCGACTTTCACAGAGTGGTAATTAAAGCAGGAGGCTGCCATTTGAAGTTAACCATTTCATTAAAACACAGTCAGAGTCTGAGGGTGCGATGAAAAGGCAACAGGGACCTGCTTACACACAGGCCACAGATGACTTCATCTGAGAGGGCAAGTGTGTGTTCAGCTGCTCCAATTATTCTACACTAGTGTTTCCTTGCTGCTGATTAATTAATAGATATTAATAATAATAATAATAATAATAATATATATATTAATAATTATATTAATATCTATTAATTAATCAGCAGCAAGGAAATATATATATATATATATATTTAAAAAATATGTGTTTTTTTGTTTTTGTTTTTTTTTTACAAGGTTTTGGAATATTACAGAAAGATTGTTCTGACTGATGTTTGATAGGCAACAGAGCAAAAGCAAGTTTCTCAAAATAACCTTTTTAATGTTTTCTATTGAATGTTTCTCTTTATAGAGGAAAGACGATTTATTCAATTATTTACCAATTTGATTTTAAAATACATTTTTATTAATTACATCATTTTAAATGGAAATGTAATTAATCATTTTATGCATTTAAAAGTGGAGATGCACCCGTTTGGTTCCTCACACTGTTGTGGTGTGTTAGAAATGTATCATTTGAGTCACTTTCCAAGCAAAAATGCCAAACATTTCTAGCTTCTCAAATGTGAGCATGTACTGCTTTCTATGATAATATACTGAATATCCTTTTGTTAGTTGAACAAAACGAGCAATATCAATATGTGATGATGGGCCCCAGGAAATAAACTACATTTGCAGTTTTTTTCTGAACAAAGTCTTTGAATAATGGATTGAGAAAATGATCTTCTCATTAATTGCTGCAACAATTAGTCCTCAGTCCTCTACAAAAGTAAAATGGATATTCCTGGGTTTTGGATTGTTGGTTATACAAAACAAAACAATTGAAGAAGTCACCGGGCTCCGGGAACTGTGAGGGGCATTTTTCACTATTTCTTTTCAGACAAAACAATTAAATCGATTAAACCATAAAATAATCTGCAGCTATTTTTACGATTGTCGGGTTAAAATTGCCAAACTTTCTGAACCAGTAATTTAGTGTATAAATATACGGTATACATGTAAGATGTACGGTATATTTTGGTTCGTTCATTGCTGTTAAAAGAAAATTAAATCGGCTTAGTGAATTGCTTCTTCAGGGGAACTCATTGTCTCAAGTTCTACGAGACAAACACTGTGTAGAGGTGAGAGCCAAAACAATCAGAAGCTTTTACGTCAAATGAAGCACATTATTTGCTCAAATGACTGTTGAACTGTTTAGCTACAGAAGTTTAGTTGAGCTGACTCTGTGCATTTGACTGTCCCATCCCTCTTTTAGTTGCACTCTCTCTGTCAAGACAAATTATAAAAAAAATAAATAAAAAAAACTTCATGACGACAGAACAAAGAGTTGCTGGATCGGAAGACATCATTTAATGCACACACGGCCGCTACGTTGCCCCTATGCCCTTTGCGGGAGAGAATGAGTGTGAAAGTTAGCGAGAAGTCGTTCCCAGGCTTGTGCTGATAAATATTTCAGGGAGAGAACTTCGCCTCGTCTCTTTGCATCAGTTCACATTGCCCCCGTTCCTCCCCACACTTGCACTTACAGTACATACACAAACAGGGGGGGAAAAACTCACAAGGACAAACTGTATTTAAGAGCTGCAGTCGACAGGTAACCTTTTTCTGTTGCCCGCTGCTGTTGTACCGGCTGCAGTGACTTCACACAGACGCTCCTGAGACACAGTTAGTCAGGGCCGGAGGGAAGACGACGGGCAGGACGAGAGGAAAGTGGACAACCAATGAATTCATCCAATGTGTGATGCAGAGACAGCAACTAATTGAAGACAAAGGCGAAAGCTTTTGAAAGCAAATATCAGCGGTAACATAAAGTGTCAAACTGCAAGTTCTGCGACTAAGGTTTTTTTCATTATTGATATATTTGCCAAACATTTTTAAAATTTTTTGAAATCAATCATTTGGTCTTTAAAATGTCAGAAAACAGAAAAAATATCCATCTTAGGCTTCCAGAGTTCAAGGAGACGTCCTTTTGTTTTGTCTGAGCAGCAGAAACTCAGATTCCAACTGCTCAAATGTGAATTTTGTTAGTTTCCTTAGTCGTTTGCATCTTGTGTTGAGCATGACTCATTAATCTCTGGATTTAATTGTTTCAGCTTTACAGCTCACAAGGACATCAAAACGGAGAAATGCAGCAAATCATCACATTTTAGAAGCTGAAGCAAATGTCCGGCATCTTTGCTTGGGAGATAACATGAATAGTCAAAGATTATGAAGAAATTGTTGATTATTCATTTTCTGTTGATCGATTAATTGTTGAAGCACATTTGATGTCTCGTGCCCATTTTCAACTCAAAAAATGTTCCATGAAAAATGGAAGATTTCCTCAGAACAAAGTACAATAGAATTGATTCATCTTTCATAGAAACAAACTATATGCAACACACCAGTTAGTAGTAGTAGTAAGTTAGTAGTCTTAGAAAACTTACATTTTTGTAAGTTATTTCTTCCTGAAGGGTAAATCTGTTTTTCTTGTCAATAGTGCTACGATATTAGAATACAAATACGGCCATATTAGATTCTCACAGGTGCTGTGTCCCTGGTTGAAGCTCCATCTTTGCTCCATAGGTGGATCCTGATTATAGTGCACCCAAATCACACCCAGTGATATGATAAAATAAGTAAGCAACACAAACAATAATTTGCATTTCAACGGTTGAAAGTTTCTGATAAGCGATCAAAATATTGTCTCAAGCACGGCTAAAAATGTATATTGAAATCTCTAATTTACACATACCTACACACTCTTGCACATAGAGTTAGGGCTGCAACCTGAAACTAACAACTCATTAATTATTTTCACTGTCGATTAATCTTACAATTATTTTCTGAATTGCCCAATTAATCATCTAGTCTATAAAATGTCAGAAAACAAGAGTCCAAGGTGAGGCCTTCAAATACCCTCTTTTTGTCTGATCAACAGTCTAAACTCAAAAGATATTCAATTTATCTTAAAAAAAAAACAGAAAATCCTCTCATTAAAGGAGAAACCAGAGGTGTTTTTTGCATTTCTGCTTGGAAAACGACTTAAGCGATTATTAAATTATCAATAGGGTTGCAGATTAACAAAAAAAAACGTATTGACTTATAGTTTCAACTCAGCACCTGACCCCAAGTGACATTTAGTTGATGTCAAACCTTTCGACTGCCGCCAAACTCATTCACAAATGTCGAAACATCGTCTACTGCATTGCGAGGCAAAAGCAGGCAGACACAGGTGTTGAGTCATTTTGACCTAAACGGCGGAGGTCATATCAATGACTCACTATGGCTAAGTGAGTCCTCTGTCACTCGACATGCAGACGAGGACGATGTTAGAACTCTTAAACAGACTTGATAGGGATTTCCTCCGCTGCCTGATGGAGTTGACACTTTTCTACCTCTGTGCCATTTCTGTGAGGGCACTTTACGCCAAGCGTCAGTCTACATCACCCCAACCTTTCCAATGTGTCCGAGACCATTGCAGGGTAATTGACAAAAATGTGGTAGGCCAAGGCCAATGTGACAACTGAGAAAGTCTGCCTCAAATCCTAAATAGGCTATCTGGGGTGAAACAGCAAGCGGGAGCAACTGACTATCACAAATTACAGCCATTTCCCCTGCAACCAATTTCGTCTTTTTGTACCCTCAGTTGAATTCAAAATTTCGCATTCATTGAAAAGCACATGCTAATACTCTGATATTCATGGACGGTTATAGAAGATATGCATTCAGCTGACAAGTGACTACATTTATCGTGGCGTTAGTGACGTCTGCCCGGCACAGACATGCAGCTGTCTTCCAAAGCTTGGCCTTCAAGCCACAAGCTTTTCAGAATAATTGAAAACCAAATGTGATGTACGACTTTTCTAAAACTAATCCACAAGAAATCACTGCAGTACGACAGCAGCGATCGCTTGCCTTGGACCGCAGTGGAGGCCAGGAATTTTGAATTGTGGTTATCCAAGATTGTCGAAAAGTGATGCGGGCATCGGGAGTAAGAGGGGATTGGTCACAGCACGCCAGTGAAATATCAACATTAACGACTTAGTCTTGTATTTGTAGATATTCTGGATTTTTTTCAAAAATATTACACAGCCTATCTTCAAGCTAATAAAGTTGCTTGTTATCCAGATTTGATTATTGTCAGCTATTTATGGGTGAATAAACACATTTCGACTGTCTATAAAATAAAATATTTTTATGACCAGCTTCTTATGGCATCGGACAGAGCTTTGAAATATCTGCAGCTTTAAGCTTTCTGCAAGAAATACAGTTAAAGTTACACGAATAAACATTCTTAGAGTGAACATTTATTTAAAATATTTCACATTTTTTAAAATCTCTGCACACCTGCGGTGCGTCGTAGAAGGTGCAATCTAAAACACAATTATAATAACTCCCACAAACTCTTTCACCTACTGCTAATCATTTTTCAGCAGTAAGCGAGACATTTACAAAATATATTAAAAGAAAAATGTCTCCACAATTCAAACAACAGCTCTGTGCTTGGTGCATCACAGCATAATGTTCTGTTTATTGTTATTATCTAATCTTTAATATCACAATTCATATCCATAATGTTAACTAAAAAGTTTTGGTCAGCAGGCATATGGAGAATGGAGATGCGGAAAAACAGATAAATTCACAGCTATTCATTGATTTTGTTATGGAATATTTAACTCAATGAATATTTGTCTTTGTAAAAGAGTTAAAATCCCTAATGCTAGGTTCACTGCCACAATATTAGCCTATTGTAAGGAATATAAATGAGCAGTAGGAGGCTCTTACATCGCTGCGCTCAGTGGACAAAGGTCAGGCAAGGTCTCTCCTTTTAAAAAGAGAGTTTCATAAACTGTCTGCATGCCTGAAGAAATATATTCAAAAAGTCTTTGTTCAAGGATGTACTCTTAGACTCTCAGTGTTCCACTTATTCAAGCCATTAAAGTGTGAGTTATTTTCTTTGCTGGCTCATGCTGGGAGTCATTTGCTCACTTTCCATCTCGTTGCGTTATGTGTTGGCCTCCAAGGAAGCAGAGCTTCATTGCAGCCAAAGCCTAGTTTAGCATGTCTGGAATGGCTCGCATCGATCCATTTGACCCTGGTAGATCCCTGTCCGATCCTTGGCATTAAAGGATTGCAGTTAGGGGCCAAGTGTTTGCACCTGCCAGGTAATGGGGGTAGCTTTGATGAAGCTTAACGCTGTTGCTTTTTCAGGAGGCTTCTGTGTGAAAACCTTTTGATCTTGAGAACCTTTTGATTTCCAACCATCTGCTTTTGTATCTTTATTTTCATCATTTCCACCTCCATGTCTGCAACTCATTAGATATAGAAGTTTTTAGTGCAGATGTTGATTTATAAGTTCATGTGAAATGTGACTCAGGTACCGCAACCCAGAAAAAATGTCGTCTTTATACATGACCTAGATATTTTGTCCATCAAATACCATCAGGAGACATGCATTCGACGCATCAACACTTTGTCACCAAGACCAAAAGATCATACACTTTACCAGCAAAGCCATTCTTCAACAAATACCCTGAGAATCTGTATCGCGTCTCCTGTCAAACAGCATACTACTGATGCTTCTGAAAAATGGCACGGTGCTTGACAGATGTGTACTGGCAAGAAAACACTGATTGTGTCTGTCCATCACAAGACACCTTGTTTCCTGTTCTCATTTAGGAGAATATGGAACAGCTATAGAGTCGGTGTCGGAGTGCGTTAGTGTTTGCCTGGGCTGACACAATATTGTAAATATTGGACAAGTCTATTTTGTGTTGCGAGATTGAAGAGGATTGTGCAATGACATCTAGTGCTTAGCAGACACAGAGAGAGAGAGAGAGAGGGTGTATATTAAACAATTTCTGTGTGTATCATATAAAAAGGTCTCCGATTACTGATCTTCTCCCTCCCCCCACTCCCGAGTGCCCTTCCCTTTCAGGCAGATGCTCCGCTGTGAGCCTCAAGGCTTACCTTAGTTGTTTGAGGGTCTCTCAGGCAACAGATGTGTTTCCAGACCCTATTTTGCCAGACACAGGGAGTTGATCAATGCAGGGGAGGAAAGGCCCCACGGAGGTGATGGAGATACCTGCCACTGCTGCAGCACTGGCTGATCTGTTACTGACAAATACTCTCCCTAGGACATGAATCTCCTCCCGGTCCCTCCAACTGAGCCGCGGCAGACGAAGAGAGAAAGACAGAGGGGGAACGTCCAAAAAGGATATAACATGCAGAAAAAGTAAAGAGTTTGAAGACATGTCCTGGTTTATCCAAAGTTTCAAGGTTGGATTTATCTCTTTGGTGTAATGTGGATGAAAATAATCTCTGCTTTGAGACAGTCATTAAAAAGGGGTGTAACATTGCCAAAAATCATGAATGAGCAGCCATGACCTTGTTTTCTTACAGATATACAGTATGCTGCTCCATGGGCTTTACCCCTGCCATTCCCTTCTTTTAAAATCACAAGGTGCACCCAAGGACATTTGCAAACGCAGCAGCAATACAATTTTCACATTCACCAGCGGCGAGAGCCACCCTGGTATTGTTTCATCATGGCAAAATGTGGTGCAGGAGACACCTACTGCAGAGTGAACTACCACAGAGGCCGTTTAGTACTTTGCAAGGTGTTTATATGTCTCTCTGGATGTGGACAAATGTTGGAATCATGCAAGATACAGTTACCAGACATTTCAGGTGTGTAGCGGAGACCAAAATGAAGGCTGAATTAAAAGAAATAGGGTACCCATAGTAGGGTGTAGGAAGGAGTCATTGGCCCCCCAACTTTAAGCCCCTGGCCCTATTTGGCTTTGGTGTGATCCCATCCCAAGATGGTCTCTTGTCCATCTTTGTTGCATTTTTGATTGGAAATTGCTTCTTTTTAGTTGCCGTCTTTTCTCTTCCTATTTACTGGTCATCATCATGTTGCATCCAGATGAGTGGATGGCAAAATTCAATTAAAAGATATGGATTTTCTTCTTTTTCTTTTGCAACTCACCAAGAAGCCATATATTCCACATTAAAGCGAGATAGATGTCATGCAAGGTGAGGCTTTGTCTCTAACCCTGCACATATATAATGCACCCCCACCTGTCCCTCTTTGATCTCAACTACACATCCATAGTTTTGTGACTGCTTCTTGCACAGTTGTGACGCTATCGCGGTGACAACATTTTTCCACGGACAGAAATATATACACCTGGCAAAGTACTCAAAGCCACTTCTGTGGTTGCTCTCGCTACAGCAGGTGTCTCCACACTGTCTCCACTCACAAGGTGAAAACAATACCAGCTGTCGCGACTGGTAACCAGTATGCATCAGCAGTGTGGGAAAATAAAACGACAGAAGAGAGACTAGTTCAGTGTTCAGCGATGGAGAGGCACTTGCTGGGCCACTTCCCCAGCAGTTTGCCGTCCTTTTTGATTTTCAGCCTGTGATCAGCCAGTATTTCCTCCATCTGCTCTGCCACGGGCTGAGTGCACGTCGTGTGATCCATCCTACACAGTTTACAGTTTTAAAAGCAACTACTCATTAAGGAGTATCCCGTTGACATTTTTCTTTTTAAGAAAGGTGCCAACAGATAAGACAAACATACACTCTGTACCTTTGACAGCAACAGCTAATCTTTGTCAGCGATGCAGGTCTGCTGACATTCCCCTGTCAAGGCTGACATATAGTGTATTGACAGAAATCGATGAATGGAGACAAACCGTTTTTCTCTCACATTACTGCTGGTGTTTTATGTTTTACTTCAAAATGGGAATCAAAAAATGCATTTATAATATTGTTTTCGTTACAGTTTCTTTTACTGAAATGTATCAGCATCAGATTACAATATTTCAAATCTAAATTTGTTCTTTTCATGTTTTTGCCTGCTGGCCCGAAAATATGCTTCAAGACTAAATGTAATGATAAAAAAAAGTAGTGACAAGTGATTCAAATATCTCCCTTTTTAATGAACATGAACACACACCACACACACACACACACACACTTAATTCCTCTCACATCTTTCCTAGAACAATTAGTCATTTAATCAATTGTCTGATGACAGACTTCAAATGCATTAACAGTCTCAGATACATACAAAGACAGCAACAGAGTAACTAGGAGGACGGTGAATGGTAAAAAAAAAACAAAAATGGTAAAATACTATGTTGTAGATCTAAATTTGGAAATGTCCCAGAGTTGACAACAAACTGGTTGTCAACGCTGGGAGACATTAACAACTGAAATCAAACTAATCCAGATATAGATATAACAAAAAAAGGTGGCTAAAAGCAAACCAGAGCTGTTAGCAAATCGTTAGCAAATTTACTGGAAAATAACAAGGTGTACTGGTGTATTGCGTGATGTGTATTTTATTGCATTTCCCTATTTGTAGTGTAGCCTAACTAAGAGTTGAAAATTAGCACTAGCTATAAACTCTCTGTGCAGCACATCAGTGTCTCTGCTCTGTATTGAAACCATGTTTAAATTGCAACGTCCCTATCAAATAAAAATGAATTCAAATTCAAACAACATGCTCACAAGCTCACAATGACTATGCTGGTTTAGCTAAAATATAACAGGATAAAAAAAAAAAGGATTTGGCACAACAGCTCGGAAAACTCCGTCACTTTAGCAAATGCCAGCATCAGCGTCATATCTGATGTGATTGTAAAATAACGAAACAAGTGCAGATACATCACTTCTACAGCACAAACCACAATTCTAGAGTAGATTTCCTTCCACCACTTCTCTTATCAAAGACTAAAGTGAACATGAACGTCATATTTCCTCATCTTAAAATGGACAATAACCAAGTCATAAAGCAGTCCTGGAGGGCTCACGCTCCATAGTCTCAGACAGTTTGACCAACACAGACAGGCAGCAGCTTCATAGAACAGATACTCATTTCTCATGCACTTAATGTAAAAATATCTGAAAGCACATTAAGGAAAAATAGAAATCACCCGACAAAGAGAAACTGTGAAGCCATTCTTAAAAGACTAAGGCACTCATCTCTTCTTAAGCTAATTTTTCAAGGTTTCAGGCACTTAACATTAAACAGCCGGCCAGATGTGCTCTGCATTCAAAAAGGACTGACATGAGCAGGGTTTTGATTCCCCCTTAGATGGATTCATGTCATGCTGGCAAACAATATAATACTGTATTAAGGTGTACAATTGATTGAGGACTCATTTAATTACCTTTTTCACTGTATATTCATATCAGCCCGGTTCTTTCACATGATTATGTAGAACATGCTTCTTTTTTTTTTTTTTTTGCTGGGCTTCATAGATGTGCTGTCTCTGTCTTTTTCTCTTTTTCTCTTCATGTTGTTTGTGTCTGGATGTCTGTAATCTGAGCTTTCTATACCAGCTTACTCATGGAAAAGCTGTGACAATTACTCAATTCATAGAGTAGATGAACAATGGGAAAGAAAAAATGTAATTATTTTTTTTGCCATGCTAGCAGTGAGGAAATTACGCCCTTGCATATATTGCGTTCATCATAGTGACTGCATGTTGAATACATCTTGGCAGCAAGTCCTGGGTACATGCTGTGAAATCTGGTCAGAGCTGAGGAAGTGATGGATATCCATCAGAGGCTGGTGTTGATAAATTAGCAATAACATATCCATG
Organism: Bovichtus diacanthus; assembly: GCA_943590825.1. Lineage (NCBI taxonomy): Eukaryota > Metazoa > Chordata > Actinopteri > Perciformes > Bovichtidae > Bovichtus > Bovichtus diacanthus. The sequence continues at coordinate 5,995,529 of CALSBV010010813.1, forward strand.
GTGACGATCAGGCCGACTGTATAAACCAGCACTCCCCGCAGAGGAGAAGAAGTAGAAGCACCATCGAGCTCTGAAAAAGTGCAGACAATGTGGCCTCTTCGGATGGTACAGTGTCGATTTAACCCTGATCTCAGATGCACTTAAACCTTTAATGGGTTTGTTTAATCATTCTTAGCTTTCTGACACACTCTTAGCAACTGAAGGCCACCAGAGCAATGTCTGAGTCAGAACTCAATGTTTTATTGCGCTTTTTTTCTGTTGTTTTTCTTTGTACATGCCTATTTTCACTCAATCTAATGGATCAGATCTTGACACAAGAGCTGGAATTTCGGTTTTTAAGTTAAAGTGCATGATTTAAAAAGAAAATGTTCGAAAAATGTGGTATTGACAATAAAGTGAGGTTTTAAGTAATGCAACCAACTGATTTGAGGATTTTATCTAAACTTGTTGACAGATAGTGGAAGTCAGTTTCATTGAACAAAGTTAAAGCAACAAAATGTAGTAATCTGTATATTTGTGACTTAGTGCTATTCACTTATAGGCCGCTGTCGTAAATACGGACAGCTGTAATTTACACATGCATTTGTCATTTATGAATGATCAAAAAATAGTGAGTCGACGACTTTGCTAACACAGCCAGCGAGCGCCCTGTCCTGGCAGCACAACTTTGAGCAAACAGCTAACCAGCTGGAAAACCCCGTAAATCACCAAAGTTGAGGCAGAACACACGGAGGGCAGCAGAAGGAAAAGCCAAAAACATTTTCTACATAAAATATGTTCCAGATTCAACTAAATCTACTTAGTGCCACAAACCCTATTCACTTCTCTGGGGAGATTGTACAACTCGTACTGACTTCATTTTGTGCAGATAGTCCTCCAGCCATTTTATTAACATCCCTACTGAGAGGGAAGGTCTAATATACTCTAGAATAGGCTACTCATGATCAGAACACTAAGTACCAGACACTCAAATGCTTCCTCCTTATTCGCCCTAATACCTTCCATAGACATAATCAGTATGTGCCAGTGCAGTCTGATATAAAAAAGAAATTAACATGATCAACAAAATAAGACTTCAGACTTCCAACAAAAGGGCAGCATGTGGCACTCCAGAGTACTAAGCAGATGTGAGAGAAAGTCTCTCCATATAACTTTCTGAAGCAATGAAGGGTTTGAGTTTGAAGCCTGGAGTCAAAACCGACTGGCACAAACAAAGAAATCTAGTATTGCATGTTTAAGTAACCTAATCAGAGATACAAGGACTGCTACAAATGTTGACGTGTTAGTCTGAATGCCAATTAGTAGCTTTTGCCAACTAAGTGCCAGCCCTGTATAATAATAAAAAAAAAAGAAGAAAGATCTGGCACTCAGCTCTTTGATATGCAAGTTTTTAAATTAACATGAGACAATTAAGAGAGCTTAAAAGAGGCCAAATGATTTATGCATCAGTCCAAAAATAAATAAATAAAACATCTATGACAACAAGCCAAACACAAACAGCCTCACGCACAAGTCACATTAGCGAGGATATGACGACGTATAAATACAGCAGTTGCCAAATAGCTCAGTAAAATGTTAATTAATGTGATTGACATTTGTGTCTGCAGTTACTTCGGTTTGTCCTTTTTCATAAAATGTTCAATCTCCTTCTCTCCTTATTTCTTGTCAGTGCTCTGCCATCTTGTATCTAATGAATGCAAAACTGCCCAAAATTGAAAAGATGATAAAAAAAAAAAAAACAATGTCGTAGTTTTAAAAGAGATTTAAACTTCAGAAACAAGTACAAACCTAAGATAAGTTATTTGTCAGGTACATGACATAGCCTTCACACAGAACTAAATATTGCAACGTACACAAGGAAATCATTTGAATTTTTATTTATTGAATCTGAATCTTTATTTTATCTGAAATGGTCGGCGGGTGATCTGCAGGTCATTAAAAGGGGATCACCACTGTATAGTTCAAACTGATCAGGACAGCTATGCATAGCAATGAGCATCTGTGAGTGAATTAAAGCGTCAGAGTGAGAGGGTCCTGTCCCAGAGGAGGTAAAGTCAAACAGCTGTCAAGGGATCCAATTATGGTCATGTTTCCTCTGCCTTCCCACAGCGCACACTCCAACGTTGTGTATTCCCCCTAAAAATTTCATTTACACTCAAGTTAAGCCATCTTGCCTGCAGCGTTTGTGAATATTTGAAAGTATTGCCGGAGGAAGAGAGCGAGGCTGGCATTTCTCCTTCAAGAGAAGTGTCCGGGTACCCTGGTGGCATAAGTCTCTGCCTGAAAGCATAACACAAGTCAAATAGATAAAAGGCCCTCTGTGGCTTCGTCACTGCTTAACTGTTTAAGAGACTCACCGCCACGTTGTCACAGCACGTTCAAGATTTTAAAGAAACAGCAGCAGAAAGGTGGATTAAGAGAATGGCCTAAAAATACAAACAAATCCCTAATTAAAAACTCAGATGGCACAAACATCTGGTATTTATTTTTTTTATCCCTCTCTCTGGGACGGAGCGAATAATAAACAGTGACAACTCAGTGGAGTAATGGATTGATTACATGGACTCAAGTAATATGACAGTTTTCATAATCATATGAGCGCCACAAAGTTATTATTTATAAGGCCTTAAAATCTAAACAATGAACAGTTAATGTGAAACTAATGAAATTAGGTTGCATTGCACATACTATAGCTACCTCTCACACACCACCGAGTGCAGAAAGAGCGGCCTGCAACCAACAATGAGGTAATGAGGAGCACGGGAACCTATGACATACTGGTACACACACAATGTGCTGTATTGTTGCAGTAACCGCGTTCAAACTGACTGAGATGCAAAGAAGCAGCTGTCAGCTTTGGCCTCAGCAAAGACGTTCTGCTGTGAAAGTGCTCATTTAGCCATGCCTCGTGCCTACATTAACCCTGCTGCAGCACGCCAGGGATTAAAACCACATACTGTACAATCACCATTAACAGTGTCCCCGTTTACCTTTTACGCACCACTCGTCACCATGGACACACTGTGCACAGTCACAGGAACTTTCGCAAACGTTTTAAAAAGCACCCAGTATCAAAGTATAGTGCAGCAACCTCCATGTTCATCATAACAGTCAGAGTTTCATGAGTTTTATATGTGAGCCACCCCGTCTGAAACAAAGGCTACAACACACATCTTAAAAGTTTAATTTAAAAAAAATTGACCTTTGGGGGGGAAAGAGCAGAGGCAATATTTCACACTGCCAAAGCCATACTTAATGAAGTTAATACTTAGTGTAGTTATTGTTAAGCTATCACCTAACTCAATTGATCATGCGATGAGGAGCGTCGGGAGAGTCCAGCCACCTCGACTCGGGCTAAATCCTGGACATGTAAGTCTTAAATAACACAAACCCTCTATCTGAATATCAAAGACCATAGAATATTTGTGTTTTTACGGTATTGCTCACGTACCACTTAGTTAACTTCACTCCCTACAATTACAAACTGCTATTATCAGAAACCTATACGCACCTTTCCAAAGAAATGCATTTAAAATTACAACTTCCGGAAAAGATTGCTGCCTGTTTGTGAGCAGCAGGACAGATCTACCTTTCACACTGATGCATGGGATTATTTGCCCCCAAATATTAGTGGAATATATATTAAAAATTAAGTTTAGGCTAAGGGTTATCGTCTAAAAAGGTCAGCACATGACATTTTAAAAGCAGGGATAAGTATATTAGCGTTCAGTGCAGACCGGGAGCTTAATGTTGTCGACGAGTACAGCGGCAGCAAACATAAGCAGGAGCTCAAGAGAAGACGTGTAACGGTGATATGAAGAACAGCAAAGCAAACTGTGACAATAAACCCGTTGATTTAAGTAAAAAAAAAAAAATGTACTTATGCACAACAAAAGCCATGTTGACATTATATTATCTATTAATATTACAGGGAAATAGTCATGTCATTAGGATGTGTGAATACCAATAATATTTACATATCTAAAGCTGATTTACATAATTATTTTTTAAGTTTGCAGTGAGCCTAGGGAAAAACAACAACAACCATCCAATCAAAGGGTAAATGTGCCTCAAAACCCATTCAACCCATAACACTTATAATACTCAAAACATGAGCATTTCAACTCTAAGTAAATGAACAACATGAAAGCATAAAACTACTCATGCGAAACAACAACTGTTGTGTTCTTTTAATTTGAAATAGAGACGCATAGAAATCAATTCCAGAAAACTTCTCTTCATATTAACTATATTTATTCCATGATGATATGGTAGCATTGCAAAAGTCCTCATCTGAGGACCATGTCACTGTCCACAGACACATTTAAGTAGTTTCTCTGTCTCACAGATCTCTAGTTTACTACATATTTTATACCTGCTGCCTTTCAGGTGTAGTCTTCTCCCATTGGTTGGCTGGGGCCAGCTCCTATTGGCCCCTTGTTGGCACTTAGGCCACGCCTCTCAGCGCTTCTCTGCTCCAATCAGATCTTCTGTCACCTTTTTAGGAGGTGTACTCTTCCGCTTCAGTTTACAAATATTGCTTCTTATTTCACAGTAGATTGGCCACTAAGTTACTCAATTCAATAACATCTTACACATCACATATTAATAAGGAACAATAAGGCTCATTGTAACAGTTTACATATTGATTATTCTCACACAACCAAGGAAAAGTTCAGCCAGTACAAGAAGTTAATTCACAAGTCACAACAACACAAACATTGCTCATGGGTGTATCCAGCGGCGAAACAGTAAAACATTAACAGCCAGCAGAAACCAAAACAGAAAAAGCTTCAAGCGGAGCAACACAACAGCCAGCGGCCTCAGAGCAGCACACACACAGCAGAGCCAGCACGTCACAATATGCAGGTTAGCGCAAACCGCAGAAACCCGCGGACACTATTGACTGGAAACTCTGCTTCCTGTTTGAAGTTCCATTTGAGGCCACAGCTGGTATGATTAAAGGCTAACGAACAGCGCCAACATCATATATTGTCATAAAGTCTCCTGAAAGCACATGTTGGCAGGCGAGCGTGCTGATGTGCATATGAATTTGTAGCAGCAGCTGTCTGCAGAAATGTCAATGGCATGGTTAGCACAATGAGCAGAGCAGCAGAGTAAAAAAGTAAAAACTAATTAACTGAATAGGTCGCCATTTTGAAAATGTGCGTATTGATTCAAGACAGTGGAGTAGCTCGATAGTGAACACGTCACCAGTTCTCTCACCTGATTGGTTGGCCAATTAAGTGGGACACTGTGTTTTTTTTTATAGTTCTCGCTCTCTGTCTCTCTCTCTCTCTCTCTCTCTCTATATATATATATATATATATATAAATTCTTCTTATGGGTTATTTTGCGTAAGTAACTAGTAAATAATCTCAAAAAGGATATTAATCAATTTAACCTAAGGCACCATTGTAGTGGAGGTTTGACATTTTCAAAGATACTAAACATGCCAGGCTGAATTTGTGGGAGTATAAAACTATGCACAAAAAGCATTAATTGAATGTTGCAGTCATTATAAAGAAAGTGGTCTTCAGGTTTAAATATTATGAAGCTTCAATGAAGAGCTGGATACAGCATACAGAATATAAATGTTTGGAAAAAGATGATTTTTTTAAGGCAAAATGAAAAGGGAAAACTGAATGTTAAGCCTTTTACCACCCTGCTGTTAGAAGTACTCATAGTATACATTTGCATAATTGAAGAGTACCAATTGTACAATTTTATATTTTTTTTATCTCACACAAGAATATGCACTTTCCTCAATATTATCCATAAAATGACTCTACCCAAACGTCTGTTCTCTGTGCAGCAACATGCAGCCCTCTAGCATTACACAGTGAAAATCTGCAACATATTTGACAGTTCATGATAAAAGAGCCTGGCTTCCTTTCAAAAGAAAACCTTTTGCACTCCATCTCCCACTTTTCCAACTTAATGACAGTGTCACGCTACTCCTTGCGCTTGGCAGGCTGTTATCCACCCATCGCCTCTGAAGCGTGTAACCTCATTAGTAGGTGGACTATATGCAAGGTGTACAGAGGCTGCATAGATTGTAATGAATAGAGATGAGTTTTGCTTGATGAGTTATGCTTTTTGCTTTAAGACCTAAAAGCAGTCTCTTTGGAGTCTGAACATTGCTTACATTTCCGTAAAAGTGCCCCTGTGACACTGCCTTTGAAGTTTTTTGAAATTAATAGAAAAAAAAAAAAAGGTGATTATTCTAAAAAATGAAAAAAAACATCAGACCGAACCACATTAGTTTCACAATCATACTTTATTTCCAGAAATACAAGCAGTAGACAATGAAAACAAGGAAAAGAAACATTGAGAATGGGTTTTCTTTTTCATCTTGAACTGAGGTCAGCAGCTCTATGTTTGTGTTTAGAAGCGTTGGCGAGGGTCTATGATCTAGATCAATGAACAGCATTGACTGTCAGAGCAGTACCTCACACCACAGGGATTACACCTGTGGCCTCTCATTCATGGCACAGCAACATATTCTGCTCTGATGTTTAATATTTTACAGTTGACCCACAGTTAAGCATTTCAGGTAAACACGTCTGGAGGTTATTGGTCTAACATGCAAGCAATTTTGATGGAAACAACATATTAAAGAAGCACGGTAAAAGGTGACAAAGCTCCATTTGCCACTAACAGAAGCTGAAACACCCTCGTCAGATTTTTGGTTCGACCTTTATTGCTGTCTCACATGGCTTCCTAGAAAAATATGATTACCTTTGCAAACAGACACACTTGGAAAGAAAAGGGAATATAGGAAATCAAAAGGTATTGTAAGTATATTGTGAATCGCAAGTAGCTTCTTAATCCAGTTCAACGTCCATTCAGCATTAACAACTAATGTCATTTAAAGTGCTTCAGATTAGAATTTTCAAAACAGCTTTATTTGCTTTTTGTCATTTGCATAAAAGGTTGCTAAAAACATAGTGTAGCATTCCCTCAAGTTTTTCCTTCAAACAATATTGCACAGTACACAGGAGACAGTGCTCAGATGAAAGCAGCTGATATTGGAGATTATGTAGTGGATGTGATAAATACAGTGACCTTGCATATTATGGGAATAAAATCTGAAAAGCTACACTATGGCATGGGCTTTATCTGCTAACACTTTAACCTTAGGTGGAAATTCAGTTATGTAACTGTAACATGAGTGGCAGATTTGAAACGGCTTTAAAAGTACATCGGTTGACTGTACCGTGTCTATTGCAACTTGGACAATAAATATACTAAACCACAAGTCAAATATAAGAGCCTTCTGTTAGCCTTCCACTTTTAAACCGTCACCAGGAGCAGGAAGCAGGAGCGGCTAGGAAACAACAGCTCTTTGTGATGGTTTTACAAAAGCATCAACTGATTTTATTGGCCACTTGAAAGCGGCAGACGACCAGCAGTAAACCCTGACAGATTATCACCTTAGTCTATATGGTGACCGTGCTGGCAAAGAGTAGCTTGCAGTAATTACTCGTGACTCCGAATGAATGCTACAAATCTGCCAAATCTTTGTGTCCATCTCACGAATGTAAGCCTAACATTTCTTCTCCTTTTAGCTCCGTTTTGCTAGATACAGCTCGCTACAGCTAACTTTATTTGTCTCTGCAGTGTGGTGCTGGGCAGGTAGTGTGCAGTGGGTCCGTCAGAGCTTTTTTCTGAAAACAGCTGCCTGCTGCATCTGGAAATCTCATTGATGGGAGACTGAAAGGAGCTAAAATACTTTAGAGTTGAGGGGAACTGCAGAGTTACAGTGGGGGATGATTGTTTGCAGGTTTGTCACTACAAGCAACTCCTTATACAGATAAATAAGTCATTTGATCTGTTAATATAATAATAAAGATTATAGCAGCTTTAATACTGCAAATATGCCTCCGTTTGTGTTTCGTCTGTTGCAGTACCTCTACTATATGTTCTAAATATCAGTAGATGTCCTGGTTACAAGTGAAGTCATGCGTCTCAGGTGCTGTGCATCTTCACTGTTTTGCATTACAACATCTTGGTAGACACATAATGTGTGCTCGGTGCCGACATGCAGTCCTGTGCCATTCAGAGTAATAACACAGAACAACCTGGCCCCTTTCCCTGTTGTACAATGCAGCTTAACAAGTTGCGCGTCACAAATGGAAGTGAATCTGCATTAGAATCGATCCGAGTTGCAACAGAGAGCACAGTTGTGGCGTCGCAAGCAAGACTGATTGTCATGACTGCTAAACTGAGCAGAGACATTGATTTGGAGATAGGAAATACAGCACAGGGAGCGAAGGATGTCACTGTCCTGCTTTCCTTGGCATGGGTTTGCCTCTGGCCTGTGGGCAAACACATCTCCCTCACACACACACACACAGACACACACACACACACAGGCAGCCAGAGGTGTCTGGAGATGCACATATACACACACAAACATACAGCGGGCAACATTGATTTCCTGTTTGGCATTACTAAGCAGCGAGTGACACAGCTGAGTGTATCGGGCTATTCTTTGGACCAAGGTGCAGACAAACAAACATGTTGTGTATTCTGAGTGTCTCTCCTGCTTATGCACACCTTTACGACATTTTATAGACGAACATCCACGAACAGAAACGTCTGCCAGCTTATCCTGATCATAGCCCCTTCACGATTTCATCTCTACTTCTATTATTCTTTGCTCTCTCCTCACGCCCAGTCTTCTTGTCTCTCCTTGTGCATCTTTCTCATCCTGTGTATGTATCGTTGTGTCTCTGTTTTCATTAAAAGAAATGGGTTTTTCTTGGCTTCACAAAGCAGTGTTGACTGCTTGGCTGGTTTGGCACAATGTTGAACCGCTCCCAACAGGTAAACACGCTTTATCAGCCACATGGATCCACATTTTCAGCCTCTACCCATTTCCAGGGTAATCTAGGGCGGGCCACCTTTTGTTTTGGCAGTGTGGAGATGGATCAATGTTTACTTGGAGAGCAAATTTTGTGAGAACTACCAAAACAACACAAACACTTTCACGTACTTTGCTAGATAATTCAAAGTGTGTGTATGTAGGCGCACTATGTTTGGCTACTGGGAAGTGTGAAGTGATGTGTGTGTTCCCTCTGAGTTTTTTGTGTCTCTTTGAGTTGTGTCAGGGTTCTTGTGCATGTGCGTCTCTGTATCTTGTGTGTCCGGATGTGTATGCGCGTGATGTGTCCGTGTGTCACTCTCTCTCTCTGTCTCACTCTGTCTATGTAGGTTGCATTATTGGACGCAGTAGACCGGACAGTGCCAGAGGCGTACACCAAGCGGTCACGCGGCGTGACAGAGAAGAGAGCAGAGTTGCTGTCAGAAGGCCTTTTTAACACACTGCTGCTCTCCGTTCGGGGACATTTCGAGAACGTTTTACTGCAAAAAGGCCTCCGCAAAGGAGAGATAAACACAATTCTCCAAAGCTCCCACAGAAACACCACTAAAGCCCCAAAGGCTCCCTACCTGAAAATAACGCACTAATACCTTTGATGTTCCCAAAGAGATGTGCAAGAGAGCGAGAGGAGGAGAGAGACGCGGGGGGGAAGCGACCACAGCTCAGACACTTTAACACACCAGGCAGCAGCTTCACACGTCTAATGAGTCCCTGTTAGCTGATGCTTACATGTGTGGCTCATTAAGGGAGACAGTTCAAGAAGTGTGCACTGCAAAAAAAAAAAGAAAAAAAAAAGTGATTTCATTCATTCTGACTTTGAATTGAATTTCAAATTTCTTCAAATGCAACAATTTTTTTCACGTAAAAAGTTGTCAACATCTGCAACAAATGTATTTGCACGAGAAACAAGTGACATTTCCTCACATTACTGTGTTGTTTGTCTTATATCAAGGATTATAAGACTGTAGGGTATTAAATAAGCGTTGTTGCAGGCCGTCACCCTCTCTCCCATCACATACAGTACTTCCTTTTTTTACTCTTCACTCTTTTCTATCTCCAAAGTAGCCCTGACATAACAGACAATGTTCAGCACTGTGATGAATATGAGTAAGCCTACATTGTGCCTGAGCACACTTAAGAGTGTGAGTGCTTTATTACGCTGCTCTTTTCCACTAAATTATCAAACCATATCTCCACCACCAGCATGGATTTCTTTTTTTTTTTTTTTTTATAAGCCTATAGTTGCATTTACTGTACACAGAAGGTCTGAGACCCAAGGGTTACTCAGGATGTAGTATAGCAAACTGAACTAGAAACAACTCTGCACCTCACCTCTAAGTCTGTCATCTCTCACTTCTAAACACAAACACACACACACACACATTTTCATTCTGGGACTGACAGCTCCAGAGTAGTTTGACAAATTTGTTTTTCAGCCTAGCTCTCCCATTCCACTTCTGCTGTTATGTTATTCTTATTTTTTCTTTCCCACTTCTTGTTTTTGCCTCCATCTTCCCTGGGGTCTTCTATTACACTGTAAAGGTCACATTCATGTCACCTCCATGTATAAAACCAAATGCACCTGTGTGTCAGAGGGCACAGCTGAGCACAAGTGAACTTAGACTTAGAAGTGAACAGCCAGCGGATACTGAACTAAACCAAAACGGCTCTGAATGGTAACACCTATTTTTACTTTTTTTTTTTTTTGCATCAGCAGCATTCATGTACATATGCAAGGCCTGTCAACTGGACATTTCTTATTCCATAAATTAAACCTCAATCTGAAAACTGCCATATGCCACTATGGATTGTTGATCCTGCAACATACTTCATTTCAACCAGTCAGTCAGTCAGCCATGCTGGAGTTGCAGATGCTAATTTAGAAACAATACAGCAATCACAATACCAATGTCAACGCAGGCAGTCCCTCAATGGTCCATATGGGTAAATGAACTCAGTGTATGTTGACACTCAAAAAGTAAAACAATCACACTGTTGTTGTGCCTGGGGAGAGGAGGGGATGAATGTCAATGTCAGAGTGATTCCAGTTTTAAGTTTTGATGGGTGGGTTTAATCTCCTCAGGGAATCTTTGGCTTGGGGAGGCATGAGCGACTCAAAGTGATCAGGATTTTTGGCTGACCCAGCGTCTCTGAGCGTCCCCTGATCAGAATCCTCCTGGCTGGAGTTGGAGCACCGTGGATCCCTGAAAGGCTCTGATGCTCTGAGAGGCTGAAGCAGTGAAGTGCGACATAGACTTGGAGCCTGAACCTGGGGTCCAGCGTTAAAGCAGGGAAGGCCTCTAGACGGAGGGGGCAGCTGCTTGGTCCGGTTAGCCAGAGGCCCTAAGGAACACCCCGGCTTCAGAGAGGCAAAGCTACCAAGGCCCCCTGGCTTGAGTGCAGGGAGAGACACACGCTTGTGAAGGCGAGGAGGCTGCAGCATGCGAGGGCTAGTCGAACTAGCAGATTTAGGAGTGACAGAGCTCTGTGGTATCACAGCGGGGGCTCTCCTTCCATGCTGTGCTGCAGACTGAGCTTCCGATGCTAGACTGTCTCTGGCAGTTACCCCCTGTGGTGCTCCAGGACATGGGCGGCGTAGTTGGGTGCGGAGGAGATGACTCAGCTCTTCGAGGTTTGCTGGCCCGGACACATCTGCCATAAGGTCTTCAAGAGGACGGTCAGCATGTTTATGTGTTCCTTCCGCTGATCTAATCCTTGTGAGGTCACTGTGGCCCTCGGTGGGGGGAGTTTTTACTAGTCTTCCCTGGTGGAGGTGCTCGTGGTGGCAGTGGTTGAAAGGCTGAAGTATTTGAGGCTGCAGAAAAGGGGAAGACATAATGAAGACAATTTTGAAAAATGGGTATGAAATAGTCATGCAACAGTCAGTGTGTAATGAGGTACAACTGTTTTTTTTTTTTTTTTTTAAATCATATTCCAGATATGTCTGGATTTTAAAATGTCCCCGTTTCTAGTATCTTTGATCCCCGTGGAATCCAGGGTTTTGAATATGTTGCAGCTGCAAAGTAAATTCTGAATCAAAAAGCAACCTGAAAATTCAGCCTTTTTTCTTTTTTTACTTGTTTATTTACTCTTTAGAATCACATCCTGTTTCCACTGCGAGTCGCCGAACTATTCCTAGAATGGGAGAGGCGACGTCACAGAAGAAGCCCTGATTCAGCACTTAACAACAAGCAGAGGAGAATAACCTTGCCATGTGTGTGTCTGGGATCTACTGAAGTCTTTGACTCATTTTGTGATCGCTGCCGCAGAGGGGCTTCAAAACATTCACGCAGAGCTATGATGCCTGCTGCCTGTGTTAGAACGTGCCGAGTTGTTAACCACATGAAATTTTAGACCAACCGTGGTGTTGTCCTCCACCAGGGGACATGCAGGGTGTGAACACAAAATCACGAACACCTGTACAGTATAATGCAATTCTACAACAGCCCTGCAACAATTACTGTCTCAGTGAAGCTTATTATGTGCAATACTTGTTGTGTTAGACAGCTGCTAATTATCCAGCACGACGTAACACAAAAATACGGCTTCAAAAGAGTTGAGTTATAAACACCTCTCTGACAAAAACTCATCATGACTTAACTGAGTTAGCGTCTGTTTCAACAACACAACATGTATTGGATTGGTTTCGATTGAAGAATTCACCAATTCTAGAAACCTTCAGCACCACAGCTCCACTTTAAAAAAAAGAAAGAAAAGAAATGTAGATAACTTTGCTTTTAGGAAGTAGCACTATAATATACTATGCATGCCTGGATGATGGATAGTGCCGTCAGATAACTTTAACCTTGTTAACAACTTTTCTGCACCACATTTCAAGATAAGGTGCAGAATACAAGGCCACTGGTGCTTATTAGTCTATACAACCAACAGCAAGAGCAGAGTTGCTCAAATCAGATCCTTTTTTTTTTTTATATATATATTGATGTGAATATCTTATACAGTACATTTTCTGAATAGTTTATGACCTCAACATCTATAAAAAACCTTTATACTATTTCTTATGCTAGCCTCCTTAGCTTGAGACTGATTCTGGAAGGCATACTGGTGGCATTACTGTCAGTTTTTACTGGACTGGCCTTTTTCCATCTATGTCCTTTGAGCATAACCTAAAGTATCTTAATCCACCTGGAACCATCTAAAGCTACGTAAAAAGCATGAACTCACTTTTAGCAGAAACATGCCCTCTGTGAGTTGAAAGTGAAAACATCTCTGAGGATGTGAATATATAGCTCTGCAGGTCAAGCTACTCTGCCAGTTTCTACCATCAGTCATTTATATTGTATGTGGGAGAGGATGTCCGAGGCCACAGCTCCATCTCCTGGTCCCCTGCCACAATGCCTCCTTTAGCCTAACACAAAACCCGTGTTCACCCGTCAGTGTCTGTTTGTTGTTGCATGCTTTTCAAGCAAGGAAAAGCTGTTCGTAGATTTTTAAAGTCTGTAATTTAAAGAACTCAGTCTGCAGTGCAGTCTGAGAGTAAGCACTCCCCTATTGAATCTCATAGTAACAAAAATAAAAAACTAAATAAATGACTGTTCTAATCCACATATTACAGGTGTCACCAAAGTAAATCAACTAAATAAATCAAACATCATCATCCTCATTACAGATACAGGCCTTGTACTATTTTTCAGTCTGGACAATTTGGTTCATGGTAAAAATACCAAATGAAATGTCTAATTTCATGCTGCAAGACTGCTGGTAATATATGATACCTTTGTCATTGCAAGGTTTGCATTGAGAGCATATATTTATAGCCGGGCCAGCTGGAAGAAGCCTCTGACAGTGATGGCAACATGCACTATCTATAGGCTTGCAGTCAATAATTATTGGCATCTACAGCTTTCTGCTACAGATACTAATAATTAGCAGCGATCCTTTTGAGCTCTTCACTGTACTGCCAAGAAGTTAATATCTCAGCCCACTAATGACATCTATGACTTGAATAGAAATGTTCTTTTTAAACAAGAAAGACGCCAACGTGAAGATTTCAGGTCCACCATAACCACCTCGTCTCCAGCCTCTCTCACCGTGAAAAATGGTCATGCAGGGTAAATTATGTAAATGATCTCCAGTATGTCTGTTGGAGGACAATGTGATTGCCGCACACAAGCAGATCACTGGCAATATGGTGGCACTCCATTCCAAAGCCAAGATAAGACTTTGTAGTATCATTTAATATAGTAGATTGGTTGTGAAAATAGGGGTTTGGATCGTGTTCTAATTGTAGGAGTGGAAATAAGTGTAAAGCTTAGCGTGTACGATTACTTTCATTTGTCTTTGGCTTGCTGTGCTTAACTGCTTTGAGAAGCAGGAGAGCACAGAACTAGAATAGAATAGAAGAGAGTTAGAATAAAGGCGATTATTAACAGATGATATTCTTAGATGTTATTCCTTTTAATACACCAAGAATAATAAAGCACCTGCTCACTTGATAAAATTAAATAAAAACAAATCCACACAGAGATTTACCTACACATGCATTGCTGTCCTTAAATACTTCATTTAATAGTAGGGGGGAAAATGAAAAAGACACCAAAAAACAGAAAAATGAAATGTGAAAAAATAAAAAAAGTAGCACTGTGACTTCCATTAAGGAAAGAAAACCAAAGTTCCAAGTGCAAATACACAAGATCAAAACTCCAAAACAATGTAAAATCCAACGCAAAGCATGCAGACGCAGATGTAGAAGAAGGGCATGCTTCAGTCGTGCGTCATGATGCCAAACCACAGCCCAGCGTGCAGGAGGTGGGGGCTGCATGTTAAAGAAACTTTACTGTACCACGCTGTGTCAGTGAAGTACTGCACTAGGTGCTCCACTCCTTGTCACAGGCATTATGTGTGGGGAGGCAAAGGTTTAAGAGAGAGAACATGGGAGATTCAATTTCATTTTTTTTTGTGTGACTGAGAACAGAGATGAGATAAGGAGAAGAAAGGGTTAAAAGACAGGGAGAGAGGGTGGGGGGTGGAGCGAGAGGCAGCAGAGGGAGAAGAGAGAAAACAACAGACTTGTTGGGGTTAAGAAATTTTTACTCCAGAATTAACTCCCAGCTCATGCTTGCAAGAAAAGGTCACACATTAGCTCAACAAACAAACCAATTTAATGCAAAATATAATGACTGCATCCTCTATTCAGCATAACCTGTGTGAAGAGTCCAATTCCTTCCCTAATTTCAGAACTGACAATTTCTATTTTCTCTTCTGAAGACCTTCATCACTGGCAAGAACGGGTTTGTTCACAGCCAGAGCTCCCAGTGGGAGGTCAGACAGAATGCGGTCAAATCTGTTGTTTATCATCTTATACCTCTTTCCTCCTACTGTTTTTCTCCTACTGTACAGACACTCTTTTGATATTCTGTGTTTGGTTTAATTACTGTAGAGACCGTGCAACTTACTAGTGGGAGAAAAAAGGCACTGAAGTCTCGGCTGTTTATTTATTAAAACTGTCTTTAAACACAAGTTCACTTGAGCAATAACCTGAGATATACTAAAATAAAATACACCTGTGCCACATTTCTATCACCTTCCCTCTTGATACAAAGCTGAGCCCCACCGGGACAGATACAAACAATACAGCGTGGGTTTTTCTCTTTGTTTCGTTCTTGACTTTTTTGCTCTGGTTTTCTTTCTCACATATTCGTATCTTCTGAAGTCTATTTAGCCATTTTCATTCTCTGCCTCCCCTACTTGCTACCTCATCAGCACACGCATAACACTTTGTTGTGTGGGATTCACTGATGTTGTGGCTGTGCCGACATTGTTTCGCCGGTCCTGTCTTTCTCAATAAAGTGACTCGAAAGTTCTTTTTGAAGGTTGAGATCTTTTTTTTCAAAATCGAAGGTTTTTTTGAAAATTTTGTTTATTTCTTAAAAATGGAAGATTTTTTTTTATAATTTAGGTATTTTTTTTTAAAATTGAAGGATTTTTTTTTTTTAAATTAAGGTCATTTTTTCGAAAATCAAAAGGCTTTTTGAAAGTTGGTCATTTATCGATAATCGAAGGTTTTTTGAAAAATTGTGATAATTTTTTGAAAATCAAACATTTTCTTGAAAGTTGAAGAATTTTTTTAAAATCGAGTTTTTTTTGAAAATGTTGATATTTTTTTGGAAATGGAAGCCATTTTTTGATAATCGAAAGTTTTTATGAAAGTTTGAGGTCATTTTGTCAAAATCAAAGTTTATTTTTTTTATTGAGTTAATTTTTTCAAAATGGAAGATTTTTTTGATAATTTAGGTAATTTTTCAAAATTTATGGATTTTTATGAAAATTGTGGTCATTTTTCAAAATCGAAAGGGATTTTTGAAAATTAAGGTAATTTTTTCGAAAATTTAAAGTTTTATTTGAAAGGTAAGGTCATTTTTCGATAATGGAAGGTTTTTTGAAAGTTGTGGTAATTTTTCGA
>CALSBV010010813.1:6011848-6028078 GCA_943590825.1 Bovichtus diacanthus
ATTTTTCGATAATGGAAGGTTTTTTGAAAGTTGTGGTAATTTTTCGATAATGGAAGGTTTTTATGAAAATTGTGGTAATTTTTTGAAAATCAAACATTTTCTTGAAAGTTAAAGAATTTTTTGAAACTTCAGGTCAGGGGTCTTCAACGTTTTTCAGGCCAAGGACCCCCAAACTGATGGAGAGATGGAGCAGAGACCCCCTACTATATATATATATATATTGTATAAAATTGTGTTTTATATTAAACTGGGCCTAGTGCCATGTATAAACATAGCTACCCTGTTATTGTGCATTTAATACTAAGCTATTCAATTAATACACAAGTTCATATGTTCATGTAAATTTGTGGGAAAAAAATAGGTTGAAAAAAAAAAAAAAGTAAAAAAACATAAAAAAATGTCTAATCAACCAAAAATTTTGCGACCCCCCTGCACTACCTCCGCGGACCCCCTGTTGAAGACCTCTGGTCTAGTGTACTATGTGTTCAAGAACAGAAGATACATCCTGTTTCTACTGCAAATGATGTTAGATTTATTACTTTTACAAAACAGTTGCAGGGAGTAAAATGAGGGTTAGAAATGTAGGTATCTGCAGGTCTTAGAAAGTCGACAAAGTCAGCTAGTTTCTAAGTGAACACAGCTAATTAAGAGGAACTGAAGCTATAAATGGGCAGCAGAAAAAAGGAACAAAAAAATGTATCGTTATGGGACAAGAAGTCAGACTGTGTTTAGTAAAACAGACAAGGAAAACTATTTTGCACGTTATTAATCTAATTTATTCTAAAAGTAGACATACAGCACACATCGTCCTGTAATTGAACAGTGGACAAAAGGGTTCTACTAACCGGAACAACCATATATGTTCAGGCTATTTACAGACCTGTGGATACGTTGTGTTATGAAAAGATGGAGAAGAGGCTGCAAAGGATGTTAGTGACTCACTCTGTCTGCGCTGGGGCATGCTGGTACGGGTCAAGCCCTGGTGCTGTGCCTGCCACGGGGACAGCAAAGGGGTGGGCAGCGCACCCTACGCAGAGAAAGAAAAACACAAAGGACAAAAGGCATAACATACCAGAACACACACACACACACACACACACACACACACACACACACACACGCCCATGTATACTGACACACAGAGACTCTTACACCATGTCAGTGTTAAATCCATCCCAAAAATGTCCTGCAAACCTCTTCAAATAAAAACTAAATTTATGTTTTAGTGTTAATGAGTGTTAGTGTTAACATCAAGTCTCCCTCTTTCATTTCCCCGTAAGTAGCTTTTTTTAAATACTTTTATCCCACAGTCTGACAGTATCATAAATAGTCTGCATCGCCTTGTTTCAACTATTCATTGAAGCTACATACATATAGATGATGTTTACAGTCAGTGAAATATTCAACCCATGATCCACTCTGACAGCACTATTCCCTCAAATTGAAATATTCAATATAGAGTTATTGCACACAATTCTGTACCCATTTCCCCACTGATTCATATTTGGTGTCTATAAAGACATTAGGGTTCTCTACTAGAATTCAAAATAAAGTTTATTGGAAGCACCCTGACTTTAAACAACAAATTGTATTTAAATGGACAATGGTTTTGGTCCCAGTCTTCATTGGGTCAAAATGTTCAGAAATGTTCAACACATAAACACACACATGCAGACACTTAGTAGAATCATGTATACTGTACACACACACACATCACATGATTAAGCTACTGTTAATAGGAAATTGTTTCCAAACACAAAAATTAAGCAAATCATTGCTTTCTACACCTTTTGCCACTATGATGTGTATATTAGCTAACTGAGAATAAAAAAAAAAAAAACCTAGGTGACTTTTTTCTCACATTGTTTGACTATTTTGTACTCATTATCCTATTAAACATTTCCTACCTGGAGACTTCAAGTTGTCTTTATCTTGTGTCTCCCCGGGCCACTCTGAAAGCAATTTTTTTCCTTCTACTGTATAATTGTTTTTACATAAATATACTCTAATCCATTATCAACCATCCCTACTGCCAAGCCTGCAGTCCGTTGTAGAAAAGCATTCCATCATAGGCAGTGCAAAGAACAAGGTGACACCGGAAAAGTCAACTTTACCATCCATCACTTTGAAGTTGACAGGATCAGTAGTTGTGAATTTTATGTACGTCTACTAAATAAGCTGAAGATATGTTTTAGAGTCTCTTAAAGTGCATCAGTCTTGGGTTACACAGTAAGATGATTTGCTAGAATTGAAATTGATACTGAAGAGAACAAAACCTCAACTCAAGGCTCCACAACTAACTAACTTTCTGATTTGCACCCAATTTGCAATTCAACATGGCACTTTTTGCAACACACTACATACGATTCTCTATATAAGACAGACATCTGACATAAAGTCACTTTTGTGCCATTTCCAAATACTGCCCCTTCAAAATGCCACACCCATGGACCAATTGGCCAATACACGTGCCACCTGGCCAAACACCTAATTGCTTGATTGTCGACTCACCAATCAGGATGTAAGCACTATAAAAAGACCACAGGTGAGTACCTTTACAACAACAATGGAAGCCAATAAAGCAGCAAGAAGCCCGTTTTCAAAAACGTGCACTAGCAATTGAAAGAAACTCTGCAAATTGCTTTTTTTCTGTGTTTATGTACTGTATTCTATTAACAATATATTCTGTTCTGATTTTCAGTGCAAACTGAAACGCACGCAGACACGCCCCCATTGCTTGGACCACACCGATATGTAAATTCAATCTTTATTTTGATCTTAAACTCCACATCTGTAAAGTTTCGTGGCTGCATCTTGCACAGTTGCAACACTATCGCGGTCACAAGGTGACAAACAATACCAGCGTTGCTGTCGTGGCTGGTAAACACTGTTTATTAATGCACTAGGACAGATACGGCATCTAACTGAAGCTTGATGTGACTGTGTGGCTCATTGTGACTGTTCTACATAAATAATATATTTCAGCCCACTTTCTTACCACTTGTCGTAATGTCACATTATGCATTCTGTCATCTGAACATTGGTTTTGAATAGCGTCTGTACCTCAAACAAGTACCTGAAAGAACATAAGCCCTTTTATTTATTTAAACCTATCTTCAGGTTAAGCAATTCAAAGATTGCGGCTCCCATCGGGAGAGGCAAAGTGAAGGGGCAGCAGGGCCATCACATGAAGGAGACGGACAGACCTATATAACCTATATAACCTTATCAAATGCTACTTCTTTCCACAGTTGTTGAGAGGGCCACCACTCAAATAGGACTCTAATATAGAAGAGAGAAGCACTGAACGAGAAACAGAAGGTAGCATGTTCCTAGCAAGTCCAGCCCAAGCTATTTCAGAGCCCTCCTAGTGCGTCTGCTAGAGGGGGGAAGAATGAGTTCTCCGGATCTGTTCTCCATGTCCATGTTCTTCCTTGGACATCAACAACTGCTCCAGCAGGAGGTATTGGCAGGAGCCTCCCGTCGAGGCTTCATTTGCAGAGAGGAAAACCTTAGGCGATGAGAACAAGAGGGTATGTTGGAGGACTCTCGAACGATTCTGACAGTGTCTGGCAGCTCTATTAGAACTCTGCGGCAACTTAGCCTGTCAATTTTTACAGTTTTCCATTGCTGTAAAGACTCTTAAAAGGAAAGGGCTGACAGAGCTTTACAAGGACAGAGAGACAGATGTTGTGAAAATGTAAAACTTTTTCATATTCCATCAATTTAATCAAAACTTCTTTCATTTCTCGCACACCAGTACAGAGACTCGGCTCAATGCCTGGTAGTTCTTCCGGCTCTTTCCAATGAACCTCCGCCAAGGCCAAATGCCCTCTCTCGCAATGTTAACGAAATAGAAAGATAATGTGTGGGTTCGCCCCGTGATTCATGAAAATGGGGCCAGTAGTTTTTCAGTAATCTTGCCGACAGAGAAACAAAAAAAACAGACCCAACCGAAAACACTACCTCCTCATTCTCCTCAACACAAAAACTACCATATCAGTTATGGTCGTAGCAGTATGTTCACGAGAGGCCCCTCTCAGAGTGATTTGTTAAGCTACTTCGTCTGTGCAGAATCCCAAAAGCAGATGGCGAAACTTGGCGAAGTAGGACAAGAATTTTAAAGTAAAAAGTTGTTCTCTGTGATCCTACAACCTTTTCATCAAATAACAGCAGTATTTAGAAGAAGCCATGATGCTAATGCCCTAATCCACTACACAGAGCCTCTCCTGGTTGACTAATACCTCAGGTTTGGCCACAAGGTCTCACTTCAGAGACTTTAGCAATTAAATCCTCACCTGTCCAACATGAATCTGCTGTGCATTGTGCATTAATGACAGTGCATGTGGAAGCAAGTGTGTGTGCAATTGTGATAGTGTGTCTGTGATGCAAGAGGGCAGACACATGGGATGTGGGTGGAGGTAATGTCAGGATCTGAGAGGTGAAAACTTGTTCTTTCAACCTACAGCTTAGTCTCTCTCTCTCTCTCTCTCTCTCTCTCTCTATCTCTCTCTATCCCTCATTACAACGGAGCTACTAAGAAGTAGCATTAGTAACATTAGACACAAAAATACAGGGAAAGAAAAGAAATCACTGATGCCCGACGAAACAGAAATAAAGAACATAACAGAGTGAGAGCGCAGGAGCGATAAAAAGACATGAACGGTGGTGTGAGAGGTGATGAAGAGGTGAAGAAGAGGATGTTTAAAAGGCAGAGAGGGAGTAGGAGGGTAGCTGTAATTATCTTCTCTGTCTGCCACTGATGAATCACTGCCTATTGTGTTGCCATTGTTTCACTGCTGCTGCTCATCTGGTGTTTGTTTACCTGAGTTATTAACAAGGTCGGCTCCTCGGTCCTCAGTCTGCTGAACTCATTGTTCAGTCACACTGAGTGTGCCCCGCACTCGAGTACAAGAGATGTATGCAACACACACACACACACACACACTCACTCACACAAATAGAAAACAGATATACACACACACACACACAAATACAAGGCTGTTTGCTATTGTGCTACATCTAAAATGACTGAAATGATACTGCTCATGTTCATTTGGCACGAAAAGCAGAGGAGGCACAAAAAACATTTGTGCTTCTGTGATTGCTCTGGGGAGCTATTCAAAATGTTATTTTCCTACAAGTGACATTTAACTAGTTTCTAGTGTCACGCTACACTACTACATGCGCGTCTTGCTGCGACAAGTGTGTCCACTATTTCTCCAAGTCTTGTAAAATGACAGACATAATACTCATGCCATATTGTGAGACTTTCTTTTCTCCCGAGCATGCTTTTGGATTCAAAATTGGATTGTAAGCAGATTAAAATGGGAAGCTGCGGGAGCTGGTGCCCAAAGCGGTTGGTTAGGATACGTTGCCAAAGCCTTCCTACAGACTGAGAAGAAGTCAGGAGATGAGTTCATCCCAAACAGTGAAATTGGTTAAAGCGGCCTACAGTGCAAAAGCCCACAACGTTCTGGTTCTTGAGAAAAAAAATGATGCGAATGAATGCATCTATTGTGGAGAATATATCAACTGCTTCAATATGATGCATGAATAATGGACTGTACACTGAACAGTACATGTCCTTAACAGTCATGTCTAGGGGTCATAGACCACAAGCTTACTCTTTTGTTATACTCCTAATCTGAGCTCAAAGCACAGAGAGATTTCTCCTAAATCCATGTTCAAGTCGATTCAGCCAAGGACTCAACTCTAGACCTCCCAGAACCAGGGTTCACAGTGGTCTACTGAGAAGGCAATAGATATCAGCATTAAAGCTATTACAGCTACTGGCCTTTGACATCAAAATTATTCTTGGCTGATCTTTTCAGTTTAGCACTCAAAAAAATACTATCAGAGGGCAAGAGCTACTCCAGTGCTCTGTTACAGTGGCACTTTAAATGTCAGAGGAGCAGAAAATCAACAGGAAAGGGCAATTCAGAGAGCAAGAGGGGAAAAAAAACAATAACTATGACAGTGGATTATGAATGTGTGCATGTGTGTGTTTGAGGAGAAGTACTGAAAAGTTAAATAAAGAAATGCGGAATGTGCGAGTGGGGAGAAAGAGAATGATATTTGTTTAAAAAATGTCAAGGGTTAGAAAAGAGAATAGCTGAAGAGACAGAATCTGTAAAAAAACAAGAAGATTGTTCAAAAAACACAAGGAGGTGAAAGTGGAGCGTTGTTTGAGGAACAATGTGAACCCAGGCTTGCTGAAGGTGTTAAACATTTCAGTGTGATACCAAGAGCTTTGATAACATCTAAAAGTAAGAATAACAGAGAGAGAAACATCCCTTTCCCTCTGTCATTTATTTACTCTCTGCTCTCTTTTGTTATAACCTTGTCACAAACCACAACAAAGACCTCACAGCTAACCTTTAAGAAACAATTGCATGCTCTGAAAAGTAAACTGTCACTAACATACTAACGTAACACGTTTGTCCCCACAGTGCCGCAACACACAGTCTCCACTCTGGCGTTGACAAGGTAATGTAGATGAAAGGGAGAGAAAAGGGAGAAAAGAAATATCTAATAAAAAACAGAAGTAGAAAGAATCGAGAGTGTTTCAGTGTGTTATTATACAACAGACACTACGGGTCACAGGTAGATGTTCCCACCGTGGAGATGCTTCCCATCGAGCACAGCTAGCCCTGCTTTGGTGGTTGCCATAGCAACTGTTAAACCATATGCTCTTGTTGTAAGCAGGGACATACAGTACTGTAGTTAGTGAGCTGGCCGTTTTAACTTTTATTTCTTTCCTCCGTAGTTTATGTGTACTCCAATAAAATATACTTTCCACAAATACTTTTGCACCCCGGGCCTCATTTCTATACTTTATTATTACAATCACGCCGATAACACTATATCTTTTCTCCTTCAACTGCTCGTTTCTGCCTCTTTGTGTGAGTGTGTGTCACACACCGAGAGATGAGAGTAGGTCAATTAGGGGAGTGTTTACCAGGCACCCTGCCTCTAGCACTCCTGCTATTTAATCAATACTTTGCTGCCGCACAGCATGCTATTGTGGCATGATACTGAACACATTGAACACATATCTAATCTACCGATCCTCCTCTCTGTCTACATCCTTACTCCCATGAATCTCTCACTTTTGTCCTCCCACCCTACAACTCTTCATCTTCTATTTCTCAGTCACTCGAACGTTAACACCAGCCTCACTACTCCCTGTTCAGTGTGAGATCTGGGTATTAGGGGCGTGAGACAGAGTCACAAGCCCACTGACAACCCAATAAATTGAATTCCATAGAGGGGACAAGGTGTATTCATTGAACAATTGAGACATGGCTGGTCTGAGAGAGGCATCAGATAAATGGGAAACTGGTTGAGTGAATTAAGTGGTGACACTTGCACTTGGTCACCAGTGTATCCCAATGTGAGTGTGAAACGGTGATGTGCACTACTGCGCCAGGCAAGAGCTCATATGTAATAATATCTGCATCATTGTTGAAGTAAGACGAAACGCATACAATTCCTTCTGAACCACTTTCAGATTTTTGAAATCTTGTTTTTGCAAAACAATTGTGAGCACTTCAGGAGTGCTGTTATTGGTGCTGTGAATGTTTGGACTCACAGCGTGGTTTGGTGGTCTCCAGTACGTCTGGGTGGCCTTGTCATAGTGGTGCTGCATCCGCTTGTCCATCTGTCTGTCGCTCTGCCGTAGTGAAGAGGGAGCCCTCTGGTGGTGGCACTGACACCTGACCGGCCGTCCTTGAGCAGGCTGAGGGGGAAGAATCAATGAATCACTGAAAGAAAGCTTATTTCACAATAACTGAATGTACTATTAAACCGTCTCATTTTTAACATGGGCCACATTTTCCTATTTCCACAATTAATGCTGACAATAAGGCTGTCACTCTGCACAGCGGTCAAATTACAGTGCAATTAGAACCACCTCAATTAAACTTTAAAATCACAGATTCAATAGATATCAACTTAGGTACTTTAGGAGAATGAATAAAAAGAAAGAGAATTATTATATCAGATATAATAACATGAATAAACACATTAATTATTTTTAACTACAATTTGCTAAAAAAAAAAAAAAAAGGGCAATATCTTCTGCACGTGGCTGCTTTTAAATTCGTAAATAAAACTGACAGCAAAAATCAGGGGAAATCAAGACCAGGTTGTAAATTGCTAGAATTACCCTTACATCATTAATTACGTAATTTAAAGATCCTGCAGTCAATTAAACTCACACTGACATTTACTTTAAGCACATGTTCACAGAAAATTACCCCCTTTTTCATTTTAAAGCCACTTTGACTGACTAACTAATGCGAGTAATACATGCTCTTTATTAGGCTTTAGTACTAACTAGTGCCTCAATCTACTGTGGAAATAAATGTCAGAGACAATAATGATGTGCATTACATCATTTTGTAACCATTTCTGTAAGAATTTAGCCCTAAATCTCTTATATTCTTACTTATATGTGAATAAATAGCAAAGCGATATGTACTTGGCAGAATCCGACAGAAATTGCTAGATTTTGCCAGCCCTGTTGAAAACTTCAATGCAGCTCAAACTAGAAAGCGTGCATTATCATGAGCAGTCTGCCTCAACAGTGGTGGAAGCAGCATCCAAAACTGCATTCTGTCAAGTCAGACTGGGAAATCAGTTTTCTGTCTTTGATAGCTTCACTTTTTTCTCTCGCATTATTTCATTTTCTCTCCTCTCAGCTCCACACACCCACACGCACGCACACACTATACTGCAACAGACCTTCTCCTGGCTGCCACACACACAGAGCTACTCTATTGTTTTTTTTCCTTATTACTACTTTATGTTCAATTCGGTGTACTGTCCCCCCCTTCGGTCTCTCAGCATTGTCTCTGTAACATTTCACCTCCCTCCGTATACCTGACTCTTAACCAACTGTAATATTATCTTGTAACCAATTTCAAGGACAAACAGCAGATCCAGAAGCCTTTGACTTTCTAATTCTAGGTATCATGTGAACCAGAATCTGACCCAGTGTTGGTCTAATTGGTATTTCCTCACCAAGAAAAATGCAGGGCTCGCCAGCACTTTTCTTTACTTCATTGCTGTTCAATTCTGTGGTGCAGAGACATCACGAGGCTGTGAGAACACAAACCAGCTTTAGCATTCCTCTAACCTAACTTCGGGTGCCCACAAAGTGCTTCCAGACAGTCAGCAGAGTAAATACCTCAGTTCCCCTCTTATGTTCTTTCAACATCTTCACTCTTTCAGATTCTACACTCATTAATGTCAGGCACAGACCTGAAAATATGTCATTGCTTTTTCTCACTCTCTTTGCTTGTTGTGGGGCGAGAGTGCAACAACGCTGTGCTCAGCGGAAGAACTTTCTGTGGGTGGGTTCTAATTCTAATTGGAGGGATAGTATGAGGCAGGGAGGCTGGCGAACAGACCTCGCTTTGACATTTTGGTATTTCTCGATTCAACAGGGATTTAAATAATGTCAGCCAAGCATACGGTTGCTAACAAGCGATCCCGGTCAAGACACTAATGAATGTTAGAGTGGAGATGGAGCCAGCTGAATGCGAACAGAACGGAGGTTATTGGTAGGCAGTCGTAACCGTGCAAGTACACACACTGGAATGCACGTGGGAGTCCAAGAACATACTGAGCAGAAACCGCTCTCCCTCCTACCATGAAGGGAGCTACAGAAAGCTGTGTATTACACGCCTTCCACGCTGTGCGTTTTCATCACACTCAATTTGCTACTAAGCATAGTAGTGATGACATTTGTAGAAAATGATGTCTCCTGTCCTTGTTCACTCTACTCCTTCTTCTTTTTCATCCCTATACATGCTTGCAGGACATGAAAGCAATGAGCAAACACAAATATAGTTGGGCAACATGAAGTCCAAACCATGCATTAGTGTTCATCTGACAGTCTTGTCTGATCCACGTTATTCATATGTTTTTGCACTTAATTTATCTCATAATGTCATTCAGTTTCTCCATATTGTTATTTGTTTCTACTCTGTACACTAAGCTCTTCCTTGAGGTTTCTCCGTTTTTGTTTTCCTTATGAGGGTAGAGGGTGTCATTTGTTGCCCCGAGCTGCAAATCTTCTCAGCGATGGTCTTGTCTTGCTTTTAATCTCACAGATGACTCATACTACTTAATACTTTTAAAACATGAAACAACAGACATCCACCAGCAGAACTAACTTACATACTGTACCTAAATAAATAAAAAATACTGACAACTTTCAAGTGTCATTTCTGTAAAAGGGTAAACGTCAGACAAAAAGAGATCTACACAATGTACTGATAGCTCCCAGCAAATGTAATTAAGGCAGCATCATTTCGATCTAACAGAGATCTTTGTCAGACATCGTCAAACATATTTGCTGTTGGCTCCCAGCTATAAGTACAGTGTGCAGGTCTTTTGTCAGACTTTTGCCTCCAGTTTGGTTTTTTTGATCCAGCATCTGTAGAAGTGTTATGGATGTGCATGCCCTATACTCTGTTCAATGTCAGTCAGAGACCCAAATATAAGACAGGGGGATGTATTCCTGCAATTGAATGGCTACACTGTAACTATACCCCCATATAGCATATATAGCAGTCCCTCTTTCAGACCTTTCGCTTGTATCAGTCCTGTACACAACAACTCACTATTTGCTCCCGCTGATGTTGTAGCTGTTGGCACTGCAGTGTGAGCTGAGCAATGGTCTTGTCTCGACTCCTCAGCTCATCTCTGAGCACCTGCACTTCCTTAATCAGCTCCTCCAACTGAAAACACACACACACACACACACACACACACACACACACACATATATATACAGTAGACTGTCGTGGTTGTGCACTATTGAGAAAAATAAAGAATATCCAAACAATCACTGTTACACACCTATGGTAAAGTTTCTTACCTGTGATGCAGTGGAATTGTCTTCAATGTCTTCAGGAAAATCTGCTGGAGAGTCAGTGTCCTCAAGCTGGAAACACACAAACACACATACACACATAGCAGCAGGCACACACACAGACACAGAGTACACAGTGAGCTGGATCAATGACAATTGCCTTAGGCATGCCTCAAGAGCAATATTTTTGCTACAGTGGAATAACTTTACTCTTTAGCATATATACTCTGCTGACCCTGAACTGTCAGCCACTAATGTTAGATGAGGCAGAGCTGAGAGTGCTTTTGAACATTCATTACATTTATTTCATAGAGAATAAAAAATGTTAGTAGAGGCTGCTGAAATAAGTGCAGCAATCAACAGAATATTCAGTGCAACACTAATTACATTCTTTAATTATTTTACCAATTACTCCTTGATTAAATATTTGGTGATTACAATGTCAAGAATAAATGCCATTCACTATTTAATTTACACTGACATGAAATGGGAAAAAAGGGTTAGGAAAAAAAAAAAAAAAAAAAGAGTAAATCTTCACATTTGAAAAGGTATAGCCAGCAAACATTTGTAAGTTTTACAAATTCTAAAATTAATTAAAATTGTCATTTTGTGGAAAATGATCAAATTTTGATGAATATTCAGAAATGTAAATGTAATTTCAACACTACATTTCGTCTGCTGCTTGTTCAGGTCAGGTAGTTTAATTGAGTTGGATCCAGCAAGTCTGGATGTCTGCCTGTTAGCACAATAAAGCAAAGATCAATTAGGATGCAGCACGGCTAGAGGCTCATTTTACAGTCACTGCCTTGAGCTTAACATCATACTAAAACACAATTAAGAAGAGAGTTACTAATGGGCCAACAGAAATATTTTCTCTCTTGAGGCGATACAGCCAAAGTGTTTGACTAATTGCAGTGAGCACAATGAACACATCTGAAGGAGACATTAGCTTTAAATGCACACGCAGAACCAGTTTTTATGCTGTAGATGGTGAATTAAGTGGAGGCATTCAAGATCATTTCCTTTTCACGGAGTGTGCACTGTGAAGAGCTTGTGGCTCTGTGCATTTCAGCGATTTCCAAAATGGGGTTGTGTGTTTTGTAGGAGCATGGGTTTTGTGTGCGCGCATCTCATATGCAAGAGCACATTTCTCGAGCTGACATCTTTTATTTCTCTCCTCTCCTTCCCTGTCACCCCCTCTTACTCCCATTAAATGGATTTCTCAGACTGACAAAATGACAAAGATCTATTAAGTGATCAGTTTCACACAAGCAAAGATATATATCATGAATATATGCATGCAAACATGCAATCACAAATCACACATACTGTGCCTTTAAAGAGAAGGAGGCATAGAGAATCTAATAAATTGAAAAGATTGCTGTCACACTAGTACAGCATATTAAAAACAAATCCCTAACTCTACCTTTTAACATCTGTCTTAACATCTTTTTTTGTTTATGTAAAGTATCTATATATAGGGCAGCAGCACTGTGTGATTTATTAAACCGATGTAATTAAACATTTAACAACTTTCAATACTTAATTAGGACTAGCTTAGTTTATGTCATGTTGCTCATGCTGAACACCTAAAGACGGCGATGTAGTGTAGCCCCTCCTGGCAAACTTAAGAAGATTATTCAAACTACTACTAAACTAATATAAAGCTGCATTTAATAGACGGAAGCATCAAACCCAAAATTCTGAGTTTACACTAAAAGGCCCATTTATGAGACCAAAATGAAAGTGTTATGTGATATGTGTGTAACATATTCAAAAGGTGATGCAACAGCATTAGAACGATGACAAACATTTGTTTAAGAGTCACAGAGTTTTCTGTCAGTGGACAGTGGATACTGAACATGTGTCTGTGTTTGTGCATGTACCTAACATAAATACATGTGCATGTGTTGCCGTTCTGTAGAACTGTATGCATGCATGAATATGATGTGTTAGAGGGCAAGTTTTGTTAAATGCAAGAGTACACGTTTGTGCGTCATCTTTTGCAATTGTGGGTCGAACCTGTAGCAACGTTTTGAGTCTGAGCAGCTGGTTCTTGAGCGAGCTGCAGTCCTGAGTGGCGTGTTCGAGCGTGAGTTCATCCAGCATCGCCATGTAGCCATGCTGCCTGCCTTCCGAGGGGCTGGACCGTGAAGAAATCCTTGAAGCCCTGAGAGCATCGTAGTGCTGCATGACATGGGCCCTTAGAAAGAGATGAAAAGGGGAAAAGGAGAGAAACAGTGACAGAGAGTCAGGCAGACATCAAAACAGAATGATGTTGGCTTGGTGTCTTTACTTTTTACATTTCAATTTTTTTACTTATTTTTAGGCAATACGCTTTATTCTTCCAGGCCTCACCAACCTGCTGTCATTGTAGAAGTGATCCGGTCCACTCCAGCGATGGTGTTTACGTCGCTGCCCTTGCCGACCGGCCCTCTCCGAGCGCTCAAAGTGGGACATCCTGTCAGCGTCTACATAGGAAAGATTTAGAGCACAGTCAGCCAGAGTAAAGAAACTTGTGCACGTCTGAAACAGAGAGGATGCAAGTGAGCGACAAAAGAGCATTACAATTGTGCTATCTGACTGGAAATGTATGAAGTCAGTGCTTGGGATATGCAGATGCAGTACAGATGAAAAAAGAAGGGGAAAAAAAACTTCAAGAAAAATCTCTTCTGTTCCCACTTATATTTGTTGAAATGAAACAAGTACATGTTTGTTTTTGAAGATAAGCAGTATTTTTGCAAAGGTTATTATTTGTTGTTCTCTACTTTTCTCTGACAGTTTGTCTTTTACTACCACACCAAGACACACACACAAAATGAAAGACTCCGAGTCCATTATTCATATCTTGTGGTAATGAATACTGCTGTGTATATTTCAGATACTCCATCTTGAATATCTGCATATAAATCATGATCTGATCCATCTCATTCTCTATTTCTCTCAACTGTCTCCACCGTCCAATGCAAACACGCACCCACACACACAGTGGCAGGCCATTACATTTCCAAGGAGGTAAAAGGACACAGTATTTGGCAACACTCAATAGCATATAGCTGTGAAATGAACCATGACCACAACAAAATTGACAACTAACAGAGCGCGACCCCCAGGAAATCAAAAGGACCCTTGAATTCCTATATTCCAGATAGTCTATAGACCGAGAGAAAATGGACAAAGAGAGATAAAGAATTACGGGCAGATTGAAAGACACGATCCAAGGAATGGAGCAGTGGTGGTTGAAATACTTTACCCTTAGTGTCACCACATAGCACAGGAGCAGACAGCCTGAATCTGAACTGCTACATTCCAGGAAACTTCAGCGCTCCCAGTAACTCCTTTTCAGCTCAAAAAAGGCCCTCTAAAAAGTAATACAACAGAAATAAATTCCAACTTGGGGGGGAAAAAAAATCCACAACGGCAGAGAAACTCAGACGGAGAGTGGAGAGAAATGACTACTTGTCCAGTCAGCTGGTGAGCAGTTAAAGGGCCAGTGGGAGAAAGTCAACCCAGTTCCCACCCTGTCTGGTTCCGTCTTTGTTGACAGCCTTGTTTTTCTGGGAACTCCCTAGAAACTGGAGCTGGGGAGAAATGACTGTGTTGGTGGTGAGAGAGCAGCTGAGGTGACTGGTTTGTGTCCAAGCTAGAAAGTCACCAGCTGAGGCAGGAAAGTGAGGACAAGGACACAGGACCCGGCAACTGGATGAAAATATTACTTGAGGCCCCTTCTACCCTTCCCTTTTTTGTTACTCCTCTTCTCCTCTTCCTCACTTCCCCTCTTCCTGTTTTGTGGCAGAATCAGGGTGTCTTTGGGAGGGAGGGAACACCCTTCCCCATCCCATGTCTCAGGGCCTGCCCTGTGGGCTGGGCCTAACTGGACTCTTCAGCTTGTCTTGCTTTCACTCCGACTCTCATGACACGAGCACTAGCCATGACACAGAGCGCTATAAATATGGCTGCTTCCCGAAAAGGAGTAGGAAGGGACGACGCTCCTATTCACATTCCTCTGGAGTGAACATTCCTCTCCCTCTCTCTGTCTGTCTGCTCTCTCTTAAAAACAAGGAGATCAATGTTTACAGACTAAAGAATGACATCAGAGGTGTAAAGCTGCCTCAGTAATGTATACCCAGTTGAAAGTTTATTAGGCACACCTAGCTAAAACTAAGGCAGTCTAATACAACAGGTCTGCAATAAATTCTACCATCATGAAAGTTGTAATGTTCATACATTTACATTTGATGTAGTTTATATCAATGACAGTAGACTAAATATTAGAAACACTAATAAATAACGCTATAAAAAAAAGGTAGGATATACTGCAGAGCTGTTGCACTGCATTGCAACGTGTACCTAATAAAAATGGAAACTGTGCATATGTGCATATGTGCATGGGTGCGTGTGATTGTACCCCTCCACATACTTGCATGTGCCCTATGCATTAGCCATGAATGGCACTTTCATAGGGCTGGCTTCAGGACTGGGAAGGGAAAATTGACTTCCTAGAATTCATCATGTTTCATAACAAGCAAGGTCAATATTCCTCAACCCTTCTTTCCATCTCCCTTCCCCCGTCTGGTGTCTCTTGAACACTATACAATGAATCCATAATAACGTTGTCAACAATATTATGTGGTAATATATTGTGACCGGATTACCTTTAACACCTACAAAGAAGCTATTTTATTCTATTCTAATGAGATTGCAACATATTACATTCACAAAGTGAAAATAAGAAACAAGAGAAAACACTGAAGACTGCAATAGATATGATATCAAGATGGGAGAGGGTGGTGTTTTGTGAAATAGTAAGCTATTAAACTAATCATGCCAACACCAGACTGCTGCTGTCAATCAATCAAATGTAACCTCTGATCTTCTGAGCCTATAGTTGTGCAGGGAA
The DNA here is from genome assembly GCA_943590825.1 of Bovichtus diacanthus. Classification (NCBI taxonomy): domain Eukaryota; kingdom Metazoa; phylum Chordata; class Actinopteri; order Perciformes; family Bovichtidae; genus Bovichtus; species Bovichtus diacanthus. The sequence continues at coordinate 6,027,634 of CALSBV010010813.1, forward strand.
CATACGCATGTGTGCATCTGTTCATATAAACAGTCAGCTGCCTACCTGTCATTCAAGGCTAGTTGTGTGGCAGTGGTGGAGCTGCAATTAAATAACTCTTCAGCAAACAGTTATTAAAAGAGTAACAGCCAATAATTAACACCAAGGTGTCCATTAAAAGATTTTAATGGCTGTTGCAGAACCAAGGCAAGACGGGATTCATTCTATTAAAGCCATTGGCATAAAAGGATATTGTTGGAAATAGATTGCTCAGACCTTGGTTAATGCATTTATTTACAATTATGATCAGAACAATTTTGCGAGAGGTGTCCACTTACACAAAAGTAATGGACAACCTCCAGCCAATGAAACTGAAGCATTTCTCATGGCCATAGAATAACCTCACAAATGTATATCTTTTGTAGGACAAATGCAAGTGGTGTGTGTGTGTGTGTGTGTGTGTGTG
>CALSBV010010813.1:6037214-6057254 GCA_943590825.1 Bovichtus diacanthus
ACACACACACACACACACACACACACACACACACACACACACACACAAGGCCATCTTGTCCTTTTTCTTATTGCCTTGGTAGTTGCTAGAGAATCCATTATTGTGACATAAACATGTTACATTTTCAGCGACTTGAAGCTTGTGTCAGCATCACATGATAAAAGCAGTAAACACATAAAGCGTATTATATCATTTCTAATCCAGCTCATTTTAAGCTCTTTACGAATTCCTGAGATCAGGTGCCGTGGTACAGGAATACAGAGAACCAAAGTGAAGGCCAGCAATGGTATTAACACACAGTTGGTGGCCAGGTCAGCATTCCTCTCAGGGAGAGAGAGGCCTTGGCATGAAATCAGCAGTGGGAGGTGGCAGAACCCTCTAGACAGTTTTGCTTTCCTTTTCAGCCTTTGTTCTGCTCCTTTTTAATCCCTAATTATAAAAGTTGGGAGGAATTATTTAAAAGCAGAACTGATTAATGGACTAAACAATGTACAGTGTGTGTCATGCTAAAAAAGGTTGCAGTTGTAACCAGGTCTACCAGTACAGTATACTATGTGCACTATACTATTTCTCTTAATAGGGGGTTGACTTTGTTAAGGTATAACAAAGTCAACCCCCTATTACGGGAAATTGAATTCAATGACATAACAAATAAGACCTGCATTACTTTACACACGTCAAACACTTCGATGGACTAACTCCAAAAAAAGTTAAAATTTCCTAATCACAGACCAAGGAGATTTCATACTGTATATTTTTTTGTTTTTGACTTAAAAAAATACCAAAAAATCCTTTTTAATAGGACAATAGTGATACTATAGCGCATGCAAACATAAGCTTTATCACACCATGAAATACATTTTCAGATACTTCAGTACGCAGTGTGATTGAGGTTCGACTCCTGAAGCCTACATTAAGTACATTATGTGTTTTTTAATCTATATTGCAGGACTACATCTTCTGAGATGGTCTTTTGATGCTTTAGCTCTCGTATGTAGCGCCCATTGAAATGTTACAACAAGTCTGTACTGTAATGAAACACATCAATGCTGTATTTATATTGACATTTATTGCCAAATTGATAAAAATCTGTATTTGGAAAATGGCTCAACATTCCTTCTACTGTTTTAAATCAGCCCTGAACCTTCCAGGCAAATGCTGACATAGAGTCGATAAATTGGGATCTGTCATGAAAAGTATCTAAAAATAGTTTAATGTTAACCCCCACTGAGCAACTCCTGCCTCACACATCCACGCATTCGCCCTCCCCTACCTCTTGCTCAGCCGCTCCCCATCCCCCACTCAGTCCATTGCCCACTTTTTAGAATAACAGTTACATTAATTTAAACTGAATCTCAATTATGCAGTAGGTGGCGTTAGGTGTAGACCTAGGGTGAAGTTACACTTTAACAAAGGGTTATGTTCGTTGCATTGTACACATTTATGTCAAAATAAAACAAAGCTGTAAGCTGGGACTCACCATGCTGTTGAGCTCTGAATCCTCATAGCTGTCACATGGATGTGTCCCCGGCCCCCCAAGGGGCTCAAGACCATCCTCATCCCACATGTAGGTTCCACCTGAGCTGTTGGAGGGCGACAGCTCCACAGAGGAAGCCTGAAGGACATCACCCTGCTCTGAAGACAACAGCAGTGGTCCCTGGGAGTCCTGCATAGGGCTTTCGTCTTTCTGTCCTGCAGAAGATATATACACACACAGGGCTGAACAACTGACACAAATGTAACACAAACATTTCGTGGAATATCCTTTCAATTCAGTTTTTTTTACCTGCAAGATCCATAGTGTCCCAGTCAAGGCTCTCATTGAGAAAGCTGTGTAGCCGGGTTTGAGTAGAGCTGCCAGTTTTCCTGTTGTCAGGCAGGTCCCTATCACTGAACACATCTCCCACAGAGTCAAAGTCATCGAGAAACTCTTCACTGGTGTCGCCTCTGTCTAGAGATGAGGCAGAAGATAAGGACATGTCCTCCAGAGTCTCGCCTGCTCTCTGGCCAGAGCTCTTCCTAAGCGCACCACTTCCTCCTTCTTTTTCTCCTCCAGAGCTTCCATCACTGTCACTGCGAGACTCTACTTTGTCAGCATCATCAGTATGCTTAATGTCTATTGCTATCCCTAATAGCCCTGCACACTCAGAGGTAGCTAAAGGTCTGATATCCCCCTTGGCCCTACATGGAAAAACTTGCATTTGCTGCCTTGTCTGCCCAGACCGAGCCAGCCTGTAACCCAAAGACGCCCCACTGCTGCCCAATGATTTGTTCAGCACACAACTGGGGAGCAGAGGCTTCCTCAGAGCGCTAGGAGTAGTGGGTGCTGGAGGGATCGAGAGGGTGGGCAAAGAAGAGGCAGCTGAAGAAGTTCTACTGTACTGAAGACCTCCAAGTCCTCCACCAAGACCTCCTGAACCTCCAAGGCTGCCATTCAGGCCTCCAAGTCCTAAACCCACTCTTCCATTGCTCAGCTGAGGGGGTTTAAGGAAACTACTCCGAGGAGGCCGAAGCTGAGTGTTTGCCAGAGGCTTGGCTAGCTCCACAGCCCGGTTAAAGGAGAAGGACCGTGTCATAGGCTGGCTGGTTGGCGAGGGAATCTGCTTAAAGTGAGTAAAGCTGTTCGAACGCACCATGTTATCCAGTGCCAAGGTCTTCAGGCTGTCACTTGACTGGGACAGGCTGTCTTGAGAGCTGCTTCTGGGAGAGCTGGAGCCCAACCTTGGACGCACAAGGCGGGACTCTGACCCTGTTCGACCAGGAATGCTGGAGCCATTAAAGTCCATTTTAGGACCTCCGTTCAGTGGGCTTTGGTCTAGCTTGGTCCCTACTTTGGGACTCATCTTAAAGGATTGCTTGGGAATGGCCTTGGGACTGGAGACGGCCACCGTTAAAGCACCTGACCTCCGCATCTTAGGCGTTGCTGGAGACCCATTCTTTACCTCCTTTGCCATTGAACGAAGCTGTGTCTGAGCCTTGTCTTCAACACCATCCCCAGGGCTGGTGGGGGTGTTGGGGCTCGAAGGGGTCGTCCCCTCGTCTCTTTTCCATTTCAGGGAAAAAGGAGAGGCACGGATTACGCCATTTGGGCGTGTTCCTGGAGGGGTGGTCTTACCATCCTGGGTAGGGGTGGTTGGTTGTGCGGAACCATTGGACAAGGGGCTAGCGCCACCAGTCGAGGAGCGTCCACCGAACTTAGGAAGTCTGGATACCATGGCAGACCTGATGGGTGATTTTTCTTCCATTAGATGCCAACAAAGGCATGGAGGGACATGGAATCAGACAACTGTGGAGAGAATACACAAAAAGACAGAGATAATTAGATTCAAGTGTGTATGATGTGCACACTGACAAGCAGCCTTATGTCTTACTTTGAGTGGTTCATATAGTATTGGGATTTTTCCTGTCGATCACAAAAAACACTACCATAAAAAGGTTCCATTACAGGTTGAGTGAAAGAAGAAAGTCAAATGTAGTTAAAAAAACACACACACATTGTCTTCACAGTCAGACACACAAGCACACACACTGATAAAAAATAATAACACTAAGGGTAGCCCTGTCCTCCTGCTGCCTTCGTTACATGTCTGTCTCCTCTTCAAAGATCGCTGACTGTGAGCAGCATTAGGGATTAATCTGGCAAGCTTACAGGGTGACTTGAGACTTTGTCACGGCAGGTCTGGCTTTATACTTTCACGTGGTCATGTGAGACACATAAAGGCTTAATAAATCTTTGTCTTTATACAACTGGTACACGGACACACATTTCAAATCACACATAGTAAATTGAATGTCTCTTCTTTAAAATATGTACAAAGTACTCTTGACTCTAGCAAAACTGTATGAACAGTGCAGGAAAAATAAAAGTGTGCTTATTATGATCTGTTTGAAACCAATTGTTACATAAAATCTCCCAATACATAAGGTTAAATAAAAGGAGCAAACAGGATGTTCTTAGTGAGAAATTAATAGAATAATGAGCTTTAATGTTTTTAATGAGTTTCACCGATGACATGACCTGTAGCTGGCACAGGTTTTGGAGAATATGGCGCCGACACGCCTGGCAAACAAAAGAATGGGCAAATGGATATACAACGCCTGGGAGACAAGGGGAAACCAGTGCTGGGAAGAAGGCCAGCACACTGTGAATAGTGAATAGAGGATGTACAGCATGTAAGCCAATGGAGGGAGAACACAGGTACGTTTCCTGTTACTCATTGTTAAATTCATTCATTTCCAATCAGCCATGTGACAAGTGTACATGTGTTGTTGGTGCACCTGCGTGTTACATCCATCTGGCTACTGCTGGAAGATTATGAATAGGAAAGTTACTGATATCCAGATGGCTGATGCGGTTAGCAGAAAGTGATCCATCTGCATGAGGGAGCAAAGCAGTTACTAAAAACTGTTTGTAGACAGTTGCCCCAGATAGAAAAAAAAAATTATTGTTGCATCAAATAATATTAATATTCACAAATACTAATTCCTTTTTAAGACATGCCTTCTGTATTGTTGATCCGCAGCAGATCAAGCGGTTTCTCCCATGTGAGTAGATCCTTTAGACAACTTGGCACAAAGACACAAAGGCAGACACTGGAGCAATAATCCGCTCAACTTTTGAATCGGTGGGGGAGGGGTGTTGTGTGAAAATGCGGGTCTCCTATTCTGGAAGAAACTCCATATACACCGTGCTGCCCCACATTCCGTGCACAGACACACGTCTCTACAATCAAAGAGACATACTCATAACGGCCACAGAAGTCAGGCTATGCCACCATCCTAATCTGCTTCATAAACACACATGGGCACAAATGCAAAAACACACAGTTACACACAAAATCAGGTCAGCATGTGCAGGCAGGGCAACCAAAGCCTCTTTGCCCCAGGGTGGGGGTGGTGATTGTGTGTGTCTATGTGTGTTTAATGGGTAGCAATTAGATTATGGGTTTCGCTGCTGTGAATGGCCCCAGAACCGCTCAAGTTTCATTCACATCCAGCGTGGCAGATCACTATAACAGAGCAGCAAATCCACACACTGCTGTGGCACATGTTTATTCATCTGGGTCATCTCACTCATCACCCAAACACTGGAAGATATCCGTCTGCAGTGCTGGTGTTTTCTGTGAGGTTTTCTTTTTTTTTTACTTAAGTCCCCATAAAAAAAAATCCTACATCCACAGCTTCAATTCCTTTCATATTATAGTTTTGTTGTAATTATCGGGCTGCTGAATATACAGAGGAGGTGTAAAAGTCTAATGTTGAGATCTCAACTTTTGTATATATGACATTGACTTTCTCTACATTTAAGCTAAATGTAGTTCTCAGTGATCTCTACAGCATAACATGGTGCCTTGGTATACTGGTTGAGAGATACTGTATTCCACCAATGGCAAATCAGTAGCCTATTTATGTCACATCATCGTAGCCCAGCTCGAAGGCTGAGTATTTCATGTATTCAGTTTGTAATACTGGTGCCCTTACAATGCCAAAGTTCTGTTATCAAGGCCAAAAATAATTATGTTTAAGTTACCTTACATTGCTATGTAATGCATTTTAATACCTAAAAATGTATTTTACTTTAACAAAATAATCCAAACGTACCACGTACATACATCAGTGAATAATTGTTATCAACATAAACAACCATACAAGCATTTTGCATTAATACAACAGCAAATATCTTGTCAAATAATCATAAAATAAGTTACTGACCAAATTTCAGTAAATGACTGGTTCTGTTACACAGTGCTACGGACACAATGCCATTGCTTCCTTAATACTAGTACAAGGACACAGCTCAGCTCAAGAGGAGCACAAATAAACAACAACATCCTAACTCACTGACACACATTCTGAGTTAGGGCAGTAAACCTTGCAGACCATCTGTCAAACTCATATTTGATGGCCTGACCCTCCCCCCAGACTACAGTACTGTAAATAAATATCCCACAGCTTCACTAACATCAAGTACCAAGGCCAACAATGTGCCTCTTGTGGCTCTGCACTGCATATTAAACTAAATATGAAACCTTGACAGTGTGAAGGGATGAATAATGTAAAGGAAGACACAGTCCAACTGAAGTCAGGGTTATAGTCATACTTCTATATAGGGAAAACTTAATGTTACAGGGAAAGCAAATTATGTACACTGCAGTAAGAAACCCTCTACAAGCTTAAGCGATGTTGATTTCATTTGAACCTGGTTCAACATTGAGCTCTACAGAAATAGTTTCAATAATTACATTTATCTTGGTTTACTAGTCTGAATTCTTCACTGCACTGAGAGTTGCTGAACAGCAAGAAACGGTTTTATCTTAATGTCTGTTTTATAGATTTTGTCTGAGTTATGGAACAGATAAACAGCCAATATCACCAAGTGCATGTATCCCCCCCCTCTCCAATCAAGAGAGACCTAAGAATAGATGCTATGAAAAGGGAAGACAGCAAGCAGTAGAGGGAGTAAAAATGAAGAGGAACAGACAAAGAGACCGATATATACGGTCAAATAAAGTTAGGATGGGAGAGACAGTGAGACGAGACTTTGGACAGACTTCCCACAGAGAGATCTTCTCTGCAGAGACCTGCAACTCACAATCTCCACAGTGATCCCTGTGTGTGAAATGAGCAGGAAAGTGAGAGGACAGCTTTTCTTACTCTCTGTCATAAAGGGAATGGTAGTTTTCTTTCTCTCTCCCAGTGTGGCTGTTTGGCCTTACTTCATTTCCGACTCAGAGGACAGCCAGACAGAAAGCACCTGGCAGAGATGCGGAAAGGCTGAAAAATCGGATCTGCAAGAATAAGGTTGTTCATTACTCCTCTGGCTTTCACTTTTGAACTGCAGACACACACTGCTGAGATTCATTCTTCAGGAGTAACAGCATAGATGCAGATAGGAAGCGACAGGCCGGGGGCTATGAGCTATTGGGTCATTGGGGCTACGCATGAATGGAGGTGCTCTACTACACACAGTAAATCCCAACCCCGGCCGTGTATCCCCATCTCCAAATGCTCATAGTTCCCTATCGTTAGTCTCCAGGCCATCTATCAAGATCAGCATGCCAGGCTACATCAATCTTTCCTTTCTTACCTTTCCTTCATTCAATCTTGAGATTGAAGGGGAGAATTTTATTCAGACAGTGGAAACCCCAGAGGAGGCTACAGAATAAGGGATGCCTTATATAAAAAGATATTCCTTTCTTTTAACAGTATTTTAGAAAGGAAACATTAAACAATATCAAAAAATGAAAATCAAACTTGACAAGTGGGTTAACACCATGAGTCCTATACTGGTAGTATTGTATACCTACTGTTGATTACTTATACACTTTATCTCTTAGATTTTGTCAAAATTACTGTGTTAGCTATTGTTGTACGGATAATGTGTTTAAAAGAATAGGTGGGCTACTTCACCTGAAATAAGGACCACCTCTGCTAAAATAATTTAAAAAAGGAAACACACTTATGAAATAAAATATTAATCTTTAGCAAATAAGAGCAGTACTATTCCACACAGCACATGCCTCATATCTAATGAGTCTTAGACAGTCATATGAGTTTAGACAGTCATCTACAAACATCTCCTGGGGGAAACCCTGAAAGTAAAGAAAAAACACTGGTGTGCAAAGTTTTACAATCTTAGACATTACTGAACCTTTCTTTGCCTGCCATAAACAAAGTTTATTTCAGACACAATTTCTGCCACTTTGTGCGTTTTTAAAATCATTCTTTTTCCCGAGATAGTGTCAGTATCGTTAGGTACTTTTTTAAGTGGCTTCGTTTAAAGCTAAGATGCAAGGTGGCTGAAAACAGATTGAACCATTTGGGGGAGTCTCATTTTTGGACAAAACATGCCATTAGAAGAAAATTGAAAGGTGCTATAACCACATAAAAATCTAGACCATCTATTTTTTTTGTCTGTGGTAGCTTTTCTCTTGTCACTATGTCCTGTGTAGAGTAATTGGTATCTTATACTTACCTTTTCAGAATAGCTTCCTAAACACAACAACAGTCTTTGTAACTGCAGAGAATAAAAATGCAAGCAAAAAGTAGCTTCAGCAAGACTTAACACATGGGTATATCTGAGCAATTCAAGTCCACATGGACTGTGGTTAAACTGCATAATGAAGAGAACTGAAGGGAGATACAGAAGGATACGCATGAAGGGAGGGACAGGAAGGATGGCTGGAGTGAACGAGAAAAGACTCTTCTGGCACCGTTACGTTGGCAGCTGCAGCTTGACACTTCTCCATACCTCCGTCTTTTTTCTGTCTTTATGTCCATCTTTGTTAATCGTTCTTTCATAGCACCAAACCAATCATTACATAGGTCAATAGTTAGAACCCCTGTCTGAAGAGACTAGTATGTCATCCAGCTAGCTCCACTCTGAGACGAGATCTTTTTTTTTATTTAATTTTTTATAAAAAAGGACCACCCCAGACACCCACATACAACCACTATCAGACGTTTGTCTCTTGTTTCAGTCAGTGAAGACTCTCAACAAATCCAAAATATTGTTTAACAAACCACAATACAGATCAATATAAAATAAATATCTGATATATAGGCCTGATGATATTTAATTCAAAGTCTGATGTGAGAATGGATAAAGGCAAAATAAATATAATCCAACAATAACAGCCCAAATGACTTTCTCACCTGAATCAATCTAAGAGCTGCTTCATTTACATATATTGACAGAGTCCAGTGTCCCAGTAGAGTAATAACTAGACCACTCATCTGGACAGAGCGGCAGTGGGCCACAGCTCTGTCCCAGAAGAGATTAACAGAGTGCCATTAGAGCAGGCTAATAGAATGAGACAGGGATGAAAGAAACACTGGCGCTAGGCTAATGTGTATTGAGTGAAAGCAATACTGGGCTGAGCTGCACTGATGCTACATGATGCTAATCCAATGAGACAGCACAGAGGGTTTGGCAATGCTGTATACTAACTGTGTTAGATCGAATGGCAGTGAGCAAGAGGAAAGAAGTGGAGAAAGTTAAGGTGTGGCAACCTGCTACATTCACAACTACAGTAAGTGCATGTTGTAGAATACTGGACCACCACAACACAGACATAACGTCATATCACGTTTTTTGGTAACAATGTAGCAGGGAAAAGTAGATTAGAACACATTACCTTAACTCAGTGAACTTAAGTTGACTAGTCCAATCATTTTCATCCAAGAGTCAATCATTAAGACAAGAGCTACACCCTGCTAAATCACTGCACACTGTTTCCTTCATCGTCTAATCTGAAAGTAAGGTAGCGGCCAAAAGAGAGTAGAGCACAGGAACAGGAAGACACTCTTCAGAGGTTGATCTGTCTGCTGCCTGGCTCTCTCCTTGCATGTGTGCCAGTGTGTGTGTGTGTATGTGTGTGTAATGTGACGTGTGTGGTGTGCGCCGGTGGGTGTGTGGGTGGAGAGTACAGGGTGCGTTCAATATTTGATAGGGCATCTTTTAGGAACCCCACCCAGTGTGCTGTAAGAGGAGAGGAGAGGAGAAATTGTGTTTTGCGGGAAATGCACTAAAATGAGCAAAGAACAACATTACAAAGACTCATTGTCAGTACAAAAGAGATTATCTGCACCAGGAAAAAAAATCTGATCAATTATCTACAATATGGTACAAAGTCTAAAGACTAAAGCCACATAATCTTCCCGGCTCAAGAAATTTTACCAATAAGCTAAAGTAGCAATTTTCAGTTTGTATGCTGCAGCCATATAATGTCATTGGATCACCAGAGGGGATAATACAGGGAAAGAGATCCTGCCTAGCAGCACATGAAAAGTCACTCCAGTAAAGAGGAATTTGTTGTGGTTTTTGTAAAGATTCAATGAGAGTTCAATTTCCCCTACTCATTTTATGGTTGACAGCATGCAGGTTCTACTCAGTCAACCGTTTTTAGCTAAGTGCCAGCTGTAAAACCATACAAGCATTGTCAGCTCCTCAATATCCCCTGTTTATAAGTGTCACATGCCCTGATAAATCACAGTATGGAGTCTGATCCAACCCACATCAGCAACAATACATTATAAGGCTAAAACGCAGGGTTGCAAAGGACTACTTCACTATTTAAATTGCTTCCTGTTATGCTTTTAATAACAAGCCTCAATCAAAGTCAGCTGTTAAACATGTACAACATGGATTTTGAGAGCTTATTCTAGATTGAAAACATTTCCTACCATATGACTTTGAACGGTGGAAATATTTTTCTTGTGGCGCTACATTAATTTAGAATATATGTACAGAACCAAGATAGTGTCAAAGAAAGTCTGAACCAAAATGAGTCAAACTACTGCCTAGTCACGAAACAGAAACACCCTCATCATCCACCCTGACTCATCCATAAGAATAACTCTGCTGCCGCCTTCTTTGTGAGGTGTGATGCTGAGCAGTAGAAGTCTTGGCAGGACATGGCAGAATCTAATTATCGTCACTGCTGGATCAACCCCAATGTCCACACGCCCATCACGATAATCACATTTCTCCTTGCACCACTCCTCTCCCTGCCTTACAGTTTTAGGTGCATGAGTACAGCATGAATAGACAGACATGGGAGTATCAGTTCCCTCTATGACCTGCATTTGAACCCCACCGGGAGAAGTCTACAGTGCATTTGCATTTCTCACCTTCTGACTGGCCAGTATCAGCAGTGCAAGTAGCCCTTTCACATTACCGGGAATCATTTGATTGAATGTAAATATAAAACTATTACTTACTCCAGCTCCACTTGTAAAACTATTAAAACAATCAAATGGTCATAAAGACTGTTTTATGTCATCTGGATGGCTTCCAATCACCCAGACTCGACCCACTGTAAATCATTTGCAGTCATTTATCAAGCAAAAATGACAAACTTCCCAAATGTGAAAATTGGCAGTATTTTTTTTCATTTTTCTATCACTTTAAATTGATTTACATGAAATAAGTCTGCTTCATAGCTTTGATGAAAACATGAACACTAAATGAACCCTAAAAGCACATTTATATTAAGCATAATAATCACATTTACCTAAAGTTTTATGTTTTTAATCATACAAGAACAGGCAGATGCAAAAGGATTTTGCCCCGCTATCACAGCCCCTTTAAGTGAGATAAATCCTTTATAGGCATTTTTATCACATGATTTGTGATAAGAAACCACAAACACAAACATTTGCATAGCAACCAGGACTCAGGGTCACATGTAAATGGCCAGTTTATGAACCGCCTGCCTTCCTCCAAGCTCGTCATCGATACCAGAACAATGACATAATTTCTTTACTGTATCAACTGCTTTCCTTCACACCGACATGTGAGTTCTTCTGAAACATCTCCAGCTTATCTACCCACTGTGCTGTTTATTGAGCATTTGATGTAACCTTTGCTAACTCTGACTCATTCCTTATCGCCACAAGTTACAATGCAAAAACACAGGCCTGTCATGAGAGGGGAGAGATGCGTCTAATGTTAAGGCCCTGAATATGAAACATAGTCTAAATAATAAGCTTTTAATAGACCATTTTCCTGATGGATTTTTCCTCTGTGAATGGACAATACACTGCTGCTTCCTCTCTGCCCAACTTCCTCTTTTCCTGTGCCTTATTCCTTTCCACTTACTCTATCAGGCTGTCTCTCTTAACAAGCGCTTCCCCCAATCTCTATCATTTTCTTAGGCAGCACATGTTTGTACAGTAACTAGCGAACAGTCGCACACGAGGCCAGGGAGAACAAGGCCTCCTCACATTAAATAAGGCCACAGTTGAGGGTTAACATCCATCAAATGCCATGCCTTTGTGTCCAATATTTCACAGGGTTTAGAGCTATTGGGTCAACTGATGAAACTAGAGAGGGTCCTCCAAAAGAGGGTCTGATACAAAAGAGTTTCTATTCAAATCAGGAGTCTTCCGGGATAAACTGACTGAACACTCATTGGTGGTGGTTGTAGCTAGATATACCAGTGCTGTGTAAACTGCTTTGAGCACAAAAAGGCACCATAACACAAAAGAAGTCAATTAAACGGCGATGTCAGATGCTGCAGTTGAGCCTGCCATGCAAACACAGTATTTGAATATGAACTTCATGGCTGTGCATGTGATCCCATAGACATTTGGGAAAGAATTTTGGCCTTTGAACAGGACATGAGTATCAAGACAATTGTCACTACAGTCTAACAATGCTCAGGCATCAGAAACCAGAGCTTAAGCTCACAAGAAATAACCTGTTATCCGGGGTGAAACAGAAGTTTAGGAGTGACAATGATATGGTAATACTGAGTGACAAAAACAGAGGGTAATGTGCCAAATGAAACTGGTACATGAGAACAAAGACATGTTTTATAAACTGGAAAGCTCTGCCTTGAAAGCAAACTATCATGTCTGAGAAAAACATCCATTTTGAACAGATGCGCGCAGATTGCAGCAGGTCACATACTGTGATTGAGAGTGACTCAGCAGTGTTGATGCAGATAAGATGATAGCAAACTTTCACCCTCAAAACACAGCTCATAATCTCCAGCACATTACTTGTACAATGCCTGATCCCAAGGACATAAATAACCTATAATGACATGACTCAAAGCCTTGAAGGATTATTGAATGAGATGTAAAGGTTTTAAGAAGAGCGATCATGCGACCTTGTGTAGTGCAAGCTCGATGTGGTCACATTCCCAGAAGCTAGCAAGACACAGAAGAACTGGACTAAGCAGGCCGCACATACTTTGTTTATCTTTCACATAAATTGATATGAGCTACAATGGAAGTGCAGACAACTGGTGAGGCACAAACTGAATATGCCATGCCACTTCTCTCAATATAGGAACAGCATGAAGTTCAAACATCGTATAAAGTACAGTCAATACATGGAGAAATAACGCCATCGATGACAGGAAATTAATTTATGACGCAAGTGCTTGTTTTTCATCCGCTTAATCTGTGTACAAATGATAATTTTCTCTCATTAATTTCTATTTAAAGGCCCTGCGCATTCACACAGGTGTTTTCCCTTACAGTTTATTAGGCCTCTGCTCAAGTAGATATTTGGAGGAGATGGAATTTGAACAATGTCAATCAAGCACAGTCTGTGTACACGCACACACAGTATGGACAAGAGGTCTAATCAGGCAAAGTGAAAACACCTGTGTAGATGTACCACTGGTATGCAAGAGCCTAGATTATGCACATTTGTATTCTCCAATAAAGCTGATGACTGTTAATGTTATTAGTAACACCTGTGTGACAAGTGAAAATGTTTGCCGTGAGTCAAAGATTTCTGACATTTCAGCAACCGCTCTTTGTGTTTTGTCAACAAATGTTATCATCAAGCCAATAATGGCACACATCTGCTGCTACCACCCTGCATTGTGCTCATGACGGCACCTGTGCAAACACACTATTTAGCAAAAGAACGGAGGGACTCATACACAATGACAAACGACCCATTCCATATAATAGTGCTGCTTTGTACAGAAAACATCAGTTGTATACGACCTATAATCTGATGTAATAGAGGAGTTAGAATTGTGCCACTATCACAGCACATATAAGGAGATTGTAAATGCATCACTCTTGATAGATTTTTTTTAATGAAAACTTTAATGTTTAATGTCAAAGCACTAAAACGCTCCTCTTCGTCTTCCACAAATCAGGGCAGAGCTTGACAGAGTAAGAGAAATGTTGCTTTTTTTCCCCCTCAATCATACAATGTTTCACTTTATTTTCCCTATCGATGCTGTAGTTTAGGTCAGCATTTTTTATCGCTACCTTAAAAATGTCTACCACTTCAGGGTACATCAATCACCTAGTCTCCCCCAGACACATGAAAATCAATCGTAAAGTAAAACGTGAATGAGGTACAATGCAAAGAGTCAAAGAGTGCAAGGGCACTTCCTGATAGCTGAAGGGCGTTTTTACCCCAAGCGCTTGTCAATTTATGACCCTGTGTCAATGCATCTGACATCCCGTGTGTACACTCTACTACACACTGAGCTATTCCAAGCACGAAACATCATTGGTCTTACCGAGGTAACTGATAAGCGTGGCTAAGTATAGCTCTAATGATGACCACATACAGAGCGAGAAGAGGGCAAGGAGGATCAGAGAAAATTCAAAGTCAAACCAAGTCGCTACACTCCGAGCATAATACAAGCATAATACCACAACACTCGCATAAAAACATGCACAAAACTACAAACACAATGCATTATCTTGAATGACCTAATCCCTGGCCATTTTAAGTACTCCGTTATTAAATCCCTTATTGATTCTGTAGTATAGACAGAAGGATAGAGCGTATGCAAAGAGTCTGAAAAATATAGCCTATAGCCTGTTTTGTTCCAATAAAAGAGATCAGAGAAAAACGGCAATGTACAGTAAACATCTACAGTGTAAAATATTACTGACAAAAGGTCATGTCTGATGGTTTGAATGGCTGTTTAACACTCACCTTGCTCTACGCGGACTCCCTCAGTCTGTGTTTTCTGGCATAATGACTCAACACTTCTGTGTGTTGTAAGTAGTCGCTTTTAGCATCATGCAAGCACACTTTAACATCTGATCGGTTGGCCTCAAGGTCGCCCTTATGGGGTATTACAGTGCCTTGGAATGACTACTAAGAACAGGGTAATGTGTATAATGTGTATCTTCACGCATAGCTAGACGCTGATGGTCAGGGCACACGCGAAGACAGGCAGACGACAGTGACACAGTCGAGGGAAAACCTCACATATTAAACTGCAATTTGGGGGGTCTAGCAGTAACATAGTGGAGACATTCAGCTGTTGTTGGGGGGAATCAGATTGTAAACACACCCTCAGCCAAGGTGGCGCTCCAAGACCTATGCCAACAGGTGCCTGAGGAACACACACATAGATTTGCGTGCGTATGTGTGTCAACGCAACCCCACCCAAACACTGGAACAGCAGAGGCGTGTCTATCTCACTTATGCTAAGGGCAATCAGTCATGCCTTATCCTAATGTGTGCTGGCATGTTGATGCCATGGCACTTTTTTACTGTCTGGGCTGTAATATACAACAGCCTAAAATGTTACACACACACACACACAGTCATGGAAGTTGACAGACAGCAACTTCAGTTGTGGTATATAAATGTGAATATGTGAGGCTGCACTGCACGGTATAAGAACCCTGGTTAAATTTGAACTCCTGTCTGAGTGGAGCATGAAGGCTCATGAGTCATCTTAAGTTACCCTTTAATCCTGACATGTGCATGAGGAAAACACATCTCAGTGATGTGTCTCAAACAAGATTGAGTTACCCTCCAGTAGTAACTACTGAGCCATACTGAGAGACTGTGTGGAGACACTTGTCAAGAAGAAATACTGCCGAGATGTTTCCAATGTATCAACATTAAGAGATCAGTGTCTGAGTGCAATTTCTGTTTTAATTTGTTGTATAATAAGTTACTTTTTATATGCTTATTACATAAAGGCCTGTCATCATGATAGATGGTAAAGTAACTCTTTCCAGGGCTTGATGTTGTGACGTTAGAAAACATGGCCTCATGAGCATCAATGAGAAAGACCACCTCATCATCATTTTTAATCAAAAAATTAATACTTGTTCTGTGCCCACATATACAGAATCAGAGAAAGTTGGAGATTTATGACAACATGAAGGCAGCAAATATTGCCAACACAGTAACTTTCACTGTTTTCTCATCATTTCACAATCATAACAGGACTTATGTAACCTGATACATGTACAATATGATTGCACTCACCTAGTATGCTGTGAATAGCATGTTTACTGCCTCAGCGATGGGTCAGCAAACAGTCCACTTGTTCGTTTTCTTGAGAACAACATGTTGTAAAGTGAGGTGGAGGTAGTTTGTCTTTCACTTTCGGATTAAAACTGTTACAATTCATTGATGAAGTGA
The DNA here is from genome assembly GCA_943590825.1 of Bovichtus diacanthus. Taxonomy (NCBI): domain Eukaryota; kingdom Metazoa; phylum Chordata; class Actinopteri; order Perciformes; family Bovichtidae; genus Bovichtus; species Bovichtus diacanthus. The sequence goes on from CALSBV010010813.1 coordinate 6,053,092, forward strand.
TAGCTAGCTCATGACCAATACACACGTTCAATGAAAAGCTTTACGCTTGATATATCAAGTCTGTTTTCAGTGTGTTGAGTCCTAAAAATAAAACACACAATGTGTTAGGAATTCCTCGCATTTCCATGAAGTGTTTCTACTTTAAGGTTAAAATAGCCCGAAGCTACTATATCACTTAGCCGTTAGTTTAACTGTCGCGATGTCAACACGACCAACGGATGACACCGAGCGTTACCGACTGAAAGCGACGGTGCGCAAAGCGACGGGGAGACGTAAACATTAATCCAGACATGTAAATGCTGTGAAATCCTCGTTCAAAAACAGCTCGTAGTCTTGTAAATAAACTAATCACAGCAGACGACCACACGGCGCACACTTCCCAAAGCAGTTTATCATTCTGACATCGTCCTCTCGCTTCCCGCTGGGCGGAGCATTATAGATGTCACCTGGGTCTCAAAGGGTGACCCCGTATGCTAATCTCTGCCTACATCTGCGGTCTGTTCTGGGACGTTGTCTGCATATTTACCGTTACTCCATCAAATGACTTTTTCGGAGTCTAGATGTGTCAAATAGCTGCGTTCACCGAAGGCAAAATAACTTGTAAACTACAGCTTCCCGAGAGCAGTTGATGTGACGTCAGACTATGATGACGTAGACGCGCGCGCAGAGTACCGCGCTACAAAGTAATATCACGGAAAGGATTAAAGTATTTTTGTAACATAATACAAACATAATATATAAATAAATAAAAAACATACATAAAAAGCATCAGTGGTGGAAGAAGTACTCAAATGTTTTACTTTAGTAAAAAAAAAAAAAAAAAAAAAAAAAAAAGCAGGACCAAAGTGCAGAAATACTTTGTTACAAGTAAAAGTCCTGCATTTAAATTTCACTTAAGTAAAGTATTAGCAACAAAATATACTTACAATACAAAAAGTAAATGTATCCATTGTACAGAATGGCTCATTTCAGAATAATACATATTATATATCATTGGATTATAATTACTGATGCGTCAATACAGTATGTAGCATACATCACTTCTAACAGATGGTCAATGTGAGGCTTTTTGCAATGTATTCATATTATATATGTATATTTCTTTATATACTGATTGGTAGCTTGTGAATTTCCCCCTTATTGGTATAATAACATCCGAATGTATTTCTTGATTATATGTTGTATTATTAATCTGAATCTGGAATGTAACAATATAATTATCAAATAAATGTAAAATAGTAAAAAGTAAACAATTTACCTCTGAATTGTAGCGGTGTAAAAGTTGTTGTGTCAGAAACTACAGACTCATGCATTCTTAAGAGTTTTTAATGAAAATGTTATTGTGTCACGCCTTCAGTTGTTGTACAAAGCCCTATTTTAAGCATGTATCAGACTATTATTCTGAGAGGACTCTATTTTGTGATTACTATAGCAGATGTCGGTATGGTGGTAATGGTGTCATTTTTATTTCATGGCACGTGAGTATGGCTACTTTAGTTAGGTTAATGTATGCATTTTTATCATTAGTGTAATATAATCAAACATTCCTTTATAATCTGCCTAAAATCCTGCTAAATTTGTCAATGGATCAACACAGGGCCCCTTTAAATGAACTCTGGGCCCCTATTAGCTTCCTTATTGTGGTTATTTCTGTTATATAAATTTCAGCTCAGTGATCTTTACAAGAAAGGTGGTCAAGGCATGTAATAAAACAAGAACTGTCTTAAGGCTGCTTTCATTGTGCCTGATATTATGATTTAGTAGTGTATATTTGCAGTTACTCACATTAGCGCAAACAATCTGATATACACTGACTATGGGGCTTTTAAAGCACCTGAGAGTTTAGGGCCCTGGGGCAGTTGCCTAAATCACAACAAACAGAACATTAACAAACACGCTGCATTACCAACAGCAACTTAATTTTTAAGGATATATCTTTTATTTATTTATTATGTTTTAGTAATTCATGTTTTTTGTTTCATGTTTTCTCCTCCATTTAATATTCAATGTTTCTTCCGTACTATGAGAGACGCTTACTCAGGGAAAATGTTTAAAGAATGGTTCCATTAAATATTTTAAGAGGTAGCTGAGTCAAAATAACAACAACTTTAAAAGCACTAAACCACTCACTAAATGACGGCCTTTCTTCAATGAGAAAACAACTACAACAAATGAACAGATAACTTGTTTGATTTAAAACACACGTTGTGATTTTTACCTGCAGTATGTCCACATTATTTGTGCCAGGCATACAGTGAAACTGTTATTGATCAACATAACCACTAGAGAGCAGCCTTTTCCCTATTATTGCATTTGACAGTTCATATTTTCAGATGCATTCTCTTTTACCTTTGGGTGTGTGCTTGTGCGTGTCTGAAATACAAAGTGAGTTTGAATGTGAGAAAGACAGCGAGAGAAGAAGACGTGTGACCATATGTTCTGTCTGCCTTGTAAATCTTTCTGAGGACCAGTGCCAGCTTCAATGAAAACCACCCCACTTCCCCTAAAATCTCTCCTGTACCTTTCTCCATATCTCAACGACAAGCAACAGCAGAATGTCTTCAAGTAACACTGAGTTCAGATACCTGTGCACTCACTCTACTGCAACCAACCAGGAGCTAATATGAAGGGAAGAACGTCAGACACACAGGGAAAAGCAGAGAGGAGGGGTTAGATAAGGCAAGAATATAAAAATAGATGGATCATATGAAAAGAAAAAAGTAAAAACCGCTGAAGAAGGCTGTACAAACGAATACACCCTCACAGGATCCGGTGAGACGGAGAGACAAAGGTATCTGGCAACAAGGAAAAGAAGGAGAACCCTAACAAGGGAATAACAACAGAAGAAAGGAGTGACAGAGGCCCAGGTAGGATGTTTTTTTTTATTCAAGCAGACAGTGGGAAAGAGAATGACTTGATAAACTATAATAACTTCCTCAACTGAGCTCCTGAATGTCCTCCCAGTGTAATTCAAGCCGCTGTTTCCTCTGTGATGGAAAATTATTGTTTTCTTGAGACTGAATGAGCTGCATTGTTTCCCGCTCCATTATCTGAATGACTGGAAATAATAATAATAGTCGTGTAATTGACACCACCGAAGAAAAAAATACATCTATTAACGGAGTATTATCTAGGTAAATTGATAGTCCTTCAGCACGATTTATTTCTTAGATTTGGACTCAAATGTAATTGATATCAAGAAATGTGAAGATGGGGGGGGTGCTTGAAATAAATACAAATATATATGCTTGAAATAAATACAAATATCTTTATTTCTAATTTTTCTGTTTTCAGTCTTAATTAGTCGAATATTTTCCTTTTGCAGGAAAATTTGTCAATTTCTTCAGCCATGAACTCGAGCTTGACCTTTGCCTTGTTGCTTCTCCTGAGTCTTCACACTTGTACAACCCTGGTGAGTCTAACTGTCTAAATTAGCGGAGTATGCATGAAAAACTATAAACTAACTGGGCACAAAGCTTAATAAAAATGTCCTGAGATTGTTTCATTAGCAGGGTTGCAGCTGTAAACAAATGGTAAAAGATTCCGTGGGTATTTTGCTCTTTTGTCTTCCTTCACCTGTTTGCTCTTACAGTCATCAGGATGCTTTTGTGATAGGTGCTTAAATAGTAACTCATGAACTATGGAAGCATGGATCCAGTATTTTGGGTCAGCATTGCACCTGTTTTCCATCTCATCTGGGAGGAATTTGGGGGCAGATGTGGACCTGGCGCCGACTACAAAGTTTCTGGATATATAAGTTAGGATTTGGGGCGTATCAAGGGAGATAGATGTGATAAAGATCACATTTTATTTTCATTGTGGTTTCATTTAATGTTTTCTTTTGTTATCATTTACAGCACACTGACTTCAAGAAGTTGGCATGTCTATTTAGATTACTCTCACCTGGATTGCATCACACTGATAAAAAATGAAATTATTCTCATGTGGGGACACATCACTTTGGCTATTGATCCAAAGTTTATGACAATAGATTTACAATGACAGACAAGTTAACACCTGAATTTAGTGCATACCTGTGGAAGGACATGGAAAAAAAGACACATGATCCTTTCATCCTTTCAGCTCTGCTTAGAATATGATAGGTAACATTGAGAAAACTGGTGTGTGTGTGTGTGTGTGTGTGTGTGTGTGTGTGTGTGTGT
>CALSBV010010813.1:6057264-6090355 GCA_943590825.1 Bovichtus diacanthus
TGTGTGTGTGTGTGTGTGTGTGTGTGTGTGTGTGTGTGTGTGTGTGTCAGGGAGGCAGATCCCAGCGCAGACAGAGACAAGCTGAGGAGATCCTGAGACCGTATATTGGCAGAGTCGAGCCGGGTAAGACTTTAATGCCACTTCTGATTGCATGTCAGCTATACATCTCTTATAGACACAGATTTTTTTTCCACATCAAGGAATCAAAAATAGGTTTAAAATAATTTACATAACTGGTTAACAATCATGGTAAACTGTCAGCAACAGTCTCGAGTCCAGAAAGTGCAAGACAGAAGTATTTCATGATGTACAATGAAAAGAAAGAACAGACAAGGATTTATAAAGTTATTATTCCTACATGAATTTGACCTTATATGACGCAACAAAGCCCGGCTCTTCTTACAGTAAATAACCCAGTAAATGACAATTAAAATGAAATGCATGCATCATTAACATATAGTTGAGGATATGATCAGTTAACTATTTCAAAACATATTTAGCATTTTAGGCCAAGAATTGAATGTATAACCTCATTCATTTTCCTGCTATCATTTACTTGCTTTACATTTTCTTCTTCCACTTTACTTAGTTTTTTCATCCACCACTCTTGTGACATTTCATCGTTTTAAATAGGCCCTCACGAGACATGTTATATGATGCTTTCATCAAAGACGCCTTTAATCAGCGTTGAAAGCTGGATAAGTGGTCATCGGAAAAGGCCTGTAATCAGGCAAAGAAAACACAGACGGTGGTAACAAAAATGGTTTCTTCGTGTTTCAGAAAAGCTTTGTGAGCTGCTGAAATGCCACAGTCCAGTGGGATCTTGGTGCCAGGTAGTTCAGGAAAATGGAGTCCGCGTCCCCAAGTGTGTTTGTCCTCAGTCCTGTCCACGGTAAACGCCTCATGGCATTTAAACCAAGTAACAGTGAATTTATTTTGTATATATTTTGATAATGTCCTGTATTTGACCAGCCAATGTACTCATATGTATATTTTATCTGTATGCAAAGTTGCTTATTCACTGTGTTTGAATTTGTTAATGACAAAGACAAAAAAAGATGTAGATTTAGAGATGAAATCACAGCAGTTTCTGTAATCCAGCTGTGCACCTCACATAAAGTTTTGCATTTGGGCACTGGCTCATGCGATCAGGCAGAGGGCACCAGTGTGCAGTGTTCTGGGAAAGACCTATGGGAATGAGTGTTTGCTGCATAAAGAAGCCTGCAGAAAGGGACGCCGCACTGGACTGGCTCACACAGGACCCTGTCTGGGTAATAAACACACAACATTATGTATTACACACAATTTCCACTGTGTATTGCAGCCTGCCAAAGTAGCTCTGTTATCCGTCTTGATCAGTCCCCAGGGCTAAATGCACTGAGGAGGAGTTAAGCCAGTTTCCATATCGTCTCCTGGACTGGTTTCTGCTCCTGAGTCGTATGGGGGTGTCTTATGTACCTGCTGCCCCGCCCCAGAGCTGCCTCAGCCACACCCAGAGGACAAGACTAGCACAGGTAGCTGAAACTCCATGCCTAAAGTGGCAACACACAACTGTTTTGTTTTGCTTTAACTTATCATTAAGAAGTAAATGTTGATTGTACAATAATGACAACATGTGCGTTTAGATTGGTTCCTGTAAGCCTCTCTACCAGTGAGCATTTCACTAAGATGCAACTCATCAAAATAGCTTACAGTAACTATCCCCAGGTAGCAGACAGTGGAACAACCGGAATAATGTTAACTGTGGAAAATCTACTAATCTAATCTAATCTAATCAGAGTGTGTTTAACTCTGTCGTTATCATAGCACTGAGATGGGGATGTGTAGTTCTTTGGGATTCTTGGGAGCTAGCCATGTTGCTAACAATATATGAACCAGTAGATTGATCTTCTTGTTCATAGGAAATTTAACACAGAAAATGTGTTATCACCGTCTCTCTTTTGCGCAGTTTTTTTGGAAAGTAGTTAACCGTGTATCCTGTGGCACCCTGAATAATACCACTTTGAAACATTAGTTGTCCGTTGCCACTTTAAAGTGAACCTAAGCAGCTGACTGACAGACACCGAAAGTCTGCACCCAAAGAGAGGAGATGATAGTGGAGTAATGAACATGATTTATGATCTATGATTATCTCAGCTAATGATGATGCAAATAAAAATCAATATCCACAACAAAATGTAATGCGAAAGGAACTATAGCCGGAAGAAGAATTTACCAAGGGATCACTTTCACTCCCAGTGTAACCTAGTACTGAACATAAAGTTGTTTTTGACACCAGACACCGTCGTCGTGCTAATATACAAACTGCTTTTCATGCATTGTCCAGCGAGAAATCGATGCGAACAACCTGATGTAAGAGGCAAGTTCTTGTGTTGCGTGTGGTGTAGTCGTCCACAGAATGAAACAGGGGGCTCTCAAGAACACCACGCATAAATAGGATTTGGTCAATAATCACTAAATTATTCAATAAGATGGTGAATGGAGGGATAACTTATCATCCTCCCGCCAGCCGCCTTGACCTCCTGGCCTCGAATGAATAAAAAGAAAACTCATGCTTTATTTTGAAAAATCATATACTATTTTTTGGGATAAAACCATTGTTTGTGGCACTTCATACATCACCAACACTATGTGCATTTTGCCTTAATTTAGGAGTTTGTCTTTCCATAATTTTAATCTAGCATCAACAAAAATAGGATTTTTTTGTAAAAACAGCCAAGCTGCTCTCAGCCGTACACAGCGATGCTTTGAGCTAATCGCTAACATCAGCATGATAGCTGCTCACAATGACAATGCTAACATGTTTGATGTTGATTATATAATAGCAGGTATTTACCATGTTCACCATCTTAGTTTAGTGTGTTAGCATGCTAACGTTTGCTTATTAGCAATAAATACAAACTAGGCTACAGCTGATGCTATATGTCATGAGTTTTGTAGGAACTTGGTCATAACATTTGACCTTATGGTGTCAGGGGATCACACATTCATTGGGATTCATCCTCTGTACTCCTTGAATGTCTGTACCAAATGTAATGACCGAATCTATCCAATAGCTGCAGACTGACATTGCCACCTCTAGACATTAGGCCTCAAGCATGGTTAACAATGCATGCATTTCATTTAATGCCATATAAGTTAAATAGGCAGTGCACACAATGCTAAGTTAAACATGTTGCTGATTTTACTATCTCTTTTCTTCTCTCTGTTAAGCAAAGATTTACCGTACTGGATAAGAACAACGATGGCAAGTTGAGCCGCAGGGACCTGAGGAAGCTGCGTTACAAGAGGATGCCGCTGGAGCATTGTGCTACACCATTCTTTCTGTCAGTCCCACCTCCAGCAGCTAATGCTACAGGGCTGCCGCCAAGATTTTAGTTGTTGGATAACAGGAGAAATGATATGATGATTAACTTAGTTGACTCAAATTTGAATGAATTCAGTATTGGCATGTTTTTTTTCTAAAAAGCCAGAAGAACGTATCGTCCTAACATTTACATGTATTGTATTAACTAATGATTAACGTTTAGTGTTGCATGTCTTTTCAGGAGGCTAGTAAATGAGAGGAAAACAATTATGATTACATGGCCTATTTGATAAGTAGGTAAAATCCTACGTACCATAAGGTAACTGATTAGTCAATAGCGTAAGGGCAGTGTTGCTCACTATGTTCATATCACCATCACCTCATGTCTCACAAAGGTTCATAATGCGAACCTTCTGTCTCGTGCAATATGTCTCTTTCCAGCTAATTACTGAAACACCAAGGGTTAAAAATGTCACACAGCGATGCATTTCGCCCCCGCTCTGTGACCAAGTTGCACCTCCCACCATGCTGTTCTCTCTGCACGCTATCTATCCATTCATCCTCAGTGCCAACGGCCGCTTCCTGTGTGCTCCTCCCCTCCGATCTCATGACCACACCATCTCTCCATCATCTTACTCCTCCTCCATGTTGAAGCACTTCTCTTCTCCTTCTGTTTCCTACTTTCATCCTCAAATAGACTTATCCTCTGCCTCCCTTCCTTCATTTTCACCCATTCTTTCATCCTTCCATCTCTCTCTCTTTCTCTACCATCCTTACTCCCACCCAACCCCCCTTTTCTCTGCCAGTCTGCAGTGACAGGTTTTGTGGGAGTAGGGCTGGCTGTGTCAATGTCAAGCCATTCCCAGCAATGATAATGTTTATTACCCACTGTGTCTCCCGCTGCCCATGGATTAACACAAATGGAAGGAGTACCCTTCAGAGATAACGCTGCAGGGTGAACTGAAAGACAATGGTGTTTAAGAGCCCCAATGCAGTCCATACATGGAAACATGCATACCATGTTATGAGGTCACCATGCATGTTATCATGTGCTGTGTTTGCAGGTCATGTGACCGTAACAAGAACAGGAAGGTGACCCTGCGAGAGTGGACGACCTGTCTGGTGGATCGCTCCGAGGCCTGGTTCTACCATTTCATGTGTTAGTATTTCTCATGTCGACAGATAGATGTTGATGAAGGTTAAATTTTACTTGAAGCCCCTTTGTACATGACGGATTAAGAGCAGTCGACTGTGTTTTACGCAGTTGAAGAAGAGCAAAGATTCTCAACCAGCTTCATGGGATACTTTATGATACATGTTCTTCCATACATTTTGCTTCAAGTTTTAGTCCAACATTAGGTATAAATCATGAACCTTCTTCTTAGCAAAATCATTTACTGGATGATGATTAAACTCATTCATTAAAGCGGCAATTTAGTTTTGCATGTTCATAAAATTTGTGAATTTTCAAGAAGCACATTTTTTTTAAAAGAATGGTCAAAATAATAATTGTGAAGGCCAATTATTTTTTTCATTATAAGGGTGTAGTACTCCTCGTGATGAGTACTATAGTTCAGGCTTGACTGTTCATCCTTGGTATCACAGATGTAAAAATCTTGAGTTTGATCAGAAACTAAAATTCAATATAAGACATTCAAATCAGAGCATCCAGATCTGAACACAAGTAATTCATATTTGACATGAGTTGAATTTTTAGATCCTATACTATACGATACAATACAATTTCTGAATATTGAGCACTGGAATTTTCTGAACTTGTCAACCCTAAAACTGGAAATTAAGTTTTTGCACAAATTGCACTTCTTTATATTGACTGTTATTGACCACATAAAACATTCAACAGTTTGGTCACATGCTGTTGTTTTTAAATGTGCTATACAAACAAAGTTTGACTTTAATTTACTTTGAATTTAACTGCTAAAGACTCTTGCCTACAAGAAACATTTTAGAGTTATTATTTCTTCAAATATTTAGTTAAAAACATACCATTTCCAAGTTAATGAAGCCAATTGTCTACAGCTCTTTTAATGCGTCTCACTTCTACCACAGGCCATTCCAAACCAAAATGATTTATTTATTTTTTTATCCACAGCAATGAGAATGGGCTCCCGCAAGCAGTGTCCTACAATCAAAGAGAACTCCCTTTGACATGAAAAACGGCCATGAACTCCTTCCTGCATGTCTTCTTCTACTGTAAAGAACTTGCTGAAGACAACATTACCACGGTTATTTAAAAGCTACGGGATGGCATCTCTACACACTGCTCACGCATCTGTTTCACGCCAGCACTGCAGCTCGTAATGTAGTGATTTATAACCTCATCAAATTTGAAAGTCCACTGGTTGTCTGTGCATTCATGTGTGTAAATAAATGTCTGGACGGACTGACCTCCAGTCTTGTTGATTTTGTACATTTGTACATCTGTGTTGTAAAAGAGACAATAAGGAATATTAAGTACCAAATTACATGGCATTCTTTCAATAACCAAGGGAGGATGAGAGCAGTGCAGACAGACAGCGCGATGTACACTGAATGACAAACTAGATGGGAAATAAAGATAAAGGGGGAAAGAAGTGCTTAGTATGGGATGACGTGACCGGAGAAGAGACAAAGAGATAATAAAGGGGGTGAAGGGGAGAAGTAGAAGAAAGTGTCGTAATGCACTGGAGGAGAACGAGGGAGGGAAGGAGGGAAGCAAAGTGACTGAAGGAAGGAGAGAGAAGTATAAAGTGTGTTTGTGAAAGATGGGAGGAGGAAATGCACTGTAAATGGGAGTTGAGAGTAATGGAGTAATGCATAAAAAATGGATCAGAAATGAGGGAAAGAAGGAGAACGGAGAGAGAGAGGGGGGAGGGGATGAGGGAGGAACTGAGGAGAAGAAGAAGTGCAAGAAAATAGGTTTTGATGCTGCAAAACATTTCCTTTACCGCCGACGCTGTACATGGCATCTTCAAACATGATGCAGAATATTTTATACAATTGACCTCTGTCAAGGTGAAAAGAACTTGCATAATACAAGCTTGCTGACTTTTTGCACATATACCATCTATAATCCAAGATGCTCTAAAAACTCTTGTTGCTTCTTGTTTGTTTGCCTCCGTTTTGTGCGTGTGGTTTTGCTCGGGATGGTGCTACAAGATCAATAGGAGGATGTGTGTGTGGCCTGGGGTTGGTGCTTTGGTGTGACTGGTTTCTCTGGACTAATTAGCCTTCAGATTTACCAAGCCTGGAGGATGAGGCGGGTGAGAAAGAAAGAGATTGCGGAGAAGATGAAGAAAGGGGGAGAGATTTCAGCACTCGATGTGAGACGCAGATTCATTGCAGACGCGAGGCAAACGAGGACCGAGGACTGCTTGCTCTACGTGTCGTGCGGAAAGAAAGTGCATCATCATAAATATCAAAACAAGATGTTTTCATTCCATCAGATTTTCGCTCAAAAACTTTTCATGAAGTGGAGTCGAGCACTGGAGGGCTGCGGTTCGTCTTTGCGTACGGAGTGAAAAACAAGTCTAAACTGAGAGAAAAACAAGGAAAACAGGCATGAAGACGGAACAAAGGCACAAACTGTACTGACCTCAGATGGAACTGTATTTGCTAATGATGAGTGACCTGCGGAACGGCGAGCTGTTGGTCCTGTCTATCCGCTATGTAAAAATACAAAGTCCGTGCCCCCGCTACCTCCTCCCACAAACACCTCTACTCAATCACTCCCTTCTTCCCTAGGGGCTACTTCTTTTATTCAAAACAAAAATAATAAAAATAGCTGTTGGGGCCACCCTTGGAGGTCCAGCATGGCCTACACACCTCCTCCTTCTCCTCCTCCTCCTCCTCCTCACCGCTGCTCTTTCTTTGTGTGTCTTCATACCCCCCCTCCTCCGTGCTAATAGATTCCGTCTCATTACCTCTGGACCACCATCTCTTTCCATCCCCCCATCCAAACACAGAAAGGGCAGTTGTAGATTGATCCACCTAACCCTACTTCACCTTCCTGTCACACACAACCTCACACACACAGACACACACACACACCTCCTCTGTCACACCCCATTTGGATATTAGAGCAGAGAGATATCTGTGTGCCACCCACCTCTCTAACCTTGTTCTCCCCCTCCTCCTCCTTTTGGTCCCGATCAGAGATCTGATCTGTGATGGCTTGCTTGCATCACTCTCTCTCTCTCTCTCTCTCACACTCACACACACAGACACACACACACACAGACACACACTCACACACAGACACACACACACACACACACAGACACACACTCACACACAGACACACGTACATACTCTCTCTCTCCCGAGGGACTGTGACAGCACAGGAGCAGATGGGCGGCTGGTGATGACATGTTGTTAAAAATAAGGATTCCTGTTAACCCGTTGTCAGCTAGCACACCCTCCCTCATGTCCCCCCATTTCATCTCATCTCTCTCTGTCAATTTCTCTCTATCACTTTCTCTCACTGTCAGTCCCTCTTTCTCACTTTGCTTTTGCAACACTGTCCATGTAGGCTATTACTCAGTCAGCACCAAAACCAGCTAACTGTGGCAATAAAAACAAGCAGGCCGAGACCCCCCGACACCCTGAACATGATATTTAATACATGGCTGTCATAAAGACGGCCCCTTACATTATGCATGGCTTGTAAGCAGACATCAATAATAGATGAAAAGGCCAGTTTTGCAGTTCCTTTTAATGCAATTTATACCAAATGAAATTTTAACTCTCACTTTCTGTCGCTCTCTGTGCGGATGGAGTTTGTCCGGTGACTGTATGACGATAAATTATTAAACGGCAACACAAGAGAGGAGAGGAGCTCTGTGGATCAAAAGAAATATTCAGGCCAGTCACGATGGCAGTGAAACAGAGAGAGGATGTGTGTGAAAGCGTGCGAGCGTGTGTCACCCAAGCTTGTGCATCAATTCCAGGTCTGACAGATGTCCGACAGATGTCCAAAGTCTTGTAAAAAAACAAACTACAACGTGTTTCTCAAATCAAATCTCCCCCAAAAAACAGCCTAAAAGTAGCTAGAACGCAGCTCGAACACAAGGTTGTGTGTGTGCGGTAATCTCTCTAAGGTTAATCACCAACCAATCTTCAAAAGCAGCCGCCGTATCATGCTCGGCCAGATTGCCGACTTTCAGAACTTCTTAGGGACTGTAAAGTGGGCCAGTGAACGGAGAGGGATACTGAGAGGAGGACTGGTGGCTTTGAAAGAGAGTCCAGCCTCAGCAAAGGGTTCTCACTCAAAAAAAAAAAAAAAAAAGGCCAGTTGTGATACATTTATTAATAGTGCTCATGTGCCATATTTTTTTTATCCTTTTTGAAGTGATGTTGCAGACAGAGACAGAGACAGAGAGGAAGAGAAAGAGGGGGTGGGGGGGGGGTCTGTCAGATTTTAGCCTCCGGTCAGACAATATTCCCTCTGGGTGGAGTGGGTCCCATTCACAGCGACCTCAATAGCCCTACACTGAAGTACCTGTGAATGAGTGAGAAAAGGCCCCATCACAGAGTGGGAGAGGGGGAGTTAGCACACAATGTGACAAGCCTCTTTCTATTTTCCTCATGATATTGATTAAAGAGCTCAGGAGAGAGAGAGCACCGTACATGAGGCCCACCATTGTGTGGAGATGAGAGGGCTGGGTGGGGTTGGAGAGCCACTGATATGAATGCCCACAATCCTCTGAGATCTACACTTGACCTATAGGGGGAGGACATAAAGCCTTCAATATGGCCGTCCCGTATACGGACTTTATCGTCTCTGTCCGGTAGATTTCCAGCTCAGTACATTGTGCCTTCACTATGACATGCGGGGCGCAGATTTTTAATTTCCACTCTGCAGACAGGAGGATTCACTCTGAAACCAAGCCCCAGGCAGCAAACTCAAGCCACTGAGCACACTAACCTAAATGCAACAATTTTCCATAGCTTCAGCGGGACTGAAATCAAGAATGCAAAGGATTAGAAGAGAAAAATATGCAGAGAGAGAGAGAGAGAGAGAGAGAGAGAGCGAGAGAGAGAGAGAGAAAGTGAGGAGATGTATTGTTAAAGGAATACTTCACCCACAAAATGACCATTTGTATATCAATGACTCACCCCGTGTTAACTTGAGTTCTTGAAGAAAGCTTTTCTCGCCTGCCTCCACGGTGAACAAAGAATCAAGAGACTAATAAATGAATTCAAGTGAATGGGAGCCGTTTTTATCAGCAAAGATACAGTATATCAAAAAAATCCATTCACAAACTCTCACAAAACTCGTGCAGTATAATCCAAGTCTCCTTTATCCAGTCTTATGCTCACTACTTCCCAAACACATGCATTATCGCTGAAACCGCACTATTTACTGCTTTACTACTGTATAAACAAATCTCACGAGTTTGAGTTTTAAGTGAGAGTTTGTAAACTGATGTTTTGATACAGTTTGACATATGAGCTCTGAGTAGCATACAACGGTATAGAAAATGATACGCTAAATAAGAATAATACATATTTACTGAAAAATAACAAATACAATTTTCTCATTCGTTTGGAAATATTTTGCTGCACAAAAAGTTGTTTTCCTCAGCACTGTTAGAAACATGTCAACAGTCCTGTTGCTCTTTATATTTGATACAGTACAGTTTTTTTTATTTCTTTTAAAGACAGTAAGCACACTAAATGTTTGCATGAATCCATTAATCGTTTGATGGGCCGTCCTTCCATTTAAAGATGTTTATTTAGAGGCAGCACCTGATTGAATAATGGATCTCTCTCTCTCTCTCTCTCTCTCTCTCTCTCTCTGTCTCTCTCTCTCTCTCTCTCTCTCTCTCTCACCACCCCCATTCAGCAACCTCACCGCCAGCCCCCTCACACTCACCCACTCGCTCCCTCACTCACTCTCAGATTGCACATACAGATACACAAACACACACAATCCCACATGAGCCCATTTGAATTAAGAGTGAGCTCTGTTCACTGCCAGAGGAGGTAAACAGAGAGCAAGTGAGAGGGTGAAAAAGAGGGGAAACGGGAAGACAAGAGAGGGACACAAAGCGTCACTGACCGGATGACATTCACACAGTGTTTAGCAGGACAAGCCTCCACGTGTGAAGACAGAGAGTGAGGAGGAGAGTGCCTGAGGAGCCTTGCACCGCACCAAGGCACATAGGAGCCGGGACAGCCCCGAAGGGACACCTGAGCCCTGAAGAGACACCTCCTGAAGTAGTGAGTGAGCAGCACCCCATGGGAGACGGAGTCAGAGGAACACCTGACAGCAACCTGCTGTCGCTCCTCCTCTCCTCGCGACCGGCTCTCACCCCCTTCTCCTCCTCCTCCTCCATCCTCACTCCCTCTCTCATTTGATCCCATCCCTCACTCCCTGCGCAGGAGAGGGATAGCGTGCACTGAGAGAAGGTAAGGGGGATGCATGCATGTATGTTGTTGTCCTTGCAGAGCATGTGTGTGAGTTTGAGTAAGTGCGTCAGCGTCTCATATTTCAACTGGACGTGTAAGTCAGCAACTTGTTTCTTTGGATCAGTTCTTTGTGTGTGTGTGTGTGTGTGTGTGTGTGTGTGTGTGTGCGCGTGTCTGTGTGTGTGTGTGAGTCTGAGACAGATGCAGGGCACTTTTCATTTGTTGCGGGATCGTTTACATCTTGACAGCGTGATGTTTGAAGGCTGTGATCATCTGTGTATTTTACTGCTCTGTCTGTCTTTTCTCTCTGACTACTAATAATTCTCTTGTCATTTGAAAAGAAAAGTATGACTGTGGAGCGGGGCAGCGATCACAGAGAAAGAAAAGGGCATATTACTGTGCGAAAGTGTGTGAGAGATGCAGGCACAGAGGGACAATGAAAGTAAGGAAGACAGGAGAAGGGTTAATATATTCATGTAGCGAGCTAGAAAATCAGCCGTAAAATCCTATCAAGTTCCGTGGTCAATGCATTTTTCCCCGCCATCATCTCGTCAACCCCCATCATGAACCACAGGCCAGTTTTTTGCCCATAGTAGTTTGCGGGGGGACAACGGATCCTGCAGGGACCACCCCATGCCATTTAATCTGTCCCTGCCCACAGATAACAGAAGGCAGATGGTCCTGCCAGAGCACAGGGAGATAGAAGATAGTGAGTACAATGTGCAGACACATAGCACACAGCACTCAACCTGTCCCTCTGAAACTGAGCCTGCATCAACTTCTAAACGAGGGGGCCAAATGAAGTGAAAAGCAGGCAGAAAAAGAAAGGCAGAGAGAGAGAAAGACAAACAGAGAGAGGCTGAAATATCCTTAATTAAAACCCAAACAGTATCCAGAATATATGCAGTCAGTTGACAGTCTGGGATAAACATAATGGAAAGAGGAAACCAGTCTTGAAGAGGAAAAAAAAAAAAGCGCAGAGAGTGAGCGGGACCATCAAAGTCTTGAGCTCCTGTGTTTAAAGGGGAGTGTGTATTTATTTATAGAGGGCGGTGGTTAAGTTCACTAAGCTCCCTCTCTCTGTAAGACCCAGCCTTTTTGCCTTATGAAAATTCAATTGGCCATAATTTGCTGAGGAGCCGTATGCATATTTCATCAGCGGGTGCGTTTTGAAGAAACAAGCCCGCCAAGCTTTCTCGTGTCTTCCATTTTTTTCGAGACTAAATGAGGGGGAGTGTGAGGTCGTGCAGCCGTCTGCTAATATGTGACACATTAGAACCCATTCGACATGGAGGCTAAAGTAAACACCAATCAGCTTCATGTGTCTGGCTAAAACACCGAAACAAATTCATTGCAACCTTGTTGCATGGCAATAATGTGTTTTTCCCTGCTGATTCCAACCTTCTCGTTTCCAGTTTCACTTTCTCCTCTTTTCCTCTTTTCCTCTCTCAGTCTCCTTCCCTCTAATTACTCCGGGATCCAACATCCTCCTCTTCTTGCTCTCCATTTCCACAGCCTTTTCTTCCTCAGCCTCCCCTTCCTCTCCACCCTCCCTTCCATTTCAATCTGCCTCTCTCCCACTGCATGTCTCTCAGTTAAAGCTTTATGGGTCGTTCACTCCCCTCTTTCTTTGCAAGGATAATGAGCAGGCGCCTCTGTGTGACTTTGTAGTTGTACGCCGGTTTGTGAGTTTGGATGTCTGTGTGTCCCGGGGCCCGAAAGACTCAGATGTACCTTCTGTAGCCGCCTCCATGGTTCCACTGTGATTGTCATCTGATCTATAGGGCACAGCACTGACATAATACACCTTGTTAGAGGAAGGCGGGGAGTGTGTTTGAGAAGACTGTGACTTTGAACAAATGTGTTTTCTCTGGGGAGCGAGAGCAACACTGAGACCTATAATCATCCTATCCACTATCACAAAATCACTACCGCACACACACAGTCACACACCCATATATAAATATACACGTAAAAAATAAAAATAATAGAAAAACAATAATAGAGTGTGAAGAAAAATCTGCTCCTGTTAGGTGTTGCATTAAGTATGCTGATTGGATCTGACTGCATCAGAGCACCTCCAGGTGTTGTTTGTGTACCTCAATCCACATCAGCATGGCGTCACTTTCCTCCCGATAAAATGGCTGCTAATACCCGCGATGAAAGATATTTGGAGAACAGACTCATTTGAACTCCCCCGACTAAAAATAGAAATGTAGATGTAAAGGCATTGACTTCAGAGTGATATTAGCAACCCACTTCGCACTTTGAAAAGTAGTGCGATTTTTTTTTACAGCGAGTGTCAAGCTGTGCTATACACACGCATACCAGAGTAATATAGCATGGCAAATTCTATTCCACCGCATGAATAATTCTGTCTGAATAGGATAGGATGTTTCTTCATATCAATGAATCATCAGCCGCCACAGCTCTTTAGTTTCTGTGTGAATGGTACAGTAGAACTTTAACTAAGTGTGTTTAAGTGCATTGGTGTGCGTGTGCGTGTGTGCGTGTGTGTGCGTGTGTGTTGCTGATGAGCTCTGATTGATGCTCTTGACCTTTCCACCATGCGCTCTCAGAGCCCGGGAGATATCCAAGACGTGGTGACTGAGGAAAGTCAAAGAGTGAAAGAGACAGACAGCAAGAAGCAGCGATGGCACTCATGTCCCTGTGCTGGTGTTTCGGTGCAGCTTTGGCACTGTTTTGGGGCTCTTCGTGGCCCCAGGTGCATTCTTCCCTGGCACCTGAGAATGAAGTGCCACTTCGCCCAACGACATGGTTCCCAGAAGGAAAGATCACGTCTGTAACTCTCCCCAAAGGACGAACTCGCAGGTAGGAACAGAGAGGATGGGAACTTAGAATAAAATGAATGCATTCAAATTTTTACTCATACTATTATTTTACTTTTTGTAAGTAAATGCACAAACGTATTAGCATTATAAAAGTGATTATACTTTAATGTTGCAGCTGGTAAAGGTGGGTTTAATTTGAATTCCTTTACATACTACTGTGTAGCTTGTGAATCCCCCCCTGGATCAATAAAGTCTTATCATATCCCACAATAATACATCATAATGTATTTGTTTATCATGTTCTGAAAATCTTAAAAGTATCTAGTCACTAAAGTCATCAAATAAAAAATAAAAAAGTTGAATATTTCCCTCCGAAATGTGGTGGAGCAGAATATGGCACAAGAAAATGGAAATACCCTAGTAAAGTACCTCAAAATGTTAGTACTTGAATAAATGTACTTTCCACCACTGGCTGTGACTGACAGCACATAAAAAGTAAAGTAAGTAAAGATGTTTTTGAAACTCAACACCACACTAAATGACTCCATAACCGTAAAATAAAGTGAAGATTTTTCCCATTTGCAGTTCATGGAAGGCGCATGAATAAATCTTGAGGCCTGATCATCAGATTTGCCCTTGTTTCCACTTCAATAACAAGTCACCAGCCATCGACCGACCACCTTTCAGAGACAGTGGCTGATTCCAGCACCACTGTAGCGAGAGTGAGAGGAAGTCGAGCCCATTTGGCCTGAACCCTACACAACAGTGCCAGTGCTTGCTTTCTGAAACTGGGAGCTGAAAATTGCGAAATGCATCTCCCTGTGAGCTGCAGTCTGTCCACCAGTGCAGTCGTGCAGAACTGCATGGCAAATAATTGAGAGAAAACACTGATTTAGAAATTAATCACTCTAATAAATAAGCCACAAAGCGCCCTTGAGCATGACAGTGTTGCACATCTGTTTGGAAACAACCGCCATCTGCACAGAATCAAGAATAATGATGATTGTAAGGACAAAAAACAAATATTTATTGACAAATAACAGCACAGTTGCTTAACTAGCTGTGAAGGAATTACATAAATGACATAACTGTTAGGGTTTAAATGAGACAGACTTGTTCTATTCAGGCGTCCTTGTGGAGATGAACAGTTCTTAAACTGCTGTCCTTAGACTGCCATCTAAAATGCAAATCTGTAATCCAGCATGCAACAACACTGTCCTTAAAACATCTGATCACAATAAGGGACATAATAGTTTCCATGCTAAGCACGATCCCAGATAGTTACAGCAAACAGGCAGATATCCATCTGACACTGTCAATGCAGCCTTATCATCTGAATCCCAGGTCACCTCCCCTGATCTGCTATCAAATGACTGATCAGCGTGTAGGCAAATGAAAAGACAGCAACTGCCACGTTGAAATTTTCAAGTTTTTGGAAAAAGAAAATTATAACCAGCCCACCATATCTGCAAATCATCCAACAAAAGAGGAAGAATGTTGCACAGTATGCACTGGAAGATATCTTGTCTTCTCATCCATCACCTCGCAGCTGAATTGAAACACGATGTAATCTATTTGACATTCGCTGTGAGGAACCAAGCAACTTCTTCCCGTTATCATCGGTGTTTCTCCACAGGCTATACTTCACACTGAAGAAGAAGGCTGCGGCGATGTCGGTGACTGTCAGTCCCTGTGACCTCCCCATCGAATGGAGCTTGGCAGCCCGCACCCTGAAGGACAAACCCCTCAAGAGCCTGCAGTGTGAGTGAACAGTAAGACCACAACCTGCACCTTCACACACACTTTACACTGCATCTGGCTAAGACGATCAATTAGATATTATCAGTACTATATAACAGATAGGGATTTAGTAGAGGGCAAAGACTCTAATCTTACTTAATTCATGTTTTTAGAAGAGAGTTTACTGTTGGAACCCCAGTTGTAATACAAAAGTAAGGATGATCAAAGTATTAAAAGTCATATAAGGTTCAGCCTGTAGGTCACAGCTTTAATTTACCGTTATATCACATTTATAGACAAATACTGATTCATATCACAGCTGAGGCCTTTTGTTTTTCAAAAAGCGATTGTCTCCAAATTTCTTTATCACAAACTCTCAGGTAGATAAGATCTTCTATATCTTCTTATGAGCGTTGCACCCGTTTGTTTAAGTTCAAACCGCTGTAAATGCTCTATGTTTTTCTAAATGCCACACTGTCTCTGACAAGGACAGAGACAGTGAGTGTGATCATATCTAGTTGTCACATTGCCATAAATTTTATATGAGGCTTTGGATTTCAAAATCTCACAAGACACACAAGCGCTGCCAACAACTCCTGATCCAAATGTTGAATAACCGATAAAAATTAAAACTTAGCTTTTAGTCTGCAATATTTTGTGCAAACAACAAATCAAATAAGCTCACAAGCTAAAAACATACTATAGAGGAGCAGAATTGCAAAATGGCTTAAAACTAAAGTCAGGCCAATAAGTGCTCCAAGTAATTCAAAGTCATCGTATTTCTGACCTAAAAAGGCGTCGATTTCTGGAAAAGAAAATATGCCTCAGAGTGTTCCATGAGCGCTTCTTCAGGTGAACTAAACAAGCTCCTCTACATGGTAAAATAACATTATGAAGTTATAAAATGGCACATGAATCATTCAGATCCTGAGCTTGTGGGTCCCCATCACCAGCCTGAATTATTCACTTTGATTCTGTAACATTTGGTCTCATTTGAGGAGCAATTTCTCATCTCGAGGAGCGATGAACAGTGAAGACTTGTGGTGGCAGGTTTTTTTTGTGGCGTGTTTATTTGCCAGTTGCGTCATTCAAGTGAAGAGTGCGTGCTTCAAAATGACAACACTTTAGGTATGAATGAAAATACTGGCAGCTATTTTTGAAGTGGCAATTGAAATTGTGTTTATGTATTTGTTCATTTCTGAGTTGTTTTGACATTTCTTTATATCAGCCAGGTTCTGAGTGTTCGATTGTTCTTGTTTTATGCAATGTGCAGTGCTTGTGTGTCCTGCATCCCCCAGAATCCTTTTAAAAGTGAAATACAGTGTGTACTCCTACATATGTATTACTGTGCACCTGCTGCAAATGATATACGCACATTAAATGGCAAACGTGGGGATACTTTTTTTTAACCCAAACCATAACCTTTTTCCTAAACCTAATAATAATTTACTAAGTTTAGGATTTAGTACAATTAAGAGTAATTTTGGTGGCTAAACCTAATGTAACTGAAAGTGAAACCTAGTGAAACCTAGTGAAACCTAGTGAAACTGCGACCCTTTCATAACGTTGGATATGCACCTTCTCACCTTTTGTTGGCTGCAGTTTGCCCCTTCTGAAGCATTAGAGTGGTAGTGAAAACGACTGATAATGGCCATTTAATGGACTGATGACATACAAAACTGTATTCAAATACCAGGAAACACAGTAGAGAGAGAATTTCTGTAGTTATGGTTTTTGTCTGGTCCTTTGTGATTGCTGCTCACCAAATGGCAATACTTGTTGCAAATGTGTTTTGTTTCAAAAGTTGAACTATTGGATGCAATATATCTCCTACTTGACTGAAAAGTCCACTCACAGTGTATTGTGCGCTGGAGACTGCAAGTCTGCACTTCACACTTGAGTAAGTTGCATATTGGACAACGATTGGTTTCCAAACCAGTTGTGATGTCACAAAATCATTCATGTACGTCCACGTCAGATGATCGTGAAAACATCGCTGTAGTGTCAAACTCTGCACATAGATACACAAACATCCAAGTGAAGTAACACAGTGATCAATTATTATGTTTATGTTTTCATTTGATATTTCTTTCCTCACAGGGAGCACCAAAAAGAGTATACCAGAGGTGTGGTGGCGAGGTCCTGGGACTGAGCATAAAATGCACAGCTTCACAGGCGATTCAGTTGACACCTACAAGGGTCCTTCCTATTCCCATGCTTCCATCTACATCCTGAGGCTGCGCTCTAAACAGCAGAACACCAGAGCTACAGTGTACCTCCATGAAGGCCTGGGGCCCTCAGGCACCTTCCCTCTGCTCCCAGCTGACCCCAGAGTTCACACATTAGGTGTAGGCATGACCAGTGTCACCCTCAGCTGGGCGCCCAGTGCCTCCATAACTAGCCTCCCACAGACGCAGAAAAGCTATGATTACTGTGTCCTCGTCAACTCTCAGAAAAACTACCCCAGCCTCTGTGCTGCACGAGAGAGCATAGGGAAAAAGAAAGACCCGAAGGAAGAAAAGAAGGAGAGGAGGAGGAGAGTGACAGCGTGGCCCATTTTGAAAGAGTGGTGGTGGCAGCAGTGGGACTCTTACCCTGAACCCCAGAGTCCACCTTCCCCCCTCACTGATGAGTACGCTGATCTCCAGTGTGTGTGTGAGGGGACAGAGAGTGTTTGCACTGTCTCTGAGCTCCTGCCTGAGACCAAGTATTACTTTGACGTCTTTGTGATCGACAGGCTGAACAGGACCAGCATGACGTACAAGGGGACATTTGCTCGAACGCACGAGGAGGCTCGGCCGGCGATCATCACGCTGAGAGAAGGGGAGCTGAGGTGGGTGACCTTCAGCGACAGAGGCTCCGACTCAGAGCAGTTTTTCAGTTTCCATCCTCGGGGCTGGCAGCAGAGTGGCCTCCTCACCTTGCAGAGCTGTGGTGGAGGTGAAAAGGTCAAGGTCACCGTGTCTAGTAAAGGTCAGGTTTTGACCTCCCAGGCAGTGGGGGGAGATTTAGTACACATTTGGCTCCAGGGAAGTCCGTCCTATCTCATCCACTTGGAGAGGGAAGGAACTACCACAGGCCACATGTCTGTTCCTGCAGACCCAGCTCTAGGAGGTCTGATGGCTTCAGTCAAAATGCAGACCTCCTCAGCCTACCACCGCAGAGGGGTCCCATCACTGCCCTCCACCTTGCAGATAAAATCCTTCAACCGGTTACGTGGTTGCAACAGTGTCACCCTGGCGTGGATGGGCACGGAGGAAAGAAGCCTGTACTGCGTGTACCGCAGAAAGCTGGGAGAGCGTGAGGCAGAGGCAGGGGGAGCATCAGCTCTAACTGCGCCCTGTCTGGGACCAGAGTTCCGCTCTGACACCGAGAGGGTTCTCTGCAAGTATTTCCAGGAGCTGAATCCTCGGCGGGCCGTCACTACAGCTGTGATTGGGGGCCTGGAGCCAGGGATGGCCTACGTGTTTGATGTCTATCTAATGAGACGCTGGGGGATCCCTATCAAGTACGCCAGCAAGATGGTGAAGACCAGAAAGGAATGCTGAGCTGCCGCCCCCTACAGGAGGTTTTTAGACTGTCCAAGTTTGGGGAAAAATGAATCGGCCATGGACATGCTGTAAAGACTGACCATGAGAACAAAGCCATTTGACTGTTGTGGAGAGACTGTTACCATAACAAGGAAATATTCCCCCTGGAGGAGAAATGTTTTTATTCAAACTCCACTTGCACTATCCATGCAAGTGGATGGAAAGCATATGAGAAGGATCTGCACACCAGCAAAAGTTCATAACATTTACAATACAACTCTTGTGCTTTTGTCATTTTGTTTTTCATTGTTGATCATGATAATGATGTGCAAGTTGTCCAAGTGCTTATTTTGTGTCGGAGTACAAAGGACAGATGAGTTTTGTGATGACAGAAAGTCAATACAAAAGCAACAACAGAGACTGTGCCAAATATGCAACAGAAACAGATGGAGCAGTAATTGGATAACATCTGAGAGTGTGTGTGTGTGTGTATGTGGGGGGGGGGGGGGGGGGGGGGGTGTTGCAGCGTATATCTCCAGTGCTGCATATTGTACATGCTTATAAAAACAGATGGGTGCAATCTACAGATGCTTAGTTCAAAGTCAGTGTGTATCTTTGTGTTCTGCTTTTGCATGAAGCAGTGAAAAATACTTAGTGACTTGCCTCATTGTCTTTGATGTATTCTTGTGCTGCTTCAAACGCACCAATAAATACTAGGGTATCTGTACTTTCTTGACTGAGTGATGCATGTATGTAAACTAAAGTGTCAAATTTGATTTTCTACCAAATTGTTTTCAGATAGCTTCCACTCTTACTGTAATGGATTGTGAGTTGTGGTTCACATTAATTTGTGACTTTTAATTAGAGATCAAACTTGTATATTTTAGTAACTAGATAGGGCTGTATTGGATAGACTCAGGTTGAAATATTAAATGGAAACTTAAATATTGTTTCCGATTTGGCTTGAAGTAGTCCTGCCTTGTCAGGTTATTATCTTTGTTAGAGATAAATCTGTCAAATAATAACTTATGTATATTTACCAAACAACCCTAAGGCTGCATAAAAGAGATCAAATATTACCTAGGACATCATTACACTATTTTGGCATTATATGTAATACTATACTATTTGATACTTCAAAAAAGTCATGACAGCGTAAAATATATTAAAAGTAAATTCAGTTATTCTTCAATCTAGGGTTAATTTTACAAAAGTGGGAGTTTAGAATTTTTAAATGAAGTCAAGATTAAGTTTTAAATAAAATTAATTCGAATTAATTTATTATTATCAATAATAATCAGAATTGAGGTTAGAATCTAGAGACATATATTTATGCCAGGAACTTTTGAACTTTATACTAGTATAACTCCATTAAATCAACAACATATACAGTACAAATTGCGAGCAAATGAAGACGTGACTTATATACGTAGACTATCTAATTCAAACCGAAGGTAACTTAATAAAAAAAAATATTATTTATTCAATTATTTTCCAGTAAACAACCTCTATCGGCAGTAAAGTAATGTTTTGTTTTTTCTTATTACATAGTCTGACGAGTTCGATCATGGGAACCAATCAGAGGGCGTCTGTCCTTTTTACGTAAGCACGTTGCTGTACGTCCGTGTTTATGTGACAGGCCAGCGCGCCAAATTGATATCGCCAACAAAGGGGAAGCAGAACATAGGACTTATTTAACTTCTTGACAGTCAGACACAAAACTAAACTATTATAAGTCGCTCACACACAGGAGAGGAAATACTTTACCGGATTAACGTGCTCGGTCAAAGCTGTCAGGATGGGTTTGCTCGAGCGGTGCCAGGAGCTCTTCAAGACCTCAAACCTGTACGAGGTGCTCGGCATCAACAAAGAGGCGACCGAGACAGAGATCCGGAGGAGCTACTACAAAGTGTCGCTGAAAGTCCACCCGGACAGAGCTCCTGAAGACCCGCTGGCCACCGAGAAATTTCAGGTTAACTCTCGTCGTTGTTGGCTGACACACACACACACACGCACACAATGAACACAGGTTAGCTTTACTAGCTAGCTAACAGAGCTAATTCAAGTAACTTTAGCTGCAATGAAGAACTACCCCCTGTGCAGTCACTAACTTAATGCCGATAACATTATAGAGACTTTGTCATGTGTTTTTGCTATTTGAAGAGAAGCAGTGATGTTTTTGGATCTTGTATTCCCACTGATGCATTGATTGTGTGCATTTTTGTAAGAGCTTTGGTATATTATAGCTAGGTGCAAAGTAGACTTGTCAGGTATGCCTATATGTTTTGAAAGACCTTCCTCATTTGTATTGATGCTGGTTTTCCAGTTGTATACCAAGCTCTTAGGAACAAAGGAGTCCTAAATATTTTATCCACAGTAGTAAAATTATAGATTTGAGGAGGGATCAAATATTATATGTAATTTCATATCACAATATTGGTACATTATACTGTATATTGTGGGATAACGTTATAGACCAAATAACCAGATGGAAATATCTGTTTTTGGCTTGCCTGGTGAATTAAATATTTTACAGATAGTAATACTTTCTCTTAATCCAGTAATTCCAGGTAAAAATACCTCCTCATTAACTCAACTCTCAATTTTTATTTCTATAGCACCATTTAAACAATAATGCAGCCCAAAGAGCCAGAATAAAACGGCACAAACTAAAAAGTAAAAACAAAAATACAACAATAAATGAGAATTTTGAAAGAATAAAAAATAGTACAATAAAAGTCACTATAATTAATAAATAAAAGTGATTTAAAAAAAAAAATAAATAAATAAAAATAGTATGAAAACTGATCATTAAGACTTAAAAACTAAGGCAACACGTGATGAGGCACCTTTTTATAAAAGCCAAGCTAAATATATGCGTCTCATGGTGTCTTTTAAAAATGTCTGCAGAGGTGGACTCGCTCAGATCCTCAGACTCTTCCAGATCCCAGGGCCACAGTGTGTTTTTGTTGAAATCCTTGTGATGACTAGGAGGCCATCTGCAGATGATCTGAGAGACCTGCTAGGTTCATATCTAAAAAAAACATGATTAATGTAACCTTGCCCATAATGTTCTAATACAAACTTAGTAAATCAAAGGAATAGCTTCCACGGTATAACGGGTATAACAAAATCTGACTATTGATAATTTTTCTAACGTCCCATGCTGTATGGCCATATTACCTAAACCTAATATAGATGTGGCTTTTTTAAAGCTGATAATATCAATAGTTTAATGCATATCCACATCCTATTTCATATTACTTGTATAATGTGTAGGCCTTTTTAATAATAGTACAGTAATGTGTGTGTGTAAAGTGGAGTATCACCTACAGTATATGTGTTTTGCCCTCTAGGTGTTGGGAAAGCTGTATGCGGTGCTGAGCGATAAGGAGCAGAGAGCTGTTTATGATGAGCAGGGGGTGGTAGATGAAGAGTCTGACGTCCTGAGTCAAGACCGCTGCTGGGAAGATTACTGGAGACTGCTCTTCCCCAAGGTAGCGGAGCACAGCAGGTGTTTTCTTTATTGTTGCGTGACTTAATAATGAGTCACACACATTGCTTTTACTTTGTGGTACACGTGATGATGTGAGACCTAGAGTGAGTCACTTCTATTCCAGGAATTTTATTATAGATGATATACAGTCGATGGGGATGTATCACTGCACCTGCCATGGTACAACACATATAAACCGACAACATAGATGTACCCAGGGATAATGGTGGATTATTGCAAATATAATATTTTTCTACTAGTTTATTTGTTGCAGCATCATAACATTTCCACATAACATCATTTTATTGCCTTGACCAGCAGCTGTCATTTTATTTTTCTCTCCATCTCTTAGATTACAGTGCAGGACATCCTTGAGTTTGAGAATAAATATAAGGGCTCTGATGAGGAGAGTAAGGATGTGATCCAGCTGTATGTGCAGCACCAGGGAAATATGGATGCCATCACAGCCTCGGCCATGTGCTGCTCCCAGGAGGATGAGCCCAGGCTCTGCAGCATCATCCAGGCTGCCATCGAGAGCGGGGAAGTCACAGCGTTTCCAGCATTTACGCAGGAGAGTGATAAGAAGAAGAAGTCTCGTAGGAAGAGGGTGAGAAATGTGTTGGCGTTGGCCAAAAGATGCCTGAAAAACATTTACACTTTTCTACTTGTACTCTAATGTGATTGCAATTGACCTTCCAGGCTGATCGAGAGCGACAGGAAGCAGAAGAGATGCAGAAAGAGATGGGGCTTGGTGATGAGGACGACAGTCTTGTGATGATGCTTAAGGTAAGATATTGCATACGCACTTGTATGAAATTGTTAGGGGGTTGTTTGTTTTCCTTTCTGTCAATAATCATCCTTTCATTCTTATTTTCCAGCAAAAACAAAAGTCCAGAGAGCAGAATTTCAACAGTTTTCTGTCTGACCTGGAAGCAAAATACTCCAAAAAAAGTGGGTCCAAAAAAGCGAAAAGAGGAAAAAAGTGAAAAGGATACAGGCTCGGGTTATAGCAGATAAATGTGACACTCTTTTAGATTTAAGATCATTCAAAGTATAGGTATGAGCAGCAGATGTTGAACTGTTCCCTTTTCTGTATTTTATTTTATCTAAAGTTGGAAGTTGATGTGACGCTTATCAAAATGTAAATGCATCTTTTATTTCTTGTCATGCATGTCTTTTGTTGTCAAAGTCTTCATAAAACACGAATAAATTCATATTTATATACATTATTTGTACACAGCTTTTTATTCTTTTTGTATAAAATGGAATCAAAGAAAATGCATCCAAGAAAAGTTTTGATTTTCAAGCTTTGTCACCTTTTGTAGCATGGCTGTCCGATATATTATTATTTTATTAATGAATGAAGGGAAAACTAACCCTTGTGCAGTAACCCTGATGTCACCTGTCAAAGCATCTGCACTTGGCTTTGCTCAGGTAATGAACATTTTACTCAAATACAGTATAGTACAGACATGATGAATGAATTCCTTGGTTATTTACAAACATTTTCTTATAACTGCCTCTTGTATTCCTACATTATCTTGAGGTGTAGTAGTAAAAGTATGTGGTCTGCAGAGATGTTCCCTCTTCTGATTTAAATTGAGCTTCAATGGAGACAAAGTCAAAACACTTTCAAACTATCATCTCTGTTCTTAATTCATTCTTAATTATTATTATTTTTTTTTTAACAGGGCAGTTGAAAATAGTTTATTATAAAAGATACAGTACTAAACTCTGATGTAGCATCAGAGAGGGAAAAAAGTGCTTTTTAATTGTATCGTCTTTATCCCTGTCTGGGTGGATGCGTTATTCCCTGCATAGTCATTTACCAGTACAACAACACACCACGGATAATATACTGTACATTCACATTTAAATAAATATATACACACATTCAGATCATACATACATAGTACAAATATCCACACATACAGCTCATACTGTACATGAAGATGGAGTTACTGTGTTTGGCAGCCACGTAAGCTGATTCCTGTAATACAAAAATAGGCCTCTTAACAAAAACTTCACCAAAGCAGCATAATATTTAAAAAACTAAATCTGCTACTTCTGGTAAAAAAAAAAAAAAAAAAGAAAAAGTTTGGTGGGCACGGATGCTGCAGAGTGTTGCACTTTGTTGTGGGAAATAAAGATGAATGGCTGAAGGGTCTGGAAGCTAAACTACAAGCCAGGTCTGCTGGCTCTGGATGAGATGCCTCCCCTGGTGTAAGACCGAGGTGGGACTGACACGGGCATCAGTGGCACTGCGGGAAAGAGGACGGATAAAAACCTCAAGTTAATGAAGATTCAGAACCATGGACTTAAATCATCTTAGCAGCAGGTACATTTTACTTTAAGCCAGCTGCAGCAACCTCTTTCATTCATAGTTTATCTAAGAACCAAGTCTGGAAGTTCATGGAGTTTCATCCGTGCTTTAATCTACTGACCTGGGACAGGGGCTTGTGGGTCCGGCTCCTCTTCGTCTTTGATGGGCGAGTGCCCCAAGGGGTGGTGGGAAAACGAGTCCAAGAAAGATGAGCTGCTGATGCCAAGACTGATGCCAGTCACACCAATTCCAAGAGAGTCTGGCGGAATGAATTAATAAATGATGTACTACAAAATCCATATCTTTCACTGGCTATGTACAGTTCAAGTACATGCAAAAAAAAACATAAAACAGGCAGTTAAAAAGTAGGAGGATCAATATATAGTATCAGTGATTCCCAGGGGATAAACATTTAAAATATTTAGCTAAAAATAATGGATAAATGACTGAAATAGACATTGAAAAATAACAGATAAACACTTGAAACTAAAATATCATTGGAACATGAACATAAGGGGTGATGTTGATGAACCGGTACTTAAGTTGGTCTGACAGGGTAGACTGACAAAAACGTTTGGGAGCCACTGTGGTGTATCACGTTCGTTTTTCCAGGAGCATTTTTATGTTTATATATTTAACAATTCAAGTTGCATTCCTGACCTGTGGCCACAGAAGCTCTGCCAGGCCGTCCCTGCCCGATATTGTCCAATACTGTGAAGGAACGACGGTACGGAGTGTCCGACTGAAAACAAAACCAGGGGTCAAACATACTCAAACCACTAAAATAACATCTCCATTAATCATAAAATACAGAATATAAACTTTGCCAACTTATTACTTGGCATGCCACATGCCAAGTAATAAGTTATTTATTATCACAATGCCCTGTGATAATAAAGAGCACCTCACCCTGTATGTGTGAGTCGTGTTGGGGCGAGAGAAGACGTCCAGTAGGTGGTGACGATCCCTTGGTATTGAACTGCCAGCTTCGTCATTTATAGCACTGTGGGCACGGCTGGACGGGCCTTTCTGACGCTGGTCAGACGGAACAATGGACAAGATGTTATCCAGTTGTTTACATGCCGTTTACTGCATTTGATAGATGCTACAATACAATTGTTTTAAGGCTGTATACTTTAACACTTTCGGGTTACTGTTAGATTTCTTAAACATATTGTCAGAGTAGTTTCAGGGGTGTTGTTCTCTACCTGTGTAGGTTTGCACTGCTGCCCGCAGTGAGAAGACTCAGGGTCTCCAGTGCTGATGGGAGGAAGGAGTGTGTTCCTGCTCAGAGGCAACAACGGAGACGTCAGGCGGTCGCTGGCTGTGGGTCTGTGGAAGAAGACACACACTTCAGTAACGACAATAAGTATAGATAGATTGTTCTATGTTGCATCTATGACACTAACATTTATATCTTTGTGATAAGGCCGTGGGAGTTGTTAATATTCACAGCTTAGGTGTAAGGATGAAAGCCAAAGTTAGAATTTTACTTCTTGTGATAGTGTAGACACTTTTTAAATAGACAACAGATGTGATCAGATAAAAGTAGATAAGGTTTGTTCTCTAGTGCTGAAATTAATTATTTCGCCAGAGTGCTATAAAATGTTGAAGTTACCCCAGGATTTGTTTGAACAAGATTCTACAGTGACAGTAACGTGGTATTAAAGGAATAGTTTGACATTTCGGGAAATGCGCTAATTCGCTTTCTTGCTGAAAGTTAGACGAGAATGTAGCCGATATTGGTGACTGCAACTACACATTATTACAGAATATTCTGATTTCTGTAATAGGACAGACCAGCAGAAACTGAAGGACCAGACACACAGAGACATACCCAGCTTGAAACAAAGAAACTGATGTTGAATGCACAAATAAAATGTACTTTAATTGATATGTTATGCTGAGCTAACTATGTTTTAAAAGTTTTGCTTCAGTATGATGAGTTTGATGAAGGAAATTAGGGTTTGTCAAGGTGTCAACTCCCCTCCCACAACTTTCTCCTCTTCTCCACATGCGAGGACCCCTGAAGCTCATCCACACTGACCTGCATTGATGTTATGTTATTTCACTCATTTCCTTTGCATTAAAGTATACATAGGCATATATAGACATATATATGCACAAGTGTATAAGTATTTGCCATAGGAACAAAGGTTGGCATCTATTATGTTGTGTGACTGTTTAATTCATTTTAAATTAAATTGATCAGGTTTCATTCAGCGGTTGATATCAAGTGTTTGTTAACGTTCTGCACGAATATTTCTTGGCCATTGACTTCCTGGAGTTGAGCCTCCATGGTAATGGCCGTAAAGGGAAACCACAAAGGATTTTACGCTTCAGTCTTCGATCTTCTCATCTAACTCTCTGCAATAAATTGAAAAAGCATAAAATGTTGCACTATTCCTCTAAAAAGAAAAATGTCATAAACGCGCTCACAAGTTTAACATTAGTTATTGAGATACAGTAGTTGTTGTATTTGCACAAGCATTGACATTCTACATGGAAGGAAAATTACGTGGCACACTTTACGCTAATACTCTTTCACCTGTGGTTCATAACAAGTTCATCTGTGAAGTTGGTTTCAAACAGGAACTTCTATCAGCGCCTATTGCCCTCAATCTACCACCCCCCCCCACCCCCCCACCCCCACCAACCCCTCCATTATTCTCCTGCAAGTTGAAACGGAGTCAGTTTTCAAAGTAATCTCACTCTGCCTTCGCACAACTTCAGACACAGTAGGGGAGAATGAGAGTAAAAAGCAAGATAGGAGTTTGGGTGGGGCTGGCAGGGTTCCCATGATACTAAAACTCACAGACGTGTCCCGCGGATGACCTCATCCATGGATCCCGCTGCGCAGGACTGACTCAGGCTGGGAACCAGTGGCACGAGGGTTCGGGGAGGAGGGTTTCTGCGTCGGGCAGACTGTGCCGGACGGGACAGCGAGGACGAGCTCTGTTCCAGGGCTCGGCGAGGGCGAGGTTTGCTGGAGGGGACCACGCTGGAGGCTGGTCTGTGAGACGCCCGCTCTTCTGGCTCCCTGTATGGCAAGGAGAGAGTGGAGCACAATCGCTGAAAGGTGCATTTCCGCCTGCTGCCAACTGACTGTGTACTCAGACCAGGGACAAAGACATGGCACGAGTGTCCCTCTATAATGTG
Source organism: Bovichtus diacanthus (assembly GCA_943590825.1). NCBI lineage: Eukaryota > Metazoa > Chordata > Actinopteri > Perciformes > Bovichtidae > Bovichtus > Bovichtus diacanthus. Next base: position 6,085,025 of record CALSBV010010813.1, read on the forward strand.
TTTACCTGTAAATGGAAAACAGGAACTACATATATTCCTCTTTTCATTCCCATTCAAAGTATTATGACTAAACAAATGTGTATTGGCTGTGTCATTGATTTAGCATTTTGTTTCCCCATTTTGGCACCAATGCTTATTGGTTTGAAGAGTAAAATGTGTGTATACTGGTTTCTATCCAGCACTCCCAGGTTCCTCTGCTGCAGAGGGATGCTGTGGATCACGATGAGGTCATTCAGGTTGTGCTGGGTCGCTGCTGCTCCTACTGGGACCCTTCCAGCCTGGGGAATGGTGTGAGATGAAGGGGAGGAAGTAATATGATAGATGGAGCGTGGGGAGGGTGAAAGAGAGATAAAAGGGAAGAGATACAAAAAGACAGGAATGATTAAGAGAGAGGGAAGAGGGGACAGGAGAGATAATATAGGAGGAAAGGCAGTTCAGATACAAATAATGTATTTAATGAAGGCCAGTGGCCACATGGTTAGGTAATTCCATATGTTCAATACAGCATATTGTCAAAGAAATATCATGCAGTGATGTCCCCGTATCTGCCCATAAATGCAACAAAAGCAATAACTAACAACAAAGCATTCCAACAATCTTGATGTGAAAATAAAGAAAGATAAAGCAATAGTAGTTCATGTTCAAATTAAGTTGCAGTTAATCAAAAAGATTAACGGCGGTGATGCATTCGGGTTAATCAACAGGCACAAGCACATTTATTCTAAATATAAAGATAATGAGCCATCGATTTGGCTCTAAGTGAGGGTGTTACATACAGTGGAAGGCCTTTTCTGCTTTTTGGATTTCCGTCTGGACTTGTGCTTTGAGCCCCTTGACTTTGTGTTCTTTAAAAGGGAAAAGGCATGACCAAAGGAAGATAGTGGATGTAGAATAAGAGAATGCAGAGGGGTGAAGAACAGAGAGGGAAATAAAGACGGACAGAAAAACAGGGGAAAAGAATGACATAAAGAAGGGAAAGTTACACAAAAGAAACAAAAAAGGTACATAACACACATTGGCAAGGTGAAGGGCAGAGAGTAAAGAGGGAAGGAAATAAAACAGTGATACAAGTTAATGAACTGGAAGCATTGAAAGACTGAAGGAGCAACAGGTAGGAGTGAAAAAAGTAGAGAATCAAGTGACTCTACAGCCAGCTCAGAGCTCAGTTAGGAACGTTGAGCATATGTTATTTAGTCTCCTCGAGGCTAAGTGATTCAAGGTCAACTTGAGTAAGACATGTCTTCTACTACATACATCATTGTATTTTCATGTTATATATTGCAGTAATTATTAAAGTGAAGAAAACTCAACTCAAACTCATTTTATTCAAAGTAAAATGTAAACTTTTGTTTAGGTACAGCAATTTGAGGTGATTTATATACCTAAAGGTCACTATTTTTATCATTATTGAATATGTTTGAGTGCATCTGTTAAAAGCCCAAATAGATGACTTTTTAAAAAGGAGAATTTTTTTTTGTTTGTTTTGAATTGATCTGAACATGCTGACAGTGATGAAAGTGAAATGAGGCTCCCGGTCTATTCCCCCAGACGCAGCACCCTGCTAACTCCCAGCCCACCCTCAGACCACTGACCTGGAACTGCAGGCCAGCTGTGAGCGGGGGCACCCTGCTCTGGCTGAGTTTGGGCAGCATCGTGGGCAACATGGAGAGCAGCATGAAGGGATTCTGGGAGTCCTGCTGCACGGGGCTCAAGTTCCCAGAAACCGCTTCATCATCTGCCAATCACACATACAATCACTTACAAATACTGTGTGCATTGGTTTATATCAGTTAGGTCGAATGCATGCAAAATAGTTCAATTCTGCCCTACTTGAGGTGCAGCATTCCCAGTGACGTTGAACCAGCTCTTTCATCCAGCCAACCAGCTGTCGCCACACATCATCAAACAGCAGGTCCAGAACGGCCTGACGGCGACACCGGTATGGGGAGACAGGGGGCAGACAGTGGTGCCTCCGAGCCGACTCCGAACAATCCTGCTCCCACTCGTCCTCTCTGCAGAAGACAGATATAGTAAATCATTTTAACAGCCGAGGTTCAGATTCAGATTCTTAAATACGAACATTACTGTGTAGCATGAGGAAAGTGAGTGACTCACAAGTCCCTGCTATCAAAGGCCAGGTATTCCTCCATCAGACCCTCCACTTCAATCACTCGCGGCTTGTCGTGACTGCTGGAGCCACTGGAGACGGCAGGAGGCTCATCCAACTCTGCTGAGAACGACTTGATCAGCGCCGCTCTTCTGCCCAGCACATTCAGCCTTTCCCCAGAAGACAATGGCACACATTGTAAACCATATACACATAAAGTGGTACGGACACAAGACCGCCCACCCTGTATGTTTTCTATAAATAATAAATAAACTCGAATCCAGCTGACAACTCCAGGCTGAACAGCAGAGGGGAAATCCTGACACAAACCTTTACAGTACAAAACCAGCATGCACATGCTCACACGAACACACACTGCATAGTGACATTAACAAAGTGACACAATGTCCTTTATGTCAACTTAGCTAAAATGTGGCAGTCCTAGCGACTATTCAGCACAGCTAGCCAACATGCCCACAAACTTCATTAAAAAGCCTGAATATCGAGGTCACAAAACCACAGAGTCAGCCAAGACTCCTCTATAATTGATGCACTAATACCAGTCATATATGTCGGCCAGCAGCCATTTGAGATAAGGACGCATAATATTTCTGACAAATTTCTTTAAGCGAATGAACAGTTCCTTACATCAAGGAAGTGTATCTAACGGGTGAGCGTATGTGTCCTTCTGACATCAGACACTCAAATCAGTGAGTCAGTGCAGTTAAAACGTACTCTGTGCCAGCCTTATCTTTCTCCAGGGACTTCACACTGCTCTCTTTGCCTGCTGATGGGCTGCATGTCCCTGAAGTAGCATACCACTGGAAGCCCTCATCACTGGGACACATCAGCTGAGTCCCCAGGATCCTGACACACACACACACACACACACACACACACACACACACACACACACAATGAATATTTTTTAGTAAAATAATGATGTTTTCATTCCAGAATGGACTTTCTTTTTTTTTTTATTAGTGTGGAAAACATACCGAAGATGTGGGAATCGTGTGGCCCAGTGCTGACATTCATCCTGCAGCCCCTGGAGTATCCCTCCCCCGCTGCCTCTCCCCTCGTACAACTCTTTGTCGATCTCCTCAAACATTTGCTGCACCTGTCGTGACGCTGCCTTGTCGAACTCCTGTGGGACGGAAAAACAAAAAGAGACAGAGACACAGGAAGGAAAGCTAGTCATTCCTCTGTTCTCATACACCGGCTCTATGACTGAAATCTGCTTCTTTTCAGTCAGTTCATCAGTTATTGGCAACACATCGCCATTCTTTCTTTTCTTTTTTTTTATCTCAAGGCAAGCTTCAACATGCATAATAATTAGCCCTTATGGCCCTTTATGATGTGTGTATGTGTTTGTGGTCAAGCAGGATTGTTCATATGCTATAAAAAATGATAGTGAGGCACAGAAAGACAGAGGTGAGTTAGTAACGAGTTAGTTCACGTTACTGAGTTGTTGTTATTTTTCTTTCACAGAAGCAGCTTGAGCACAACAAACTAAATACATCACTGAGTCCTGGAAAAGTTTTGTAGGACAAGCTGAGGCTAGAAAGCAAAGCATAATAACAAACCAATACCCAGTGGAATCGCACTTTGCATATACAAAGAAGTAGCAGACAAAGAAGCTTCTAACGTACGATACAGTCACTGGTTGCGGGTTGTTTTTTGGTTTTCCACAGGTTTGCCAAAAGGCGACAGGTGTTAGTACGTAAATCAAAATCTGATATTAAAATGTGCATGAAAGTATGTCTGAGGAGTCTTTTTTTTAAATCTTTGCAACAGAATAACAGAGAGGATGGAACAATGCTAGAGGAAAAAGAATGCTGTGCGTGCCAGCTTGAGTATGTTTCTTGTGTGACTGACAACGTTAGTCTGGCATCATCTCTTCACATTAAGATCTCAGGAGTATACTTACATCGTAGCCCCAGGAGAAAACAGAGCTCCTCTCTGTGGAGATGCCAGTGCCCGTGGAGCTGTGGATACCTGACCAGGACTGGTTGGAGTCTACAGAGATGACGGTGGGACAGTCAGAGTGGCCTGAGGCAGCAGACGTCTCTGAGCTACATAGAAAGGACAAGGAAGTTGTGAGGTTTATGTAGTTTGAGAAGTAATGTTTCATCACATTTCATGCAGGGAGAAAGTTCCTAATCTATATTTCCAAACCTTACTCTTTCCGAATCAAAGCATTGCCTGTTTCATATATACCCAGTTGATTTAACAAGTATATTCAAACACCTGGACTCTGTTTGTCACAATATAAACCAGGTTTCTTTTATGTGGCTGCAAACCATACCATCTTACTGGTGGTGGTTGGTGACCTAATCAAAGTGGAAAATAAAGGGCAAATGTCAAAGTAATTGAATATTCTAACAGCCTGACTCATAATTTATTCTTTTAACCGCACATCTTGAGGAGGCAATGTGATATCAATTAATCCACTGCTTCTGGGTGTCTGGTTTCACATAGCGAGAGCCGTGAGAATCAGCTGTCCACTCAAGATGGTGTAAGATTACAAAACGAGTTATAAAAAGAGTATGTTTGTGTTCTAGTTGCAAGTAGTTTCATCTTGGCCTCACTCTGGCATTGCCATGGTTTATCTCCATGCAGAACAAGCCCGGGTTGCCTGGTTGTAGAGCCACCAGGACTCAGTTACCTGTTGTGAGCGGAGACAGCTTCCTGGAGGTCATGGAGGTAACGCTGAGGCGTTTGGTTATCATCTGCTTCTTCTGGGAGGGGGTGGTGGTCGAGGCTGCTGCGAGACAACCCGCGACTGCATGAAAGACAGATTCAGAACATTATCTCAAAAAGTGAAATGAAACAAGTGACTTTGTAGTAACATTTTGGAAAGGCCAGCAGTGGTGTGTTTAATGTCAGGGATGGGCTTACAGTCACAATAACATGACAAAACATCATGACAATATGATTCAAGCAGCTGTCTTCACAGGGGGTTGAATCCAGACTTGAGTAAAAACAGAGTTCGATGTGCAAATAATAGAAAATATGTTGTTGATGTATCTATTTAAAAGGATCATACTGGTGGTTTTGCATGTCTTAGCCCTTTAAATATAAATTATGTATACTTAAAGCAAGATATAAGACTACAGATCAACCTTATAGTTTTAGATATTATTTTGTTAATAGTTCACAATTCCATAAATACCCAACCAGACAGGCTAAGAGTCTTCATCTTGCTTTTGTATAAAACATCC
>CALSBV010010813.1:6090755-6150296 GCA_943590825.1 Bovichtus diacanthus
TTTTTTTTTTTATTAGTGTGGAAAACATACCGAAGATGTGGGAATCGTGTGGCCCAGTGCTGACATTCATCCTGCAGCCCCTGGAGTATCCCTCCCCCGCTGCCTCTACCCTCGTACAGCTCTTTGTCGATCTCCTCAAACATTTGCTGCACCTGTCGTGACGCTGCCTTGTCGAACTCCTGTGGGACAGAAAAACAAAAAGAGACAGAGACACAGGAAGGAAAGCTAGTCATTCCTCTGTTCTCATACACCGGCTCTATGACTGAAATCTGCTTCTTTTCAGTCAGTTCATCAGTTATTGGCAACGCATCGCCATTCTTTCTTTTCTTTTTTTTTTATCTCAAGGCAAGCTTCAACATGCATAATAATTAGCCCTTATGGCCCTTTATGATGTGTGTATGTGTTTGTGGTCAAGCAGGATTGTTCATATGCTATAAAAAAATGATAGTGAGGCACAGAAAGACAGAGGTGAGTTAGTAACGAGTTAGTTCACGTTACTGAGTTGTTGTTATTTTTCTTTCACAGAAGCAGCTTGAGCACAACAAACTAAATACATCACTGAGTCCTGGAAAAGTTTTGTAGGACAAGCTGAGGCTAGAAAGCAAAGCATAATAACAAACCAATACCCAGTGGAATCGCACTTTGCATATACAAAGAAGTAGCAGACAAAGAAGCATCTAACGTACGATACAGTCACTGGTTGCGGGTTGTTTTTTGGTTTTCCACAGGTTTGCCAAAAGGTGACAGGTGTTAGTACGTAAATCAAAATCTGATATTAAAATGTGCATGAAAGTATGTCTGAGGAGTCTTTTTTTTAAATCTTTGCAACAGAATAACAGAGAGGATGGAACAATGCTAGAGGAAAAAGAATGCTGTGCGTGCCAGCTTGAGTATGTTTCTTGTGTGACTGACAACGTTAGTCTGGCATCATCTCTTCACATTAAGATCTCAGGCGTATACTTACATCGTAGCCCCAGGAGAAAACAGAGCTCCTCTCTGTGGAGATGCCAGTGCCCGTGGAGCTGTGGATACCTGACCAGGACTGGTTGGAGTCTACAGAGATGACGGTGGGACAGTCAGAGTGGCCTGAGGCAGCAGACGTCTCTGAGCTACATAGAAAGGACAAGGAAGTTGTGAGGTTTATGTAGTTTGAGAAGTAATGTTTCACCACATTTCATGTAGGGAGAAAGTTCCTAATCTAAATTTCCAAACCTTACTCTTTCCGAATCAAAGCATGCCTGTTTCATATATACCCAGTTGATTTAACAAGTATATTCAAACAGCTGGACTCTGTTTGTCACAATATAAACCAGGTTTCGTTTATGTGGCTGCAAACCATACCATCTTACTGGTGGTGGTTGGTGACCTAATCAAAGTGGAAAATAAAGGGCAAATGTCAAAGTAATTGAATATTCTAACAGCCTGACTCATAATTTATTCTTTTAACCGCACATCTTGAGGAGGCAATGTGATATCAATTAATCCACTGCTTCTGGGTGTCTGGTTTCACATAGCGAGAGCCGTGAGAATCAGCTGTCCACTCAAGATGGTGTAAGATTACAAAACGAGTTATAAAAAGAGTATGTTTGTGTTCTAGTTGCAAGTAGTTTAATCTTGGCCTCACTCTGGCATTGCCATGGTTTATCTCCATGCAGAACAAGCCCGGGTTGCCTGTTTGTAGAGCCACCAGGACTCAGTTACCTGTTGTGAGCGGAGACAGCTTCCTGGAGGTCATGGAGGTAACGCTGAGGCGTTTGGTTATCATCTGCTTCTTCTGGGAGGGGGTGGTGGTCGAGGCTGCTGCGAGACAACCCGCGACTGCATGAAAGACAGATCGAGAACATTATTTCAAAAAGTGAAATGAAACAAGTGACTTTGTAGTAACATTTTGGAAAGGCCAGCAGTGGTGTGTTTAATGTCAGGGATGGGCTTACAGTCACAATAACATGACAAAACATCATGACAATATGATTCAAGCAGCTGTCTTCACAGGGGGTTGAATCCAGACTTGAGTAAAAACAGAGTTCGATGTGCAAATAATAGAAAATATGTTGTTGATGTATCTATTTAAAAAGGACCATACTGGTGGTTTTGCATGTCTTAGCCCTTTAAATATAAATTATGTATACTTAAAGCAAGATATAAGACTACAGATTAACCTTATAGTTTTAGATATTATTTTGTTAATAGTTCACAATTCCATAAATACCCAACCAGACAGGCTAAGAGTCTTCATCTTGCTTTTGTATAAAACATCCCGTGGTCAGTTTTATATCAAAAGCCGCTGAGTTATCTTGTGGAATGAAAATGTATACTTAATGAATTTCTTGATGTCATTGTCTCTGAAACAAGCAAATACTTAAAAATGTATTGCTGTCAAAAACATTAGAAGACATAAAAATATTGAAACTGTTGATACTGTAGTGTAAATACAACAAGTACTCCTGCATCAACTATACTTCTACATTCATTTTATAGGTGACATTTTGAACTGTCCAAAGCAGGCGACAGACCTTGTTGGTGTGGCAGATGGACTATCACTAACTAGATCAATAAAAATATTATTTTACATTGTCATTCGATAGTCAATCACTTTCCTCCAGTGTGTAATAAAAGCATTCAGCCTCTGGCAGCTGGGAAACCGTGTTCACGGTGCTCAGTTGGTACAGTATCAAATTCAGCTCTAACCCTTTATGTTTGATACTCACATTTCAAGTTTGTGCGATACAGGTCTTCTGTTGTATCGTGAAATCATTCTCCCTCGTCTCCGCTTTATAGGCTCAAGCCCTCGTCTCTCATTCTTGCCTCCACGTCCTTGGCTCGCTGGGAACAGTTCAGGGGGGCGTGTGACATGTCCTCTAGTCCGCAGATAAACACCCTTAGTGCAGGGAAGCTGGACGTGGCTTTGGCTACAGATGCTAACGTTGTTTCTAACCGTTGCAGCTAATGTTAGGGGGAGGCTACGTCTAAAAGTAAGCTAGCTAACGTAACATGAACGGAAAGATAAAACATCAACAAGGCACGAGCAGCATTGTATAATTCCTCAAAAGGCATTTCCTGCTAGATAAACCTCGCTACACTAAGTTGGCATATTAAATGGTTTAGAAAGTAGGTTTACATCTTAAATATAACGTTAGTGGAGCTAGCTATCGCCACCTCAGAGGAGTTCCTTGCTAGCACCAGCAACAACAATAATACGGCTGTCATGGATACGCAGATCCGTATGCCCGGGGTTTCATGGGAAATAGATTTCAGACTAACACCAAATAACCGTTGGATCGTTGGTTATTTCACTACAACTCCCAGAATCCATATCGACACCGTGATTGCGTTCGTGAAATGTAACCGCTTGCCGTTGGTGTATTATGGTATGTCGACTGAACTCAAAATGCGCATTATGTAATTAATTATTAGATTTTTAATAAATTCAGTATAAATCTGTTTTATTTTTGGTGTACATTTTGTATGATTTAGGTTGCTTTTGTATCTGTAGAACAACGTAATTTGGTTAAAATAAAACGTAGGAACTATTATGTGTTACAAGATTGGGGTAGTCGAGTAGAATTCACAGAAGGACCTAAACAGTGAAAGGTGGCGTGCTGGGAACGTACGTAGAAATTACAAAAGTTTAATGTTTTTCCTGCATTAAAATCTTTCCGGACTACATCGACATATACCTCTCATTTAATAAAAAAACAAGCCAAGGTAAGGTTTACTGACACCTTTAAGAGATTGTCCTGAATATTAACAGTAATAGATTGTTTGTGGTTCACTTAGCTGTTATCTAGCCTTTAATGAATGCTAATTCTCCACTCTTTCTTTCTATTTGAATCTAGATACTATGGACTCCCTGCAGAGGAGAGTTATTCAGGAGGACGTGGTTCAGTACAAGCTCTTCTTGATCCAGCCAGACGATTCAGCTTCACAGCAGACTGAGGAACATCTCACACATCTAGTAGAGGAGATTTTGGCACAGGTTGCCCCACTCCTGATACAATACATCTGGCAGCATCAGTCATTCAACCTCAAGTATAATCCTGAGAAAGGTACAGTCTTATCAACACCTCAGAGAGGAATTGATTTAAATATATTGGTACACTCTGGCTTTTCTTGGTTATGTTACCCAAACTGAAGTCTGATTTATGTTATCTTTATTGACAGGTGGTGTCCCTGCTCACATTGGAGGTAGCACTCAGTTTGGGGATAATGTTGAGGACGAATGGTTTGTTGTTTACCTCCTGCAGCAAATTACAGAGGCCTTCCCAGAGCTTGCAGCCAGGTGAGACAAAATGTTAATGTATAAAGAATATAAAAAAAAAACAAACAAAGATTTGATTGCCATTCCGGAGTGCTAAAACATGGATCAATTTCAGGTGTCATTTGCTTCTCTTTTCATGTTTGTGTGTGAAGAGTTGAGGACAATGATGGAGAGTTTCTTCTGATTGAAGCAGCAGATTATCTTCCCAAGTGGCTGAATCCAGACACCAGTGAAAACAGGGTGAGTTAACCATGAGATGGCAGTTCTTCTTCTTCAACTTCTTCTTCTTATTATTATTATTATTATTATTTTTTTTTTTTAATGGTTTGTGGTCTTTTGTTGTCTTTATCACAGTTGATATATCTGTTTCAAACGACTGTACCAGTGGATTTACCTGCCTTAGCACTTTAAATACAAATCACGCATATTTCTCATTACTTCTGACCATTTCCTAAAGTATATCATAAAATTGTCGATTGATATCCCAAACCTTATTTGTTGGATTTGAAACGTGGTAATCATCACATCTGCATTTCAGTTATGACCTGGCCGAGTTTCAAAACTCTTCCTTGTTGCCATGTTTAAGGACAATTCATCTTCCAAGTCTTTCAAAAACACTTTTAATGCAAAAATCGACTTTACCTCATTCATTTAACTTTTTATTTTATTTTTTAATAACATGCAATAAATGTCAGTGCAAAGCTTCTCAGCAGTCGACTCTCAAATTTCAGACATTGGTGCTTTCTTGAGCATAACAAAAATAAATCTTAGTCCATAAGAAACGGCATGATTTCAGCAAATCAATCATGTAGCAAAAAATATATCTCACTGTATGTTCTCTCAAATAATCTTCCTTATTATTGTTTTGTTTCATGTCTCTGCTAGTTGATGTTCATACTTTAGTGGAATAGAGTGCAGGGATGACGTGTTTTTGTAGGCCAACCCCGGAAGTAAGCATTGAACCGGTTCCCTCGACAAAAAGCCAATGTGATCTTTACATTGGCTTTGGCAAAGAAACATTTATGATACTTAAACGTTTTGGTCAGCAACATAATCTTCACAAAATCAACACCATTTTTAGGATTTTTGAGGTGTGAATTCAATCGGCAGAAGTAAAAGTATAAGCCTTCATTGTTGTGCTCACTCTCTTTTGCAGGTCTTCCTCTATAGGGGAGAGTTTCATATTCTGCCCTGTCCTTCAAAATCCAATCCCATGGGGGTCTCAAGAGATGAAGTACCAACTGTGGCACAAGCTACAGCACTGCTCTCCACCCACCCAGAGGCCTGTCAGGCAAGCCCCAAGATTTGTTCAGCCCTGAGGAAGCGATTAGCGGGGTGAGAAGACCTCCTCACTTGTTAAAAGTCTATTTTTAATACACAAATGTGATGCAAATTCAACAGCATTGACAAGTATATATGCTTTCCACTATGGATGCTCTGACCCAATCCTCACTTTATGTGTCTGTATGAGACTAGCCGAATCAAATTTGAATATTGAAAATTATAAAAGTTGCATGATAAAAAAAAAAAAAAAAAAAACAATAGCAACATCAGCCTGTGGTCATATTTGGTCTGTATTTTCACACTAAAGAGGAAAAAAGTCAAATGTCCGAATGCAAGGTTTCAAGTTGCAGAATCAGTGTTGGATACTTTTTTACTGCAAACTTGATAAAACATTTTTAGAAGCCTAAGAATAGCTTGTTAACTAGACTCATAGATATTGTATGTAAGTGGATAAAAATAATATGCGACTGGTATCAGCAGGTACTGTTAATGTATCACTAATGAAAAGAAAATCAATCTACTCTCCACTTAGGTACCCAGAGAAGATTAAAGCTGGCCTCCATCGCGCCCATTGCTTCATACCTTCTGGCATCGCCATGGTGTTGGCACAACGACCAGACCTGGTCGCTCCTGCAGTGTCGGCATTCTACCTGCGGGATCCAGTAGATCTGCAGGCGTGTCGAAGCTTCAAGACCTTTCCTCCTGACACAAGAGTCCTCGCCTCGGTAAACTCACTTAAAGACTTTATGATTGTGGCGCTTTAGGCAAAGTAAGGAAATCATTTTCTGAATACTGCTTCTATGTTGTATAGTGAAATCACTGTTGGAGTTTGAGCTTTTCATTAGTAGGTTTCAGCTTTTGTGAAAATGTCTTCAAACCTTTTATACAAACTCTAACCCTGTACAATACTGTATGTATATGTACTTGCAGGTGACATTCACCCGTTGCCTGTACGCCCAGCTGCAGCAGCAACAGTTCACTCCCGACCGGAGGAGCGGCTTCACCCTGACTCCTGCCTCTCATCCCCATTACAAAGCACATGAGCTCGGCATGAAACTGGTGAGCCATCATCTCGATTCATAAACTATTGCATTTGGTTGGACACAAGATGGCCTTTCAGTGTTTTATTTAACTATGTGTCTGTCTGTTTCTCCCAGGCCCATGGCTTTGAGATTCTGTGCTCTAAGTGCAGGCTGCCATCATCAGAGCCTGGTGCCCCCGTCAGTTGTAACCCTCAGTGGAAAGGCTTCATGGAGAGTCTGAAAAGGAACAGCTTCTTCCGGGTTAGTCACACTTTTATTTTTTTTTTAATGTTGAGGTCAACGGGAAGCCTCATCTGGAATATTATGTTAGGCATAAATGCACAAATATGTGATTATACTCAGCATTGCTGTGTAAAGTTATTTTATTGCTCTCAAATGCAGGAAGAACTGGAAGGTTCGGCTCATTACAGAGAACTGACAAGATCTGCGGAAAACTTCTTCAAGCAGTCTGTCGCCTCAGAATCAAGGTGACGACTGTGGCTGTGCATGCGTGTGTATGAACACTGTGCCAACACTGTCTGACTGTCCCTATTGTGTGTGTGTGTGTTGTCTCAGCGCTATGTCCCCGGGTGAGGAGGTTCTCCAGCTGCTGCACACCTGCAGTCCTTTAAACTTGGAGGAGCTGAAGAAACAAGAGTCACAGCTCCCCCAGGAGGACAGTGAGTGAACATTTACCTCCAACCAGAAGGTTTTTTTTTTTTTTTCCATTTGGTTTGTTTTTCTCTGCTTGTCGGCAGGATTCCGAAAAAACCACTGTCCAGATTTTCATGGAATTTGGTGAAAGGGTCTATCATGGGCCAACAAAAAAAAAAAAACATTACATTTTGGAGCAGATCGAAATCACGAGGGGGGGTACACACATTACTTCTCCCTTTTGTTAACATTGTGAGATAGGGCATTTGACCATGGCGAAGGTCTGTGCTCTCAGAGGGCCCGGTCTACTTTGAAAATGAAACGCTCTAGAAAGGCATTTGTAAAAAGTTTGTAGATTCATCCTTTTAAAAGCACATCAATTTGAATATGTCCGTTTATATTTGGGTGGAATGGTGACCAGTCCTGACTGCAGAAATAGTCATCAAAATTTGTGTTATGTATAGTATGCTTGTGGAGATTTGACTTTTTACTACTTTACTTGCGTAATGTATCGCTTGTATTTCATTGCTAGAAAGTAGATATTGCCTTTGTCTCTGCCACCTGGGATTTTTTGATTCCTGCCAATTTCTTTCAGTTTCTGGTATGCATCCTCCATTCTCAACCCCTTCTCCTTTTCAAGTATTTCCCATAATTATCTATCTTTGTGTCTATCTCCAGGTGACAGCTGGCTGGATATCACAACTCAGGATTTGGAGCGTATGTTGCAAGAGAGGAGTGGGGGCAGAGCTGATGTTGGCAGCCAAAACTCCAGTTCGACCAAACAGACACAGCATGTCGGGGGTGCAGAGGAGAGGAGAAAGGAGATGGAGGATGACAAGGAGAAAGAGGAGGCCGGGTACAGCCTGGTAGCAGTCAGTCAGGGAATGAAGAACTTCCTCAGCGCCATGTCGTCGCATGAGGGTGCTGAACTGCCCTGGTGAGACAGACTGACTAGTATAGTATGTTGTAAAACATGCATTGTTTCCTCTTCATGGTCTGTCTGTTCTGCAAATGCTAGTGCGGTCACAGTGCATTGTCCCAACAAAAGTCTTTCAGTTCAGGTTTCACATTGTTTCTCTCTTTCGTATTCCAGGAGCAGTTCTACTCAGCCTTTTAGTTTTGAACCTGACTCCATGTCCAATGCACTGGACAGACTACTAGGTATGTAGTGATGAAAGGTGTGGAACAGTAAAAAAAATAATGAGCAGAAACATGCCACATCTTCCTGACTCTTGTCTGTTGAATTTTTATAGGAAGCACAGAAGAAGAGCTAGATTCAGATGATCTAGATGACGACGATGATGATGATGACGACAATGATGAGGAAGAGATGGAGGAAGAGGGGTCCTCTGGTCACGCAGAGATGAACGGGACAGACAGTTTGGACGGCCTCAGAAGATACATGGACCAAATGGATCAGGAGCTGATGAGCACTAATATAGGACAAAGCTTCAATCTGACGGTAAATTTATATAATCACTTTTAACTAAGTTAAATTAAATGAACTTACATGCACAGTGGCCACAGAGGCCAGTGTGCGAGAGTTGTTTTTGTTAATGTAATGTAATGTGTGCGCATATGCATGGTAGCATATCTATATTCTTTATTTTAAAATGTTTTAGTTTTTTTTTTTTTTTTACTAAATGTATTGCTAATCTGATTACGTATCAGCGTTCCCTTTATTCCGTTACTCCCCAAGCCTGCTTATGGAATTTCATTTGTTGAACTATATTTGTCCTTTCTGCAGAATAACAAGGCAGGCTTGGACAATGGCTCCCCTCACCCCTCTGCCACGGACAGTGTCCCGAGACATGGAGGGATGGAAGAGACAGAGGAGGAGATCCAGCCTCTAGATGTCGATCTCAATCTGGTCACAAACCTGCTGGAGTCCCTGAGCTGCCAGGCCGGGCTGGCCGGACCGGCTTCTAACCTGCTGCAGAGTCTGGGTATTCACCTGCCACCCAACTCTGACCCCTCGTAAAGAACAGGAAATAGACTCGGATACTGAAACGTGCAGCAAGGATCCGCATTTACAGTCGACAAGGCTACTCTTTAAAGCTGTTGGCTGAATGCCTTCATTCACATTGACAACACATCTGTTGGCAAAGTACTCATGGATGTCAAAGATGTCCCGTGGAGCTTTTATTGAAAACAAACACAGTTTTGTTTACATTTAGTGTTTCTCACTGAAACTTATTGTGCGCTCTGTAAAACTGTATTCTTTAGGAATGATAAACAGGTTGGGTGCATTTCCTACATCATAAAACACTTGCAAAAATCTTTTGGATTGGACATGCATTATTTGTTGTTTACAGTTAATATTAAATATACACAAATACAAAATGGGAAAGAAAGCTCATACATGTGCACACGATACATTAATCAAAAATACACATGACACAAATTAGCATAATACAATTATGTACAGGGTTTTACTATATGTTTTTCTTTTTTGGTCCATATTAGTGTGCAAATTGTGGTACAAAATGTCATTCTTTTTATAGGCTGTCCCTATCAATTATGTGTGATTGGAACATGTTTATGGCAGTGTAAAAATGAATGCATTCATCTTCAGTTTTGGTTGCAGTGTAAATACAGATTGTTTTATGTCTGTGTTGCCACAAATCGTTATATCAAGTTTTTAGTCGTGTTCCTTAATCAGCCGAATGTAGTCTCTGACAGTCTTGAGCTTGTATTTGGTTAAAAAATAATTAGAAAAAAGCACATTTGAGGCAGGATGACGCAGAACTCTTCCTGCAGAATACATAACAGAAAAAGTCGTCTAAGCAAGGTGGGTTTGTAGAGGATTTTCACTACATGCTGCTTTGTGTGATGTTGAAATGTGTGTACTGTTGGTGTGTTTTTTTTTTAAGCACTTACATTTGATTGTTAAACAATAAATATTTTTGGAAATAAATTCTTATTTCAGTATATTTACTTAATGTACATATTCAATTGTAATACATACTTTGAGGAAACTAATTAAATAATATATTCTTAAATTAAGGCATAATTTAGCTTCTGGTAATAACTTAACTAACTAACTCAAAGAGATTGGTGTCGGTACCATTTAACTCTTTTCCTCTAACTCTTTTTATCTAAGAAACCTTAGCAGTCAGATTCATTCAAGGTTAACTTCTGCAAACAAACCTCTGGTTAAAAATGGATTTAGTCAATGATCTGAGTTTACATATTTTTAACACTGTTAAATAAACGCCATAAAGCATGTTTAAACAGTCAGTGTGCACGTTCCTCAGCGTCGTCCCTTCTCGTCTGAAAAAGCCGTCAGAATCATTCAAGGAAAAAAAAAGTTAGTTTAAATCTGTCAAATTTAAATACTGTAAAGTAAATTATGTCACATTTACAGTAGGGCCCAAAAGGCTGTGTCCACTACCAAGAACTCTGTCATTGTTTATCGCACAGTGATTTTAAAAATACATTTCCAGAATTCTCTTCGAATGTACACAGTTTTTGCATAAATACATTTTAAAAAGTTGCTTTTTATTTTCTGCGTCTCTTGTCCATAAGACAACATTTTCCTTCGGGATAAATAAAGTTCTATCTTATCTTATCTTATCTTACCTAACTAGAACAGGGCAATCTTCATTTAGGAGGTTTGGGAGAAAGAGAGACGTATTAAAGGCATATGGAGTATAATATTAATATTAAAATATATATGTAATGCAATAAAAGAAAGTCTTCATTTATGTCATTTTCAAATGATGTAATCTTGACCTGTCAACTGAGTACTGGCTAGAAAAGAAAAGAAAAAGATCTACAACGTTTTTACTGACCCAACTGTTAATCATTAGCTTGTTTTGCGTTTGCAACATGCTTCTGTATTTTATCTCAGTGGCTCAGTAGCACAACTTACTGTGAACTCAAGAAAGAAGGTGACGTAACTTGTCATTCTCCACAGAGTAAAATGACACTGTGGTCATTGATGTGAATTAAATTACAATGTGTGTATGTCGCAGTAAAACGGTGCAAAACGTTTTTTTCTTAATCCTTTGAAACTACAAAAGCTGGAGGAACGGCTGCACCACCTGCCTCGCTGACTGTAGCAGTGCAGCAGCAAGCGGTGAGACACACAGAGCCGCCATACCGACCAGGAAGTTCAGCACCATCCCCAGCAGGAGAATAGCGAGCAGATATCCATGGAAGAGCAGGCTTTGCCAGTTGCCGTGACTCAACACCTGCCAGGGACCGTCCGGGTGCAGCAGCCACAGGAGGCCCAGCGCCCAGCTCTGGTTGACCAGCTGGGTGTAGTAGATGTCAAAAATGGAGGCTTGCGCATCGGGGGAGTGGCGGCGCTCAGCCTCGGACACTTTAGCAAGCCAAGTCAGATACAGACTGTGGAGGATTAAAGCCAGAGGTGCATACATGTATTCCAGAGGCTCCACACCTGACACACCCTGGGAGGCTGCAGAGAGAGAGGGGAAGTTCATTAGATGTCAATTTGTTCTGAGGTGAAGAACCATCGGTTTCACCTCTAAATAACATTTAACCTTCTTTACCTGTGATGACAAAAGATGTCCCACCCAGGATAGAAATAAGTACAGAGATTTCGATAGATGGAGGGGATGCAAGCTTCTGAGAGAAACTGAAACCCACAGTTACCATGGGCAGCAGAGGCAGGATGAGGGGGAAGAGGCCGGCATAGGAGCTGCCAGCTTTGGCCCACATGGCCAGCACATCGTGGGTGCTGTTACAGATAGAGGGCACCAGCACCCTTTCACCCAGGGACCTGGAGTAATGTTTCAGTTGCACCAGACCCAGGAGATGGAGGAGGTTTAAGACTAAGAGAGAGACCAGAACCTGGAAAAGATAATGTCAATATAAAGAGTTACAGTATATATAAAAAACATAAAGCACTAAAGACTCAAATAGAAGGCAGAAGTATGTTAGTCTTACTGATATGATGATGAGATAAACTACACCAGTCACAACGACTCATGTGGGTTATGGACATGAGGCAGATTTCAATGAATTTCTAGTGTTTTTACAAAAGAAAACATTGTGGAATGCACTAAAAATGAATGATCTTTGGCAACGTTTGGCACCCATGACATAGTATATAGTGTTATAGTATATTCATTTTCTATAATAATGAATGAGAAAAATTCCTGCAAAACATTATGCATTGTTTGTCATATTTTAGTATGATCACATAAAAATAAACACATAAATTCAAACATAGGTTCGATCCCCGGCCTCTGCAGTCAGCATGTCGACGTGTCCTTGGGCAAGATACTGAACCCTAAATTGCTGTGTGAATGTGTGTGAATGGGTGAATGCTGATGTGTTGTAAAGAACTTTGAGTGATTGCAAAGATTGGAAAAGTTCTATATAAATGCAGAACATTTGCACATGACTCATTCACAAAGTAATTAGCAAACCATTATATGGGGCCACATCTAACTCAGTCCTTTGGTTAAACATCTATTTGGAACAGGTGTTAATCAACACTGAACCCTTTCTGTCACAACCCACCACTAACACTATCACATGCCCTTCTGTCCTTCAAACTAACACACACACACACACACACAGCAAAGACAAAGTCATAATAACCAGCAGACTACACTTCATTGTACAGGTATGAAGTTAACTTCATAATTAATGATTAACATCAATCCAATAACACTTTTTGTTTTAAAGAATTGTCAATGAATTACACATTATTGTTATTATTATTATATGTTTTGCATTAATGTACATACAGTAAGTGCAAGTTTTAAAGAAATATACATACGTATATATATTTATATATGTATTATTGTTGCCTATGTGTTGACAGATACACTATAAAGGCACATGTGACTGCACTTTAAGCAAATACCTTGCTGCCAGGACACACACACAATGCTCTGTGTAAACTAGACAGCATGTGAGGGATAGAGGACACTGATGTTGTTTAAATAACTAATAAAATACACAGGTAGCTGGGAGCACACACAGAATGCCTACATGTTTGAGTGATTCATTCAGATACAAGTGTGAATCATCCACCTACCTGGGCAAAGCAGAGAGCCACTGCATAGGGGCAATGGTACTGAGGGATGAAGATGCTGGCCACAAAGTTTCGGAGTTTGTCCGCCAGGCCGTATATCACCACGACCACCAGCGAGAGTGTGAGAACCTGGGGGTTCAGTGCGGGATTGGACAAAAGACTCTTCTTTGCTGAAGCACACCATCCCCTTCTCCACCTCCCTGAACTGCACACAGGAACTTATTGTATGAATCATGTAAAAAAAAAAAAAAAAAGAAATATATTTTTAGTTTAAATACCAAAAGCCAAAAACTAAGCCATGGGCAGCAGTAGCTCAGCCCGTAGTCCCTGAAAGAGCAAGTACAGAGTGTGGATCGGTACATGCATTGCTGCCCACTGCTCCTAATACTAGGATGGGTTAAATGCAGAGTCTAAATTTCACTGCGTGTGCTTTGCTGCGTGATGTGTGAAGATAAAAAGATCAAAGATAAAGATAAAACATTTATTTGATTAAAATCCTCCTTTTTCCATTTCCATAAAACCAAATGAGGCTAAAAACAAGAACTGCATTTCAGTTGATCTTAATGGCCACCTACCAGAGAGGGTTGCTTGGTTTGGCTAAATCAAGATGCTGTATATGTTTGCAAATAAGGTTTGGTACAGTTGGCTTTCTCATTTAACCTGGTTCCCAGAATAACAGAAATAATATTACCTTTTACCTGACAGACATGCTGTCATTTTGTGCAGAGAGTACTTGATGCTGGGATCTGTTGTTAGTAGTCAGTGTGGGAAGAAGAGAAATTCACATGACTTTAACATTAAAGACCAGTAAGACAACCAATGATGTCCCCGCAAGAACAACAGAAAGGAATACCCAATGCAGATTAACTATTTTAACATAAATGTGTCTTATATTTAGGGCTACATTTGCACCATTGTCACTAGCAAAACAACCCAGGTGTTATTGTTGTCTTGTTCTTATTTAATTGTAGTAGTTTGAATTTGTTTTACCCAATGCTACTCACCTATTATGTTTACTGCTAGTGTGTTTTTCTATTTATTATTTTTATTACTTCCGCAACTTTAGTAAACAACTTACTTTGTTTTTTAATTCTGTTTTACGTCTTTCCCATGCTGAACTGAACCTAGTTAATTATGAGTCAGGAAATAAAAAGAAATAAAATTATATTATATATTAAAATAGCCTCCTAAAATAATCTTGTTTAGCTAAATAACAGAATATTGGAGATCTGTATCACATGTACAAGGAATTAAAGAGGGATACGCGTATGATAATAGGTATGTAGGTAAAAAAAAAAAAAAAAAAAAAGCGTCTTGTTTTTTTTTAAAATGACATTTTAGAAATACTCATATATCACAAGCAAAGGGACACTTACGGTATCGTACGGACCCAAATGATCTTAGGCTATAATAATAACATTGTAAAAGTCATAGGCTTGTAACACGTCTTTTAATTTTAAACATTCGGCAACGTTTTCGTAGAGACGCAAGAAGAAAGCGCGACAGTAGAAACACAACCTTTACTGACCATCTGAAATCCCTCCTCAAGCCGTATTCCATCTTCAAACTCCAAACATCCCCTTTGAGTGGCTAACCCTAAACTACTAATATAATATTACAGTTATACTGTAATAACAAGCCTGTTATCTTAACAAACGTGTCCCTCTTACTGCTGAATGATGCGCCTCTGTGCGCTCTGCTCCCTGCTCCGGGCATTCACCTCTTTTGTTTTCTCACTGTGTCCAGATGGACTTTGGTCCTCGACTGTTTATTTTCCCATAATTATAGAAGCAATGCATTCCCCGTGCACAGTAATTATTAAAAGTTTTCCCCGAGAAACACGGCAACAGAACAACTGTGGAACCCATTAGGATCTTTGTTTGCTGACACATTTCATTACACATAATGCGTGATAGTGAGAGTTAGCAGCACCGTGAGAGGAACTGTGTCATCATATTATGCACCTAAAATTGATAAGAGACGTTTACGTTTATTGATATACCTTCTGTTGATGAGAGAGTAAAACCCAGGCTCGGTTTTTTTCCAGTGTTAACAGCTGTTTGTGACATTCCTGACACTTCCCCCCCAGATTTATGTTCCCTACCCCTCCTCTGTGTGGATCCATGTAGCCACACAGACCTTTATAGAGTCCATGAGCCACATGGCTGCATGAGGGAGGGTCTGTTAAGTAAACAGCCTCATGATGGTGGAGGTGCACTGTGGACCATTGTGGGCCCTCTGATTGATCCAGAACACTATGGCAACAAACCTGTAAAATGCTTTATTTAAAGGCTCCGGGTGCCATTTAGAGCTTGATAAACATAAAAAATAAATTAAAACTGCTAAGTATGATGTGTGCACACTGGTATGAGCGATATGTATGTATATGTTCTTCTCTCAGGAGGGGGCAGTCATACTCTGTGTTGATGTTGGGAGACACATAACCTTTGTCTCTCACAAAGCTTTGGACACAGGTTTGTGGGAATTAAAAGTATCATGAAAGTAAAATGAGACAACAGGTATTTTAGATGATTGAAGTTATTGTCCAAAATAAGACGGTTTGATATGGCTGCAGTGTGGCACATCTAACACTTTATAATAGAAATTAGAAATAGTGAGAAAAATAGAAATAACTAAATCAAAAGAGCGAACCAGACAATGGAAATATTTAAAACGACAACAGGAGGTATGGGTTGTGTAGTCTGTGTCATGTAAAAAGAAGCCATTAGCAGGAGCAGTATAATACATCAGATCAACTGTTTGATTGACACATGACCATACGTATGAAAGCCTGTTGGAGCTGGAGGGGTGGAGAGGCTGCCACTAAAGGAAAGTGAAGAATAAGTGTCGTGAAGGTGGAGGAGATGTGACGACATGGCTGAATGACAGCTGAGGTGTGCAGCAAAACAGTAAGTTTCAAAACTTTGCTTATTTCAATGAAGCAACTAGGATGAGGTTAAATACTTTGCATTGGCGAGGAGTTTAAATGTAATAGTGGGTATTATAATATATGAAGAAGAAGCTGTTGAGCATTATTTATTATGTTTCTGAGACACTCGTTAGTTGTTATCATGGATCTGTCTTTTGCAGGTTTGTGGAGCCACATTTTTTTCAAGGACATAAACTGGCTGTGGATTTATTTTCGGCTGTTTTACTCCTTCTGCCCTGACCATGTACACTGCAATTATGAGGCAGTGAATGTGGGTGAAGTAAGACTCCTATTAGGTCTCTCCTCCATCACCTGTCACAGCCAGCTACCATGTGGCCCTCTAGAGCACTTAACCGTTACTGAGTTTCCAAGACTACCAGCTAAATTAAAGGCAAGGCTGAAGCGGGGCTGAGTAAGAATCACGGCAACAACAAACAGTCCATGGTGGGTTTTTTTCAAATATTTTATATTGTTTCTTGAGACACTATTTTTTTATGAAGGACTAGTGGGAACTTCTGATGCATCAAATTACTTAAAAGGAGATGGGCGTAGTACTGTCCAGGTAAACAGTTCTGCTGGGGTTTTTTTTTTACCAGCCATGACAGCGACGCTGGTGTTGTTTTCGCCTTGTGAGTCTGAGTGTCTCGTCATGCCAAAATGTCCTGGAGACACCTACTGTAGCGGGAACTACCACAGAAGCCGTTTTGAGTCATTTGCAAAGTGTTTCTGTCTGTCTGTCTGTGGACAGATTTTTTCACTGCGATAGTGAGGATTACTGACCAGCATATGTGTACTGTAGGTCCAGTAGGTCCTTGATAGCTCAATGCTGCGCTGTGCATTTGTTTTGTGTCACCTAATGTTGCTGTGTTACTGTCTTGAGAAGGCGCTTCTCTATGTGCACGTGTCTCTGTGCTCGTGTCAGAGTGAATAACAGTTGTAGAGCGGCCTCCAGAGATCCTGTCAACACAGTGAGCAGCATCTGTGACAGAGGTCAATGGTACTGACCCGTGACCACTCCTCCGTTTTACCTGTTCAGAACCAAGGTAAAGGGAGTATTTTTTACATCTTTATATCTTTGCCTTCACACACAAAACTGTATTCCCACACAACTACACACATGCACATACTATACTATACTTTTTGTATTTCTTCTGCCTGCAAGTAGTGTGCGAGCCAGAGGAGGTGCTGGTTCCTGCTCTTCCAGTAACAGCTTGTGTAGAGAGAGGCTACATCACCCCGCAGCAAGTGTACAACCTGCTGAGCGCAGAGGAAGGCCAGCCCGCCTTATACGACCCTTACTATATTCTCATCTTGGACTGTCGCATTACAGAGAGGTGAGTGCTGCACGGATACACCAGTGCTCATATATACTGTATAATATACTGAATGTATGACTAGACACAATAATGGCAACACCTGTACAGTGACATATAATCCATCACCAGCACAGTCTGGCCTCAAAAGTTACCAGCTTTGAGTCAACACATCTATTTTCACAAAGTCGTATGGGAGTTTTTTTTGGACTTTAATATTTGTAACCCACATAAAACAATCCACAAATGCCTATCATGAGCCACAGAGATTACACTATCCACAAACATGTATTTTATTCTATTTGTGTTGTGTGAAGTCATATCCACAAAAAGGAAAATTAAAGTACATAATCATGACCTGTTCTTTCCACCTTCAGGAGGATTAAATGGGCTCGGGGCTACAGACTAGGAAAGACTAGGAGAGTCAGAGTTGTGAGAGATGAACACATTGATGTTTTAAGTCTTGTCATGGAATTTGCTGACAATAAAAAATTCTAGGACATTGCCTGCCTAATGCTTTAAGAAAGAACATAGAAGAACATTGTGTAGAGATGCTGTTGCAGGTATGATACATAATCTATATGCATGTGCACATTATAAATGATTGTGTGTGTCAGGTACCAGGACAGCCACGTGGTGACAGCGCGGGCAGCTGTGACGGTGATCCACCCTGTGCTGTCTTATCAGCTGTATCGAGCTGCAGAAGTATTCTATAATACTGCTGTATGCAGAGGAGGGGTGCAGCCCAGGTCAGCAAAACACATTCAGTCTCTACCAACAGGCTGACATTTTAGGCTTTTACTGAATTGTCTGGATGAGTTGCAATAAGTTGGTGATCCCTTTTTTTTTTTTTTCATATCGGTCAAAATTGAAATGTGTCCAATATTTAGTTTAATAACCAAATACCTGTAAAACTAATAACATTCCCATCAGCCTCAACTGTACTTTGTGCTAATTAGCAACGTGTGCATGCTAACTCACAAAACTAACATGGTGAACGTTACATCTGCTAAACACTTCACACCTTCCGTCGCAGACTGAAATCCCATCTGTGTTGACAGCACCTTGGACAAAACAAAAAAATTACATTTCTATTTCTGTATATATCTGCATTGCACAGCTTTTGTTAAACTTGCACAAAAAGAAACAGTCAAATTCACGTAGATCAGCGCTAACAGACAGTTACAGTGAAATTCTAAGCGTCTTCAGAGAGTTGGTGGTAACTGAAGCACATTTATAAGGTGTGTCTGTTCAAACTGATGTATGTGGGGATGCAGGGAAAGGATGTAATGACAGGTTTGTTATGAAAAAGAAATGAATTAACAAATGATGTCTTCCCTCTTTCCCCATATCCTGGGCTTATATTTTTTTCTTTTCTCTTTTATTGCCTTATTCTTGTTGACATCTACCTGGCTATCTGTATTGATTTCTTCTCGCTGTCTGTGTTCTGTTGTTTCTTTATGTCTCTGCCTCTTTCAGTGGGCAGTGTGAAGGCCAGGACAGACTCCCCCGACCTCCAGCGCTGTTTCTTCCAGCTCAGTGGTTTGGGAATGGACCCTGTCATCCTGCTGGGGGGATTCTCAGCCTTCTATGCCCTCTACCCTTTCCTCTGCACACAACGTATGGTCCTGCTGGAACCTGAGCGGCACACCCTCACCATCTACCCCTCAGAGATCCTGGAAGAAGCTCTCTACCAGGGCTCTGCCTCCCAGACCTCAGACCGCAGAATCACCTCCATGAGCGACATCCGCCGATGACTGGAGTAAGAACAGGAATGGAAAGGAGGACACACTGGACGTTGTTTTCCGCTACAGTTCACATTGAGAGAAAGTTTCGAGTAAGCTGAGACTGAACAAATAAGAGGTGGATCGTACACTGCAAGAGACTGTCGAAGACTGGATAGGAGTATTTCCCCCATAAGTGTGACATTAATCTTGCTTCACCACACCATGTTTCTTGCTATGCCTCAAATACGACAATAATCATACAGGTGTTTCATTTTATGACTTATGTATGCACTCAGCATAATACATTTCCTGTTATGAAATTTTGCTTGATGATAGTTGATAGAACGTATACATAAGAAAATGTGTTTATAGCATTTTAATTGAGAATAATCCTTGAAGAGGCAATAAACCCTTCCAGTGCAAGTCCAACATTTTGTTTGAGTATACGTGGTGGTAGAAGAGATAGCTCTTAATAAACACAGCTGGAGAGATTCTGGCAATGGCCTATGGACTCGTAATGTTAGTTTATATCAAGAAGCCTGGAAACATAGGGATGACCTCACATAGGGAAAGCCATTGAGATTTAGTTTGTTGAGATTTGATTTTTTGCATATGTTGCAGTCAGTTTAACAGTTTGCTCTCTCTCCCTCCCTCTCTCTCCCTCTCTCTCCCTCACACACACAGCTCCACCCTGTTGAACTCAGTATCAGGCAGCAGGAATTCCCTCCCTCCAGTCACACTTTTTGGTCGGGAGGAAGGAATTTTCTGGAATGTGGGAGAAAGAGGAAGGGGAGAGTGAGGGTGAAAAAGGTGAAAAAGAAGTTTGTCAAAGTTAAGGATTGCAAAAGTAAACTAAAGAAAACATCAGTTTGAATGGAGCCAGTGAACCTCGGGTGCACATGCATAGTGTAAGCTTTATGTCAAGGAAAATATGTGGCACATTTTCAATTGGTGGACATTAGAGCATGGGCCAGAGTAAAAAAAAAAAAAAAAAGAAAAGGAAGGCACATCTGAGTTTTGCAGCACTATTGGACGACATTAGCTACTTCACACACATTTCTCTTTTTACATTAAAACCCCCAAATTCTCACCCATGACTGTTTCACCACGGCCTAAGACACCTCCCCTTGTAATTCACAAACGCCAGCCCCCAAAATCTAGTAGCAGGAGACTTTATGCATGTGAGAATCTGCACGTAGCATTCAGACTTTTAGGAATCCAGTCCTTACCACCAGCAGATGGCCAACAGTGCACCGAAACATCACATATAGGACGGACGAACCACCAGACTCCGTGTTCATCTTCTTCCCGGTAACTGCGACGGGTCCGGTTGGAGTTGAGACTTCGGAGGACCAGACCACCGGTGGGGGGACATACATTTCTGCTACAAGATGCTCTCGTTTAGGTAAATATTGACTCCTGAATCAGATAAGATAGCAAAAGTGAAACACTTTTCAGGTAACCTTGCTTCTTATGTCTCGCGACAGTTATGAACGGTCTGTTTTTAGTTGTTTTTTTTTTACCGTAGTTTCTGTTTTCAGTTGCGACCGTTGAGCATTAACGTTAAAGTTAGGTTAACGTTAGCTTGCCAAGCTAGCTGGAAACTAGCTTAACTGGATGCAACTTTGATATTTGTGATGGTTCTCGACAGCAGCGAAGAATATTAGAGGAGTGAACTGGTTTTAATGGAGTCACATGAGCACAATTCAGTCAACGTAGTTCAAGTCGAAAACAACGAGGAAAGTAAGCCGAGCCTGGATTGTGCCTGAAACTTGCGTCAATGTTGTGGCATTCCTGTGCAGAGCAGCGTGGGATGCTGCTGCTCTCTCTGCTCTATGTGAAAGAGTTCCTAACATTAGCATAACAAAGACAAACAGATTTATTTTGTTAAGACAATGCAGCACATTAACAGTCTCATGGTCTGCCATATCACACACTTCACTGAGCCCCTAGCATTAGGCTGTTTGGGGATAAAAGCGAACATTAACGGGAAACTTTTTTTTCTTCTTTTTTTTTTTTTTACGTTACATTCTTGGTTGTTGATTAGCTAACTTATGGAGTAAACAAACCGCGTCCGCTACCTTCCAGATATTAAAAGACCCCCTGCTGTCAGTGAGTTTTGCAGGGGTTATTTGGGGGTTATTCCTGGTGAAATCAGTTGGACTCCATTGGATGGTGTTCAGTCCTCGCACGAGTTTCCCCGGCGGGGAGGGGCGAAGACGTGGCAGTCCTCTTCCATCCACGTCCTGTGTTATCTGACTCCACAGCTTCACTCCCAGTAAAAACTTGGAGAAGATTTCATTTCACATGCAATGTCTCTGCGAGGAAGCTATTAAAATACAATGCAGACCGAAGAGGAGCAGTCTACTTTTGTTCACAACTGCAGAGACTTCAATGTTGTATGACACAATGCATTGAATAATTCATATTTCGCCATAATGTCCTGTAATGTTGAAAACGATCTTACATTTGTAAATTGTACTTGCCCTGTAGGGATTTGCACTCGTTTGTGATTTGTAAAGAAAATAGCATACTTTACATACATACAATAATAATGGTAATTTTATTATTGATTCCCTGCCTGTTTTTTTACCCAATTGGAGGCTTAGTTTTCTGTGTATTCTGTTGATAAATGTTTATGCCTTGACAACAATTATGAGATTTCTTTCATAGCTTCTTTTGTTTCTGTGTCGTTTTTTTTAAAAATCAAAGAGCAAGGCTTCTTCTGGCATTGGTCATCCTGCACAGTTTTTTTTAAAACAAATAATCATACAGGAGGATATCAATTGCAGCAGAGGTAGAAATACCTATTTATACCAACAGCCACCTTTAATAGTTATTTCTATTGCCTTTTGCTTCTTCTCTGTCCTATATTTTTAATTCTGCAAATGGAAGTATCTGGTTTAGTCCCTTTGTATCCGGGGTTTGTTGAAAGTAATTCTAGGCAAAGTAGGAAAAAGCAAAAGTGACAGTAAATGAGTAAATTGAAAACTCCAGAAATGCAATGAAGCACATTATTTTTCAGTGTTTTCTGAGGGTGGATCCCTTCTTGCAAATGAGAGCACTGGGATATATTCACCTTCCCCACAATTAACACAAGGCTATGAAAAAAAAGAGTCTCCTAATGAACATGTCTGAACAGAATGCTGCCCAATTTACACATACTTTGAGAGGTCAGAAAACAAAAACTTTCAAGCAAGTTTTATTCAAAATAGTTTTCTATAACTAGTTTGAACAAACGTCCTCGCAAGTATCTTGTAGGTTAAATGTTAAATGGCCATCGGGAATGTTTTAGAGTCTTCGCATTTCACGTACAAGTATGTATGCATACAAACACTTTCACTACTACTCACTCTCAAGTGTGGCATGACACATGGATGCAAATTATAACTATTATACTTACAGCTTTAATCCTGACATTATACTTCTACAATATTATAACAAGAGAGACACATGAGTTGTCCCCCTGTCATTACAATAATTATATTCTTTTGAGTTTTCATCCTGGCAAAGCAACATTTATGGTATCTTGGACTGAGTGGCATCACAGATTCTTGAAATACAGTAGTAGCAGTTAGGGATAATGGTCATTTTCATCTTACCTTGGAGTTTCTACTTAAATATACTTTAATTTAATGGAATTTAATTGTGCTTTGATCGAATACCTAGAGCTCTGACACATTTATTTTCCTTTCCCTCTGCTGCCTACTGCTGACCTAATTTAAATGTCATATGAAGTAATTATTTTTATTTTCACTGAAGTCTTGTACTTGTGGCAAAGTCAGAACCTGCCTGAGCCTGTTTTCTGCTTCCAGCTAAAGGCTTTAGAAATCCGCATGGATGCACATTTCATGCATGACCTTTACTTTTCCACTAGGTGTACAGTATGTGTATATGTGTGTGAGTTGCAAGCATGAAGGTACATGTGAGTGTTTGCATGGGTTCTTGTGTGTGCAAGTGTGTTTTGCAGTGGTTATTTACAGTGGTATTGTTATTATTGTACGTGGCTCCTCTTGAATTTATCTATTATTTTTATTTTTAACTATTTCATGTCATATTCAGCTATTATACTGTCAAGAAAGATTGAAAAAATAAAACTTCTGTTAATGTCCTGGACTAATTTTTCTCTACCAAAGTCAGAGGTTGGCTAAGTATTTTTTGAACATTAGCAGCTCACTTATAGATGTAGGAAAAACATGGCTAAAGGTACGGCAGCGTACTAATAATTATTTTCTCGATATTTAACCGATAGTTGTTTGGTCTATTGAACATCAGAAAACAGTAGAAAATGTCATAAAATCTTGTTTTTTCCGACCGACAGTATATTTAATTTACTCTAATGTAAAACCAAGAAAAGCAGTAAATTCTCTCATTTGGGAACATGGAACCATCAGATGTTTGGATTGGCATTTTTGGTTTCTCTGAATATTTACAACCTATTTCGCTTCACGTCATTGCAATACTTACAGTTAGAAACCCGTAAATATATATGTAATACCCTCTGTACACTTGCTCTGACTTCAAATGAAGTCTCCAAATCAAAGCCCTCGGAGTATAGTAAGAATGTGTCTGTTAATAGCCATATTTGTCTGTGAATGTCATAAGTGCCTTTAGTCTTAGTTATGTCTGACCTGAGGAGAGTCTTGCTCAACACAATACTGTCTCTCATAAACTAGAGTTTTCAAGAAGCACCAGAATAGCGCTGCTCAGTTTGTTAGCTTACTTGTTTATAACATACAGATACAGATATGAAACACCAAAAGGTCATAGTTTACTTACCTCCGCAGTATTGGTAACAAACCAAGAGAGAGTAAATTCCAAGGGTGTATACACAGCTTCAGACTTGTGTTGTATAATTCTGGATTCTGTTGGAGGAAAGTGTTGGAAAGAAATGATTACAAATCTACTTCCTGCGTTGGAAGCATTTTATCAAATATTCTGCATGGAAGTTAAGCAAGGTTCTTCTTTGTGTATATTTTCAGTCTCACTTCTTCTTAAATCTGTTAACAGAATGTCTAAGAGATTTGTGTGTGTGTGTGGGGGCGGGGGCGGGGGGTACATTTGTACATCTGTATCCTTGTAGGTCATTGGCCTAATAAAAAGAGTACAGTTGTGTGGATCCAGGTTTTTCTTTCAAAAGAACAATTCTATCTAGCATGTATCCCGTGATGTCTAGTGTTTATTGATGTTGATCCAAACCTAGATGCAGATTTAAAATGAAAATGTAACATTTTACTTTAGTACAATAACAAAGATGTCCTTGTCCTGGTTGGTCCTCTGATACTAGACTAGTTCCAACTGCATCTTATAAACATTTGCATACTTAAGATGCAGTGTGTAGACAAACATTGACACCTGCCTGCACATTTATTCCTGCCAGTCTGTCTGTGTTCTCTTCTGATTTCTGTCTGTATGGTAGAAAGACCACAGTGCCACTCCTCACAGGCAAGGAGCCCTGTAGTAGTTATGGCTATGTCCTCTCCAAAACCAAACCGGACACAGTGACAGCAACCACAGACTTATATTTGACTTTGTGTGGAGACTGCAGTTCACCCAAATCACAAAAAAGGAAAAAATATATATTTTGCCACTTACCCCCTAGTAATACCTAACCATGCACGTCGTTTTTTCCCCTAGGTTTTAAGATAACTACTACTAAAACCTTTGCTCGCTCAACAGAAAAACCTTTCCAGAAATAATATCCCAGTTACTCTGGACATTCCACAGACTTCGCCTTTCATCGGTTTTCATTGGGAACTATTTTCTATTGAAGAAAAAAAAGTTGAATTCAGTAGGAGCAGCACTGGAGGGAATAAAGGCGACACTATGATACATCAGGGAGGTTTAGGACAACGGAGGAAGAAGTATTCTGGATGAGTTGCAAGGTCAAGAATGTTTTATGTGGTCCACTGGAAATGAGCTCGAGTAATCCAGACAGTAGATGACAAACACTTCTGTCCCTTTTTAGAGACGTTAGGGATGTTAGAGTGCGACAGTCTGCAATCTTCAGTCTTCTGTCTAGAAAAGCCTTGACAGGAGTCACCATGGTTTGTCAGCAGTGATGGAGAGATCATTTAAGGGAGGCTGTGTTTCCCAGGAAAACACGTACCACTGGTGATACGAGAGCTCCGGTCTTGTGGTTTGCAAGAGTTTTGCTAAAAGACCTAACAGAACAGAGATCTTCCCCGGGACACCTTCGGGAGGAAAGGGATTTTCTTATGCATGTAACAATTGTTTAGGCAAATTATAATGTCAACATGAATCTTGTAAAATGTTGTTTTTTGGTGAGAAACTTTAATACATACAGTTGTTGAAGGAGATATTTTCACAGCAGTATAAAATGGTTATTAGAGAAGGAATTATGACCTGTTTAACTTCCTTACTCGAGCTCTAAGCAGCTTATAATACATGAGTAGAACTACTAATGCCAAGATTTTTTGTTAATCAAAGCAAATATTGTTTTTTGTACAGTGGGATCGAATTGGGTATCTAGAATAATGAAATGTCGCTGTTATTGATATCGACTACTAAAGTTCTGGTATCGTCACATCCCTAGTGGGACTTGGGGAAATTTGGTTTGGTACATAATGGGACATGGTCTCCAAAGTTTGGGAACGTCTGCAGTATATCACACAGTACGTTCTGTCATTATCCTTGATGACATTATTTCTCTTAACATGAATGATTCCATTGTTCTCATTCTCTCACTCCTTCAGGATGGAGCTGCCATGTTGGTGTTTATTGTTGCTAAACTGTCTGCAGTCGCTCTCAGCCCACAATGACTTCTACACCTCCATAGGTAAATCCATCGAGCAACAACACATATGGAAGCAAAATATTTCATGACATTGTGAAGATTAGTGGTGCACTGTTATGTATCATTGCAGTAATGGTGGTGAAGTATCTCTGATTTGTATTCCTCAGGCCAGATGACAGATCTGTTATACACAGAAAAAGACCTGGTCACCTCTCTAAAGGACTACATCATAGCAGAGGAGAACAAGCTGCAGCAGATCAAACAGTGAGTTTGTGGATACAAAGTTACACACATGGACATATGCATACAATATACAAGCACACACACACACTTAACGTACACACAGTTCTTAGTATTTATGG
This sequence comes from Bovichtus diacanthus, assembly GCA_943590825.1. Lineage (NCBI taxonomy): Eukaryota > Metazoa > Chordata > Actinopteri > Perciformes > Bovichtidae > Bovichtus > Bovichtus diacanthus. The sequence goes on from CALSBV010010813.1 coordinate 6,117,075, forward strand.
TTAATCGTGTATTATTGCTTGTGGATTCAAGTGTTAGCAATGCATCTCACTCCGTATTTCCATCCTTGCAATAGGTGGGCTGATAAGTTGGATTCGCTGTCTGCCACAGCCATACAGGACCCCGAGGGCTTCCTGGGGCACCCTGTCAATGCCTTCAAACTGATGAAGAGGCTGAACACAGAGTGGGGGGACCTGGAGAGCCTTGTACTCAGTGACACCACTGATGGTATGGATAAAGCAGACCTGGTTCAAATAACAACTTATGTGCCAAAAGTTTAGAAAATCAAGAGAGATGATAACAAACACAAAAGAAGACATTCCAATATTAATTTGACGCTGGTCTGGTCCAGGACTTTCTGTACATTTCCTGGGATTGGCAGATCGTGGAACTGCCTAATTAGTGCAGCAGAGTGCATCTAGAGTGCATTTACAAAAAAAAGTGTTTTATTACTTTAAAAGACACTTTTTAATCCAGGGAAATATGTAGATGTTTGCTTATTTAGAGCAATAGTGTGCTGCTCATTATTACTTAATATATTTTAGTAGAAATCAAGTCACCTTAACATGAGGTATTGAGGTAGAAGAGATTTAATCTTTCATCCTGCTTAATACAACTATAATTCTCTCAAGATCTAAGTCACTCCAAGCAGTCTGTAAGTGACCATTAGGAGAGAGTATTTTTCGTCCACTAGACTGATTGTTATGTATCCTATAAATAATCGTCCTAATGTATCTTTCTCTGGGCTCTCCTGTCCGTCTCTCTCAGGATTTATTTCCAACCTGACCATCCAGAGACAGCACTTCCCCACAGATGAGGACCAGACCGGGGCAGCTAAAGCTCTCCTCCGGTTACAAGACACTTACAGACTGGATGCCAACACCATCTCTACAGGAGACCTACCTGGTAGGGGCCTTAACTCTGTGCACACCACATCTACCTGGCACAAATCTCCAAAGCAGGAATCATTAAAATGAACAGACATAAACATGAAAATCACATTCAACATGAGACCATGTGGGAATAGAAGGTTTTTCTTGGTTTCTGTGTTATTTAATACATCTTTTTTTATTTAGAACTTTTAAAAAAACAAGTTTACAATTTGCGTTATAAAGGAGATGGTTCAGTGTTCTTTGATGTCAATGTTCCCCTTGACCGTTCCCCTGTATCCTCTGCATACTAGGAGTGAAACACAAGAGCCTTATGACAGTGGAGGACTGTTATGAGCTGGGGAAAATCGCCTACTCTGATGTCGATTACTACCACACAGAGCTGTGGATGGCCCAGGCCCTGAGACAGCTTGATCAGGGAGAGGAGTCAACGTTCGACAAGGTGACTTTGCTCGACTACCTCAGCTACTCCATCTATCAGCAGGGGGAGATAGAGCGAGCCCTTGATTACACCAAGCAGCTGCTTAAACTGGGTGAGTCCCTTCACACTATAAAATGTTTTTATTGGGAGCCATGTTTTTCAGTGTGAAGTTATAGCGTCACTTTGGATTTTAAAATGCCTGCTTAAGGTAAATAATGTCACATAAACATCAGATTGACCTGGAATTGATGGACTTTTCTTATCAGTTTTTGTCACAGACTTGCACAGATACCAGATTTATTTGGGGTTAGGGTTGTGTGGAAATGCGGAAATAGCCTTAACTTTACAGAACACAGAGAGACATTAGGAAAAAAGAAAGAAACATTAGGATTGATTATCTAAATTGTTAGAATTAAGTCAGTAATTAAATTGGATGAATTAGGCATAGTTCAACAGCAAATGAGACATTCACTTTGGTTTGAACTGCATGGCATACTAAACAGAGGGGAACCAGAGAGCATTTCCAAACCACACAGACATACTGAAACCAGTCCAAGCGAAAACACCACTACAAGTCTGAAGTTTTGTCTGGAAACAATATGCTGTTTTTACAACCTACAGTCACAGTCGTTTGAATTTGTTTTTTTGTTGATTTTTAGAATGAAACAAAACAGTCTTCTGTGCAGAGCCATTCAGAAATGTGGATAGAACTTCTTAGAAAGGACCTATTATTGATGTTTGAAGAAAATGTTGTGCCATTTGTCTACTTTCATATATTGATAGTTATTTAACTAATCAATTAACGTTACCAAAAAAGAAATTATTGTAGAAAAGTAGAAAAGATGAAAACCATCATGGAAAGTACCCTGGAAAACATTTGGAAAATATCAATAAAATATTCCAAAACAAAAGTAAGGAAAATTATTGTATAAAATATTTGGAAAATATCAGAAAAGTATCCAGAATAATATCATTAAAATATCTCCCCAAAAAAGTCAGAGAAACTACGCAGAAAATATTTGGAAATCATCAGTAAAATTTCTAAAAAATATCCAGAATAATATCAGTAAAATATCCAAAGACAACTACATTATAACATGAATTAATATTATTACTGTCAAACACTTATTATAAATTATTCAACATAATGAAAAAAGACCTCAACTTTCAAAAAACCTTTTTGATTTTCAAAAATATTACCTTACGATTTTGAAAAAATGACCTAAAGCAGAGGTCTTCAACAGGTGGTCCGCGACCCCCCAAGGTACTGCAGGGGGTTGCAAAATTTTTGGTTGATTAGACAATCTTTTATATCTTTTCTTTCTTTTTTTTTTTTTTTGTTTTACAACCAAATTTTTTCCCACAAATTCACATGAATATATGAACCTGTGTATTAATTTAATAGCTTAGTATTGAATGCACAATAACAGGGTAGCTATGTTTATACATGGCACTAGGCCCAGTTTAATATAAAACACAATTTTATACAATATATATAGTAGGAGAACCCTGCTCCATCTCTCCATCAGTTTGGGGGTCCTTGGCCTGAAAAACGTTGAAGACCCCTGCTTTAAACTATTAAATGTCATAAAACAAATGCACAGGAGCTGCTATCTATCTTTCTGTCTGTCTGTGAAATCATGATCCTGAAGCCAAGAGGAAGAGTATTTTGGTGGATTATATATTTGCTATGATTCACTGTGTTGTAATTCTCATATGAGCCCGTGAATTATTTTGTCCTGTTTGTACATCTTGTTTCTGAAAACTGGATAAGGTCAGACTGAATAAATAGCCTGTCATTATGTCATGTTGGAAACCGAGTTATTTTGATTACAGGGGGTGTGATATTCTCAGGTGACTCTGCAGTCCTCATTATTTGTAATCACCTCTATTATTTCTGTCGGTCTCTCATTTTTAGACCCAGAGCATCAGCGCGCCAAGGGCAACCTGAAGTACTTTGAGTTCCAGTTGGAGAAGCAGAAAAAGGATGCCGAGGACGAAGGTGGAAAAGACAAGGAGCCGGGGAAAAAAGAAAAAACTGAAAAGAAGGAGAAGCCCAAAAAGGTCTCCAATCATCTGATCCCAGAGAGGAAGAAGTATGAGATGCTTTGTCGTGGGGAGGGCATCAGAATGGTGAGGAAGGCAAAAAGATGCACAAAAGCACAATTTCAAATTGAATGAATACAGTTTCAAGTCCTTTGTTCCCTGCTTTCTTTTTCTCCCAATCAGACCCCTCGCAGGCAGAGCCGGCTGTTCTGTCGTTACTTTGACAACAATCACAACCCCATGTATGTGCTGGCACCTGTCAAACAGCAAGATGAGTGGGACCGCCCCTACATTGTCCGCTACCTTGACATCATCTCTGACAAAGAAATGGAGAAAGTCAAGCAACTGGCAAAGCCACGAGTAAGTGATTTTCTGTAGATTCAGTTCTCCCATGATGCCATATGATGCATGTACTGTATAAAGCTATATGGGTCACATAAAAGTTAAGTGTGATCTAGTAGGATCATTCACTACGCTTTTTCAGTTTCTGTTATGTGGTTTAGGGTAGTGTTGTCACAATACTGGAATTTCTAACTTTCGATACAATGCCTTGAAAAATATCAATATGTGTTGACATTTTTGATAAAACGGGAAAATTGACACAAAGTTGAGAGCATAAAAGTTTCGATTTTTATTAAAAGATGAATATAAAAAGGTTCTTAATTTTGACAACACTAGTTTTGTGTGTTGAGGCGTGGGATGTCATAGCTGTGAGGCTGGTTGATGTGATTCTGCTAGTTAGTCAAGCACACAGGCACACACATCTTTGTACGTGTGTGTGGGTAAATCATGTCCTTCGCTTCACAGCTACGCAGGGCCACCATCTCCAACCCCATCACAGGAGTGCTGGAGACAGCGCCATACAGGATCAGCAAAAGGTAAGGCATGGCTAGGAGTTGCCAAGAGCAAAGGATATAGGAGATAGCTGAGAGGGAGAAAGTGAGATTTTCCCTCCTTTTGCATGAACCCCTAACTGGGAAACTTACCACGTCCCAGTACAGAGAGGTATGGGGTCACGTGTTACTAGGAGGGCCACAACGTCTCCGCCTCCATTCTTCTCTTTATCTTTATCTCTGTGCCCTGGCTAAAATAGTTTTTTTGTAGATTAAATATTCATTGTTATTTCCGTTTACCCAGTGATTTGAGGATTTCCATGGAGCTGCACACTTGTGACAGATTGTTTTCTTTCCTGCAGCTCCCAAGTTATTTGAAATCCTAAACACTGAATCTTTATTCCCCGTTGCACTTTCCAGGAATGAATCTGTAACTCATTGTTGTATGAGTTCAATACAGCTGCTGCAGTTCTACTATCTTCCTTAACTAACATATCAGCAAGAGAGATTAATGCACTTCCAAGGCCTGAGTCTGGATGATGCACATACTTAAAAACACAGATAGATGTACTGTATGCTGCAAACATGTGGAAAACCAGATTGTTATTCTCATGCCTTTATTGATGTTAAGAAAGTGTCATCCTATATATAAATGATGAATTTCACTTTTCACTTTAATAGTTACATTGCCTGTTGTAAGTTAACCTTTAAAAATAGCAGGCTTAGCAGTCACCAAAAAAAAACAAAAAACAAGTTTCTTTGGTTTTACTGTTCTTGACAATTAAAGTTTGGGTGCATGTGCACATGGGTGCAAGGGTGTGGTGTTCCTTTGAAGTTTTTATACGTGTGCGTGTTATTCTGTAAATTTAGATTACCACCCTTTCTTCATTGTTTGGATACATGCATCTAGGATAACTTACCAGTTGGTCAGAGTGCAACGGCAAGCCTTCAAATAAAATGAATATTTACAAATTCAGTCAAAATCAAGTGATGGATGGAACAGAAAGATAGGTGGATTAACCCGGAGAGTTTGACCGCTCACTGAACTTGCACAAGACGCATCAAAGAATGTGTTGGCTCACATTTGGTCCAGCATCCCTTCCAAAATATGACTTATTATTAACACAAACTCTTAATAACCAAAGCTGACTCATCTCATCTCACTCTTCACGCACACACACACACACACACACACACATATGCACATCTCAGAGTAGATCTGCAGAACTTCTTTGAAACACTCGCTCTTTTTATAGACTCTGTGAGACTATTGAGAGCAGATGTTGGAATTCTGCCTTTGTCACTTATGTCATTGGTAACTTCATATAAGGTTGTATCTTGAATTCTATCATTATGTGTGGTTTGACAGTCTTTTTTTATGTGGACACTGTGGCTTTTTAATGCATTAGTCAGAAAAGATTCCCGTTTGAATTTTATGATGTGTTCCGCAGAGCTACAGTTGTGTCATGTTTTAATATTTCACAAGAAGGAGTTCATTGCCACGCTCGCTCCAGGGCCTATTTTATTAGGGGCCTTCACTTGTGTGGGTGTGTGAGAGTGAGTATGAAAGGCAGGTAGTGTCAGGATAGTTGAATCCATGAAAATATTTTGCCGTAGTTCTCAGCCAGACACATTCTCAAGTGCTCACACAGTTTGAATTCAGAACAGGCCGTGTTTTTTATTTTTCATTTCCTTCAAACCTCCACTTCCCTTTTCTACCATCCGATTGAAATGCCTAACTTTACTTTCTTTTTGAGCTTTCCGTGGCAACTTTTCAGCATGACATGTCTCTCAGTCGCCTATTTCAGAAGAAATCTTTACTCCCATCTAGTGGACAAATGTGTGCCTCACTGACCCGTCTCTTTTCTCAATTGTCCCGCTTTCCCTCCTGTATTCCAGTGCTTGGCTCACTGGCTATGAAGATCCAATGATTGAAGTGATCAACCAGAGAATTGAAGATCTCACAGGGCTGGAAATGGACACTGCAGAAGAGCTGCAGGTAAAGAGTTGAAGGACATTCAGCACATACTTTTCTCTTCTTTTTTTTTTACAATGCAAAACCTTACTGAATCCACATATACTATCATTTCTAACAATCCTCCTGCCCTGCCCATCTGTTTGTGTGTTAATCTTTTTGAAACCTGATTTTATAGTGATGAGACTTAAAAATCATATTTTTATTAATCTCTGTAGGTTGCAAATTATGGCGTCGGAGGTCAATACGAACCTCACTTCGACTTCGGAAGGGTAAGACCCTCAGTGATTTACACATGTAAATTTCTATAAATGTACAGTAGTGGTAATATGGCAGGACATTGAACCTGATGTTGACTCTCCACAGAAAGATGAGCCCGATGCCTTTAAAGAGCTGGGCACTGGGAACCGCATAGCAACATGGCTCTTCTATGTGAGTAAACTCTTCCCACGTCCACCTAAAGACCAATGTTTTAAACTTTACCTTAAACTTACACTCTGGCAAAGCCATCTTTAAACTAGTTTCAGAAATGCTGCTCTTCTCAAATGCGGAACGTTATTTAAAATTCTAGTCAAGATCCTAATGTCAAGACACTGAATACCTCATGATGAACTATGTGTATAAAATGATATAAAGAAGTAATGGTGTGTCCATTTAAAAAAAGGAGTCATAAGTAAATAGCTCATTATAAATAGTTAACTCATTATAGAAAACATAAAGCTTGTTGTGTTGGAACATGAAGAAACAGAAAACGCGATATTGTCATAAAGTGGGAAGTAAGTTATTTGTACCCAAGAGTAGAAATGTGTGTTCATGGGTCAAAAGTCCAGGATAATGTCAGTAAAAATAGGTTTCCATTTTTTTAATTTTTGTTTTACAAAATAAATAGTTTCATTGATTTTTTTGTACACTACTCTAAGTGCCTGTCCTAGTACAGTTAACAGTCAAGCACACACTCATTATTTACATGTATATACATTTTTAACATCGTAGGACATGTACAGCATAGACAAGAAAAGATGCAGCCATTATTAATCTGAATCTCATTAGGTTTTAACTTTTAAAAAGTTTAGGGTGGGTTTAGCTAAATGAAGCCTTAACCAGGCAGGGTGATGAACTCTGACCCCACATGGTGCGGAGTAAAATGTAGTTCCTGGGGTTAGAAAAGTCAACAAAGCTCACCATAACTTTTTATCTTTGGTTTTTCTCAGGGTGACAGCCTGGTATTATACATTGAGGTCTATCTGTCATCTCTGATTGTGGCCACAAAAGTAACAGAGTTAAGGCAGGACTTGCTGTGCTTATGCAATAAGAAGGATGTTACATTTGCTGGAAGGAGGAATGATGAGACAAAAATACATATTGATTATGTTTTCTTTAAACAGTGCCACAAAATACTGTCCACTACTTCGTAGGACTACAGAATTGTTTGCAACTCTGTGCCTCTCTGTTGTAGATGAGTGATGTAGCAGCAGGTGGAGCCACAGTATTCCCAGATGTTGGTGCAGCAGTTTGGCCCCAAAAGGTAACCACTTATGTTCCACCGCTTATTACAATACATTATTACTGACTCAGTAGCTGTATCTGAGTTGGTCATATTATATAGACAACACATTCCCAGGTGTTTTTGTTTGTTTTGTAGTATAGTACACTCTAAAGATATTAATCAATAACAAAATAAAATTGTGCAAAATCATGTGAATGTTGTTTTTGCCACCCAGTCAGGATAAGTACCAATTACTATCTCTCCCTCTCACACACAATACAATATCCTAGTAGGGCAACTTATTCATGCCAAACAGGATCATGTACTATAAGAAAATGTCTATTTGTTCATTCCTGTCATCTAACAAATGTTTCTTAAGTCCACATACTCAGCTTGTTTAAACTTTACATTAACAATCACACAAACGTGTATTTACTCCCTGATTATACTTTCACCTGTCAAAAAATCTGTGGGAATTAATTTAGGAGACTGAGGCTGACTTTCTGACTTCCAGGCTATTCCTGGGTAGATTGCACCACCGCTAACCTCTGTTGCCTGTTGTTTGTGTGTAGGGCACTGCAGTGTTCTGGTACAATCTGTTTCCCAGTGGGGAGGGAGACTACAGCACCCGACATGCTGCTTGTCCAGTGCTGGTCGGCAACAAGTGGGGTGAGCTCCTCTTTGTCTGGTTCCCTATAAATGAGTAAATATCTCTGAGTATAGAGTATTAGCTGAAGAGAGTGTTAACTTTAAAAGCCCAGTGGAGTAACTTGGTCTTGAGTTCACAAGAAGGGTGAACATTTGTACTGTTTCTAAAGTAATCAAAGGCCTACATCAGAGTCCTGCACCGGGGCAGGGTAACGGGTAAAAAATACATTTATATAAATTCATGAGCACGATGAATGAAAATGATTGTGCAGTATTTTTAATATCTAAATCAGCTAATATTATCAAGCATAATCAGCTTCCAGGATTGCTTTCATTGTGGCATTGTGCCTGGCACTGATTGCACAGAATGTGCTCTCCATGCCAGCCTCGAGAGCAGCCAGTGAAAGACACTTTTCCTCGGCTGGATCTGTCATTCAAGAACGGAGAACCCAACCAGAGTAAAGCACTTTAAAGTGAGTGGGTGTGTAGCCTGTGGGTTTAATCAGGTCGCGGGATTATATCAACAGGTCGGGTGCAGGTTTGCAAAACTGGACCAGTGCAGGACTCCGGGCTAGATTAAGTTTATGATTGTAAGCTTTTTTTTTACTTTCTGTCTTTAGTATCAAACAAATGGATCCATGAGCGAGGCCAGGAGTGGCGACGACCATGTGCCCTAAATGAAACTGAATGATGAAATAAGGAAAACCTCCTCGTCACCTCCCTGGCCCTCTCTCTCCTTCCTTGTGAACCACCCAGGACCGAAGAACACCGCAGCAGATCACAGATGATACGTATGGATACATGGGGTCCAAACGGCTCACTCCCTCTCCACAAACACTCCTCTTTTTTCCCCAGCTGTTATGCTCTGAGCCCAGAGATTGTTTGGGTTAAAGTCAAGCCCCTGGACAGTATTAGCAACGCTGTGACAGATAACATGTTCTTAAGATTGTTGGATGGTTTGGAGAAACACTAACACCATTTTCACTCCCATGTGTCTTTCTTTGCACTCTGCATGAACCCTAGCTTTGTGGTGAGGTTATTCTTCAGTAGTGACTGCAGGGACCAGCTTCCTACCTGTCAGTTTGAACCTTAAAGGTACACTTCACATCTTGAAGTGGCCTGTCTGATGCATTCCTTTTGATATTATTAACAGAGCAAATGAGTGTGTGGTTTTTGGGGAAAATGCAAGGATTTAAAAAAATATTTTAAACAATCGAAATTCACCGTGGGCTGCACACTATTTCTTTGTAAAACTACATGCAGCACCTTTTAAAACAGTTTTATATTTTTCTTAAACGTGCTTATTATTCAGAGGGATTGAATTGGCATACAGTAGTTTCACTGAATTTCTCGCTTCTCTTTATTTACAAGTGATAGCGATCTCTTCTTCCAATAACTTTCATTTCAAAACCAAAGTAAGTCCTCTGTGGAAGGAATCAACAGAATTATGGCACATAAAAATGGTCAGACACCCCAAACAAAAAAACTAACCACAATTCAGGGTAGTGTTTTAGGTTGAAATAAACACTTTATTCCCTGTAAATTGTGTAACTAATCAGAACTGATTTAAGTTGCATGGCTACATCTATGCAGTACATTTTTACATATCGCATACCTTGTTGGTCTCCCTCAATGCCTAGTGTTTCATTGTTTTTGTTTTAACTCATTTGAAAGGTCACACTATGAGATATTGTTAGATTTGTTGTACTTAACACCTGGACACAGACACAGTTACGTACATGCCAATGCTGCATTGATTGTGTATATGTTCATCCGGATTGTCCCAGTGTTTTGTAAGGACCCAAATGACCATCAGCTGTCATAGAATTAGTAAGAGCAACTGTACATGAACATTAGGAAAAAGAAGAGGGGTATGGATAATCCTCAACGTGCCATGACGGGTTTAAATATCCAGTTTTTTTATAGAGTGAATGATTCTGGTAGGTTTTAAGTGTCCATTGCTTTTCAGTGTGAGATTATATGGGTTTTCCAAGGAAGAAACTTTTTATTTATATGTCTTAAACCAATTCTGTGTTGTTTTTTTGTCTCAAATGAAAGTCTGAAATTGTTTGTTTGTTTTCTACAATAAAGACTGTTTTATTGATCTCAAGTTAATAAACTGTCCTGCTGCTGTTTGTGTGGGTGGTGGGGATTTTTTGGGGGGGAAGGTATGAAGGCGTCACGTGACTGTGCAGTACTAAAGATACTGTCGCTTGTTCATCTGTGGCAACCAGGGCCAGACGTCTGTCAGGTCGGGAGGACAAGGGCAAGCGTAAGAGAGAAGAAGCAGCAGCTCAGAAAGAAGAAAGTCAGGGAACTATCCTGTCCTCAACATTACAGTTAATCTAGCTTTGGGGAAACAGAAAGTAACAATGATGATGACCCAGGTGGAAACCACGGTGCACTATGATAACGGCTACGAGTATGAATACATGATCCAAGAGGATGACTGGGACAGGGACATGCTACTGGACCCTGCCTGGGAACAACAGCAGAGGAAAGTAAGTCAAAAAAAGGAATAACAATAAATGAATCCTAGCTATATTTACGCACAGTGTATGTAAAGGAGAAAATAAATTATATCATTATGTTAACCAGAATTAACCACATTCAAGTTCGTTTTCCAAGTTGAGTGTAGTAAAAATATTTGATATTTCCATATAACGCTAATACTTAGCCAGACATGTAAGTATACAGTATCGGACAACATAGTTTCAGACAGCTCTGTCGGACTAATGACAAAGAAAGCTGACTATAGTGAAGAGCTCAATATCCGGTTAATAGTTTCAAAATAAAACACCCGATAGCGAACCTTAATTTCAGGAGCGTTACGTGGATGAAAAGAGGCAAATAAAAATCTAATTTATGTTTGTTTTATCCTAGATGGCAAGTTAATGAAGCGATTGTCTTCTACAATTAGGGTCAGTTACTAACGTTATAGGCACTAATTCACAGTGTTAAAAAAATAATTAAAGTATAAAAATAAACGATGACGCAAGGGCATCAATTTTATCAAGTCTGACATGTAACGTTAACTTAAGTTGTCTTACAGCAGAACAGGATATTGACCTATCGTTATTCATGAGTATACTTCATGTACTCGGGAATTTAAGTAGGCAAAAAACTGGAAAATCAAAACGCGAAGATACAGTTTTACTTTTAACTCGAGTGTAGTGTTTTGTTGTTTTTCTTCTCCCACCAACTCGAACTTGAAGGACAGCATCAGTCAACTTCCGGTGTGGTTCTAGTTACGCGTCGCCGCATTGACGCAGCCGGGGTTGCATGCATGGAGGGCGGCTTGACGGACGGATGCGCTGGGTACCAGGCCAGCTAACAATAGCCCTGCCGTCCAGCGGCTCTGCAGGCTGCTGCCTCTCCACTGATACGCGCGGAATGCGAGCTGTCAACAGATGCTTCTAACACATGATGACGCTCTTGGGATTAGAATGGACGCTGCATCTAATTTTAACCTCGGGACCAAAAGGCATTATAGTAGGGTTAATCCAGTGTCCTTGGTGCGGAATTCTTTTGTTTATAGAAACCACACAGAAATATTGTACCAGCTCAACTCAATATAGCCTCGGCCTCACACACTCTCAGTTGGTTATAGGGCTTTGAAAGTTGGCCCTAAACTGCAGCTCTTTGCACAACTGTAGGCCATCAGCTTTATGTCCATAAACTCCTGTGGCCCCACAGAGATGACAAAACTGTGTATTTTTGGCAACACAAGGCAGCAACAGATCCCTGGTATATATATATATATATATACACACACAGACACAGACACACACACACACAGCAATCTTTCCAGTGTTTATATTTTACTGATTATAATTTGGAGTTGACAAGTTGCTCATCGGAGATTTGTTTAGTAGCAGCAGCAGCTGTTCAAAATAATATGAATTGATAAAGCACCAGTGATGGTTGCAAGTAGCAACACTGGTGTAGTCTTTCTTTTTTGGCATGGTGGGAGGTGACAAAGTTGCTCTGTGCTGGACCAGCTTGTTACCCTTGCTTGGCACTATTGTTGCCACAAGGGTTTTGTTTGCTTAATGTAGGGCCACTTTTAGTCGCCTTTTCTAAATAATTTCTCACCAGTAGCCTTAAATCTATTATCTGGCTGAAGTCCTGGTGCAGTGGCCTTTTTTTAAAAATCCTAATAGCAGCTGTGGGAGCTTTCCTTCATTGGATATTAATGTGACCTTTTTGAATCTTTTAGCTGACACCTTCAGTGCACATTAATGTTACAGAGGCTCTGTCTTTTAAACATGTTCAACAGTCGCTTCTCGTGTATTTTCCATCCTCCTGGACACAGCCTGCCAGCCTCTGACCTAGTGAGGCCCCAAAGGCATCAGCCAGTTCAGTGACAGGGTTGGTCCTCGCTGGATGTGATTCATAAATATTTTTAGCCTTAATCGTCACCGGTCAGTAGTGTTGAACGGGGAGGCAGGGGGCTTGGAAAGTGGGCAGCAGGGGTCTGCGAGTCAAATTTGGAGAACCAGCAGGCCACGTTTTTTAACAAGAAGGGCAGCAGTTCAATGTCACATACACCCTGGGGACTCATTCAGTGTGGAATGTGATGGCCTTTACTCTAAAGCCTATAATATTCTGTTCTTCCACTGGCACCAAGAGAGGAAGCCTGAGTGGCTGACTGGACACCCATATACTCCTGTACAAGAATCAGGGTCGAAAAAACGTGCTAAAGTGTTTTCTTCCTATATTCTAAAAGGATGAGAACACAAATTAATTTGAGTATTTTCTCAAAAATTGCCAAGATAAAGTGCCATAAAATTGAAAAATGAAGTGAAGCCAAATGTGAAAAATGCCGAAGCAAAACCAGCTTATGCTTCGGTTATTTTCTGCATAATAGCAATTTGCTCTGTAATAAATGTTTTAAAATGTACCGTAAGCATCATACTTCCACCACTGACTTTAAATATAAATAATAAAGTACAAGTACTCGTTCAGACCTATTTGATTTTGTCACAGTGGAGAGTAAAACAGCAAAATGTCAAGTCTAGCATCCACTTAGCTTACATCATAGACGTGCACCTAAAAAAAACATTAAAATATAATAACTAGTGGATGATAGTAGCTTATTAAAAAACATGTTTTATTGTGGCAGAATTTATTATTTTTTAAAACCATGACAGACCCATTCAGTTCTCCTAGTGGCATATCCTCCAAATGATTTAAACAATAATAATAATAATAATATGTGATAATCCTTTATCCACGCCTGCCCGTCTTCATACCTTAGCATAGTAATGAGCGTGACCTGGAAGAACAGCATACTGCGATAACGCTATCTCCTTGCAGCTGCAACCAATCACATTATAAGTGGCAAAATAGTGACAGAAATTGATGTGAGGGGGAAACTCTCTGTATCCACGTGACATTTTCACTTATGTTGACACGGCGAGACATTTTGACGTTTTCCCCCCCGGTCTCTTATCATGAGGCACAGCAGAGCAGTCTAAATTTAACACCTTATATCCGTCGGAATGTGCTCTGCGGTCGGCTCCCAGCTTTCATCCGAACGGTGTTGAGCGCCCGTGAACTCTGTGGCTCGCTATTGACAGACTTTATAAAAATAGGAGGAGAAAGACAATGATCCTGTCTTAACTTGATTTACAGTATTTTAGTTCCCCACATGGAGTACGTTCGGTTGTGAGCTGTGAAAAAAAGGGTTGAAATTGGACACTAATGGGTCACTGAAGGTTAATCTGAAAATGAACTGGTGGTCAAACAGGTTAACATCGATTTCTTATAATGAAGACTTGTTAAGCTGTTAGCTGCCTCAGTTTGTTTAGGTCTACTGCAGAGGGTGGAAGAAGTATTCACATCTTTTACTTAAGTTAAAGTACCAATACTGTAGTGTAAAATACTCTGTTACAAGTAAAAGTCCTGCAAATCGAACTCAAGTATTAGCTTTTAAAGTACCACACATACTCATTATGCAGAAGTTTTAAGTGAAGTTAAAGTCCAACTTGCTTTTAATGCTCATTTTTTTCTAACTGTGCTGTATGCATTCTTATAACATTTGCAGTATTTCTCCTTTCCAATTTTCCGTGGTGCATCAGCAAAGCTTTACAGGAAGCGCAGACATTTTCATGCACAAATTACTTTGCATTTTTACGGTGACATCTGATCAAATCCCCTTTTAATTGACCTGCGTCTCTCTGTCCTGTTAGACCTTCACTGCCTGGTGTAACTCCCACCTGAGGAAAGCTGGTACTCAAATTGAAAATATTGAGGAGGACTTCAGGAATGGACTTAAACTCATGCTGCTTTTGGAAGTTATCTCAGGTTAGACCACTAAATATGTTTCTTTTATAATTATTGTCATGATTTATTAGTTGGGATACTACACTACTCCGCATTTTATTCACTGTGAGCTGTCTTTTCATTAATGTATGTAGTATTCATTTTGTGGTTTATTTTGTCTTTAATGTGATATTATTGTTTCAGTTTGAGCACATAGGGTAACATACACATCTGACTCTCTCACATAATGTTTTTTTTGTTGCAGGAGAGAGGTTACCCAAGCCAGACAGAGGGAAGATGCGGTTTCATAAGATCGCTAACGTCAACAAAGCGCTGGACTTTATCACCAGCAAAGGAGTAAAACTGGTCTCCATTGGAGCTGAAGGTACCGAAAACCCTCCTGTATATACGAATATACTACAGGTGTTCAATATGAACTCACAAACACAGAACAATAAGAGTGATAATCACATTTATTATTCACTCCAGTGCAAACTAATTGCAACAGATTTGTTGGCCTTTCAGAGATTGTGGACGGAAATGTAAAGATGACTCTGGGAATGATCTGGACCATCATCCTCCGCTTCGCCATCCAGGACATTTCTGTGGAAGGTGAGATCATAAAATCCTAAAGAATATAAATCTAGTTCATTTTCTATCGTGTCCGCTGAATGTAGACGCCGCAGAGGTATGTGTGTGTGCTATGTAACAATTCCTGTGAATTTACTTTCCTTCTCAGAAACATCTGCCAAGGAAGGTCTTCTTCTGTGGTGTCAGAGAAAGACTGCCCCCTACAGGAATGTCAATGTCCAAAACTTCCATGTCAGGTGAGTGTTCAACACATCAAATACTGTTCGTTAATTCTTCAATTCTGTTTGGTTATAGCTGTAGTTTATGTGCAAAGGACCCTTACAAGATAGAGAATGTGACAATCTGACCTCGCTTGTTTTTTACAATTCTATAGTCTTAGTTATGTGAAAGAACAACATCAGAGAAATGTATTAGAAAGATTTTAGGAATTAATAACTTATTTAACATGCTAAGAGTTGCTAAGAGTTATAGATTTTTTTAGATTAGAACGTAATCTTTGAACTGTTATAGATATAAAAATGTAAATATTATTTGTTGAACTATGAAGCCTTTTGCAAACATGTTTTTTATATACTGATAATTTAAATGAATCTGAAAACTCTTCACGGACACGGACCTCACTTTGAGAATCCCTGATCTCTCATTCTATACAGTCACGCCATATTCTAAGTAAAGGGATGCCATGAATGCCAACACATATTCCCAAAAACAAGTGAATTTCAATTGGGCATACTAAACATATTTTAGCAGTAGCTATCACAGTAATATGGAGTTCGTACAGTGAATATCTGATAGCTTTATGTCCGTGCTAAATTATTCCTGAGGCTCACTTCACACAATAGAAACTATTGAGTATGATGGTGCTGCCAAGTGCCTCTGCACCTCTAATAGTCTGAGTTAATTAGCACGTTACCTCTTTGAACTGACATGTTGGCTCTCTCTGCTCATCGGCCGGTGAAGCTGGAAGGATGGCCTGGCCTTCTGCGCCCTGATTCATAGACACAGACCCGACCTCCTCGACTACTCTAAGCTCAACAAGGTGTCGTGTGGTTTCACTTGTAACCAGGATGCTGTGTTTCAGCCCCAAAAACTAACATGACTGATTTCCACAAAACTAACACTTCTGTCACAGCGTGAACTGATGAAAACAAACACACACCAAACTCAAAATAATGGCACTTTTTTAATGACCCTTTTGACTTATGCTCTGAAACGCTGAAGAAAACTAGTCTATATCTAGGACCGGAGGTGTATGCTATCTTTTTGTTTTTTGGAGTTGTCTGAGCACAGGGAAGTGTTCGAGCCAGAGACGATTACAAAATATAGCAGTTTGATCTTGAAATTGTTCGTCGGCACTGTTGGTATGGCTCTTTTGGATACACTTAGAAAGATGTGGCATGTCATAGGAGTGTTAAGTCATTTAGGTGAAGTAAGCTGTCTACGGGAAGTCCACTTGGCTGTCGTGTGCAGTAATGTTTGCTATAGACACAGTGTGTTATTTGGCTTATGGATATAATGCTACTTTATGGATGTGATTCTTCTTCACAACATAACATTTGTATCCTAATTGTCGCATCATGCTTCATTATTCTAAACTAAAGCAGTTTACGTGGTACACAATTTTAACATGATAGCATTGGATTTAATGGTGAGGTGATAAATATGCAAACCAAGATTTGTCTGCCTTAAAATGATGACAAATCAATAGAGAGTTTGACTTTTCTCATACAGCATATCTGTGTATGGATTCATTTGAGTTTAAATGCTTTTCAGGGCAAAATAAACCACAGCTCCTTCAAATGTTTCTGGGTTTAAAGGATGCCCAGGATTCTCAGTGTTTGCGTATAAACAGGTGAGGGCCTCAGTGAGCTGTGCTGCTAGTTTGCAGAGCGAGAGAGTACAGCTGACAACCCTCCAGTCTTCCTCAAGTAACATGTATCTTTCTCTAGTGGAAGAAGCTGCTGTTAAAGCGAGACAGGAAAGGCCGTCTGTGGGAATATTTGAGACCTTCTCTTCCACTGCCAAGTCTGTTTTGATATAAGACGGCAAATTGGGGAAAAAAAAAAAGCTCAATAGAGATTTTTTAATGTCCATAAGGTTTTATTGTGATTTTATTATTTTATACTGCAAATAAATCATTCATGGCAAAAAAAAATAAAAAATCAAACCACGTATTCACGAGAAGCCGGATTGTTGAGCACGAGTAGGAACTACTTTCCCTCGGCCAAATTTGTCCTGATACTGTATATGTATAGTGGGGAACACCATGGCTGATTACGAAGAGTGACATTTTCATTTGTTTTGGAAACAGAAGGTGCTCCCTTTTCAACACACTCTGAAAAGCTCTCTGGCCTGACTTGGAGTTGACCCTGAATAGTCACAGAAACATGAGCCTAGTCCCCACAGAGCTCAGGCTTAACTTAACCTCTGCTATTGTCCATGATGTCACGTAGTGATCCGCAGTTAGAGGAGCAGTCGGTCCTCATGAAAGGCAGGAAGATGTCTATGATGATGTCAAATTAAGTAAGAATGGCGTCGATGCTCATAGTAGTAAGGAAAGGGCACTCCGGGTAAATATGAGTGATGAGGCGCACATACAATCTACCATATCTATTTCTCTCTACAGCTTTTTCTCACTCGTTAAATCTCTCTGATATACATAATCACACTCGACTTTTCAGTTCTGCTCATGCTGCCAGGAGACAGTTGCATTGTGGGCCAGGCAGCTGTTGAGTCTGGCTCCAGGTGAGAGTGTTTGTTAAGCTTGCAGTGTTACAGCCTGCCGAGACAGATCTGGTCACACACACACACGCACACACACACACACACACACACACACACACACAGAGGCCTTGGGGTATCCTTCTATCCATTTATCCGTCCCTCCGCCCCGTCATGAATTTACCACCATGTCCATCCATCTATGTGTGTCCTGCACTGGATCTGTGAGCAGCTGGCCCTGTCACGTAGTGTGGCTGTCCCCAACCCCCTACCTTTATGGAACAGCGGTACAGAGAGAGGGACAATAGCAGCAGCATGATAGCATGATCCCTTTACCTCATTGCACTCACTGACTCACTGACTGTCCCAGGGAGGGGTTCGCCGTCAGCTGTTGGCTTAATGCTCCACTCCCACTCTGGCAAAACACTTGGTTTCTCCTTGGTTTATTTGATTAAATCTGTCATTTCAAGAGATATGCGATGTATTTTGTAGGGGTGAAATGTTTTCTTGGGTAATCTGTTAGTGGAATAATTTACTATCTAATTAATTTATAATAATTGAATTTAATAGTATATTCCTTCAACTAAATTATGAAGTAAAAGTAAAAAAAAATAAAGACATTGGCTAGTTATGGGTCATAAATGTGAAGATTTGCTTATGTTTGTCTAAAAGAACATCACTTTTTCTTTTTTACATGATGCAGACTAAAAGATTAAATGCTTGATTGAAAAAATAATCAATATCTGTAATAAACATTTAATGTTATGTGTAGAGGTAGACCGATTAATTGTTCGGTTAATGCCATTTTGAGATAATCGGCCACTATACTTACATTGTTTATTTATTTTTCATTTATGTAAATTAAAATGTTTTCGTTGTATCTCAGAAACAAGGAGATGCTGCCATCTGCTGATAAATGTTGTTGTTAAGTGGACTAAAACTTTTTTACAAATTTTTGTTTTTTGTTACCTGTGGGCAGTTTTTAAAAGTAAAATAGTTGCACTGCAGACAAACAAACAGAGACAATGCTGACAATAACAGTGTAAAAAAAAAAAAAGAAGTTCATTAAAGAACAGAAATGTTGTGTCTCCTTTGAATTAGAATTTTTGTATTTTATCAGATGCAAAAAAACAAAATAAAAAAAACCAACAACAGTATATCAGCATTATTTATTGGCCATGAATTGGCCATTGAAAACCTCACATGGTTGACCACTAGTAATGAGTAGTTGTAGTCAGATTACATGTGCAATAGCTTATTAATGTTCAATTTCCCGAATAGAGACTGGTTTCGTTCGACTGATCAAACTGCAATAATCAGCATGTGAAGTGTCTAATAACATCCAGCTCATGTGATAACTAAAACATGTATAGTCAGTGTTATGTATTTGTGCAGCAGCTCTCTCAAATATAGATTTAAAACGAGTGCTGTTAAATGAATGTGCATGTACAGTAGGTGAGGGAGTATGGTGTGTCCACTGTAGCATGGAGGTCAGCGCAGTGGCATTTTAAGTCCCGCATTGCTGTTCAGTAATGTAGAATCGTGTTTCTTTATTTAGGATGATCCTCTGGGGAACCTGAACCTGGCTTTTGACATAGCCGAGAAACATCTGGACATTCCCAAAATGCTGGACGCAGAAGGTAATGAAATGGATGTGCTGCTTCTGTCTTTTTCCACTTTTTTGATTTTTCACTCCTTTCTTCATTTCTGTAACCTTGACTTTTCCGTCCCTCTCGACGCCATAGATATCATCAACACCCCCAAGCCTGATGAAAGAGCTATCATGACTTATATGTCCTGTTTTTACCATGCTTTTGCTGGAGCCGAGCAGGTATAGTGGTTGAACCTATAATTTTACCAATTTCTATTTTTAGATGAGTTAGCTATCAGGTGCACACATAGTGTCGGTTTGATTCTGACATGTCTTTTCGACCAACAAATGTATTCCGAGCATAATGTTATTAGAGAATTTGAAAGGATCAATGGGAGCATGGCCCGCTGTGTTACTTTGCTGATGTGATTACATTATATTTGTGCCCTGTGCTCTCAGGCAGAGACAGCTGCCAACAGGATCTGTAAGGTGCTCGGTGTAAACCAGGAGAACGAGAAAATGATGGAGGAGTATGAGAGACTGGCCAGTGAGGTAAAGCAAAATGAGAAATTTCATTAAAAAAGAAATTCTCTTGTATGATGATGACACATTGTGCAATGAAATCTTTTGATTTTCAAAAGGAGATTGAACTTTGGAACCTTTTGTGGATAATGGTATATACAGTGCATATTACACTAAAGTTTGTCTCCTTCTTAGATGAATCTAGTTCAAAGTAAAAGTACAGATTTAGGTTTAGATTAAAAACATTTCTTTTCCCCATTTATGTATCCCATTGGTGTTATAAGCTAAGACCCATCTGCTGAAAGTAATCAATAATTCATCACAGTCTTCATGAAACACCGCCATCTTAGCATGGAGCTTTCTTGCCTCTCCACTTATTATCATCCCATGTTTTCCTTCTGTTTCCAAGCTGCTGGAGTGGATCCGCCGCACCACTCCCTGGCTTGAAAACCGGACCCCAGAGAAGACCATGGCAGAGATGCAGCGGAAGCTGGAGGACTTCAGGGACTACAGACGCCAGCACAAGCCCCCTAAAGTGCAGGAGAAGTGCCAGCTGGAGATTAACTTCAACACCCTGCAGACCAAGTTGCGCATCAGCAATCGCCCTGCCTTCATGCCCTCTGAGGGGAAGATGGTATCTGTAAGTCCCAACTCAACACATGTTTGTGATTGTGTACAACACCACTGTTTATGTCAAGTACCTTCAAGGTAAAATCTTAAACAGAATGAAGGAGTAACAGGTTTGGACAGTCTACCAATAGAGGGGGATTTGTTTTACACTTTTTTGCAGCTTCAAATAATATGTATGTACATTTCAAATCATTTTAAAACATCTTAAGTGAGTTTATACTATACTTTACAGGACATAGCCAGCGCATGGCAGGGCCTGGAGCAGGCAGAGAAAGGCTACGAGGAGTGGCTCCTTACAGAGATCCGTAGGTTGGAGAGGCTGGACCACCTGGCTGAGAAGTTTCGCCAAAAAGCCACCAATCATGAGAACTGGGCCAGCGGTCAGTTGTAGTTGTACATTTGACATTTTAACTGTCTGCATGCTTGCTTTTCTATCTATCTCTCACTGCAGTACAACACTACGGTATAACTACGTTCAAGCTGCAGGCAAAAGTGTCTTTCTTTTTTTTTTAATTCATGGCAGTTTGAAAAGCACAAATCACATGGAATCTGATTTGGCCCACTTTTATATGTGGTCCTTAATCATATACAGCAATGCAACCTCAGTCTGGATGTCATATATCATAATTCATGCGACTTTTATGTCACTCTACATCGACATCATCACTCCTGGCTCCGACTCCGCATCCACACACACATTTCTTATCCTTCTTATCATCTGCTCACAAAATTGCTTGCGTCCACTGCATATCAACTTATAAATGAAACCGTCAACAAGTGACCTTCATATTTACTTCCGAACGACAGTATTCTGCATGTGCCATCTTTGTTATTGTTCTTTTGCGCATGCTGGTCAGTTCATGGACGTGATCAGTTTACACTGGAAGCTGATATAGGCCACATTTTTTAAATATTTGTGAACAGCCAAACAATAAAATTGGATCTGAGCACTAAATCCAAATTGAGCACTAAGGCTTGCAGTGTGAATGTAGCCTATTTCTATAGGTCTGCATGTTTATTTGTTTACTTGTTGGCTCCCTGGTATCTCTATTCCTGCGTCTCTGGCTGCTTTTCAGTGTGCAAGTGTTTCCACTAACCTTGGAGTTTGTTTAGACTTCTTCCTAATCAGGTTTGATTGAAGGTTTTAGAGTATGTCCAATGCAATTAATGGACTGCAACAGGTTATTTTCTCCATCTGCAATGACCAAATAAAGCCTGTGTTTAGACCTAAGCATCTAATCATCTCGTTATTCCCCTCTCTCACCTCATCCCTCTCTCTGTCTCTTTGCATATGTGTGATATTCAGGTAAAGAACTGATCCTCTCCCAGAAGGACTATGAAACCGCCACCCTGATTGAAATCAGAGCATTGCTTCGAAAACACGAGGCCTTTGAGAGTGACTTGGCAGCCCACCAGGACAGAGTGGAGCAGATTGCGGCCATTGCACAGGAACTAAAGTACGCACTCCCTATAGCAGACATTTGCTGTCATGGAGACCCAGTAGTGTGTTTTTACTCCTGCCAAACACAGCGGCAACAAGGGGTTGGGGGAGCAAAATCAACTAACGCGATCTCATTTTCTGTTTATCTCTTTTAAATACTACATTAATAACATTTTGGCTTTAGACACTGAACGACCTACCGGGGTGATTGTCTCGATGGATTATGGATGACAAGCAGCAAAGCGCAAATGTGCACAACACAACACTGCACATAGAAAATGCTGTCTTTCAATGGTCCCAAAAACACGTGCTGTCTTTGTTCACATTTGAGACAATAGAAGAAGACAAGCGTGGGAGGAAAGCAGTGCAGAAAACTAGTTGGAACAATATGAACTCACTGTCTCTTAAATGTGATTTGCATTTGAGATGATTGTGAACCAATTTGTAAAAAATGTTTTCATGAAAATGACTTAAACCCTCTTCTACTTAGTTAAGAACACGTCACCCTCTCAGTGGAAGGGGAAGGGTGCGGTTTACACGTTCACAGCAGACATGCAGACATTTTTAATCAGCAGTCAATGATGAACACCTGTCCATCGTTATATTCTCAGTCTAGTTAAAGTACTTCCTGTTACATAAGAAACTGCTGCTCTGAGAAAGGAAGATATACATAATTTCAGCTGACAAGGGAAATGGCTACTTGGCTTCCTATAAGGTATGTAATAGTTACATTTGTTCGTACTTTCATTTTCCATTTATGGCTTATTTTACTGACTTTTTTTTTTGACCATGCTGTTTTCTTTTACAGTGAGTTGCTCCTCATTGCATTGTTAAGCTGGAATGTCTTTTGCTTTCCTGCTCAAAAAGGTAAGTCTCATCACTTCACTGAGACTATAAATGTACTTGGTTGCTTACAAACTTTTTTTTTTTTTTTTTAAATGTATTTATTTATTTATTTTTTTTTAAATTGTTATATCAAATTTTCTTGTCTTTTGTAAAAAAAAAAAAAAATTTAACAAAAACTTTTTCCCCCTAGGCCGGAGCCAGTATGATCCTTATGAGGGCGGTTTCTCTAACGTAGAGTTGCGCCCTGGCTTCCATTATAGCTCGCCCCAAAGTGCTCCTACACACCATTCCAGTGTGAGTGACGTTGCTGACTCATTCCCGTATGAATTGATGGATGTGTATCTGAGTCCTGAAACCTATCCCGCAAGCTCAAACCCTCCTCCAGACATGTCCGGTGTGTCTTCATGGAATGCTGCTCCTGGTTGGGATCCTGTGCCAGAGTTTAAGACTGCCTACACAGCGTCCAGAACACTTCAGCCCGCACCTGACATCGGCCTTCCCCCTCCACCTTACTTACAAGCAGACGAGCTTTATCACTATAAAGAACACTTAGACCACAGCAATTTGGAAAGGAAAACTGAGGAGCTAAGCTTTCCTGCGCCACCACTACCTCTTCCACCTCTTCCATCTTCTGGCTTCCAGGCTGGTGAGCTCAGTAAGTATGAATCAATCCTTGAGCATGGAAATGAAGAGCGGGAAACTGAAGACCAAGGGTTCATGCCACCACCTCCCTATGCTTCAGCGCCACAAGGAGCTGAGGTGTCATCTGCTTCCACTTTGGGCTCCGTGCATCCACTTCCACAAGCGCTGACACCATTTGGACCGAACCAGTACTACCGCTTCTTGACTGGTCAGCTACCTCCTGGCACATACACTCACTCTCAG
Organism: Bovichtus diacanthus; assembly: GCA_943590825.1. NCBI lineage: Eukaryota > Metazoa > Chordata > Actinopteri > Perciformes > Bovichtidae > Bovichtus > Bovichtus diacanthus. The sequence goes on from CALSBV010010813.1 coordinate 6,140,866, forward strand.
TCTGACTACGAGTCAGGCAGAGACACTGGGCTGGAGCCCGTTTATAAAAAATACCACTTTGTTCAAAGTCCAGTCATCTCCACTCAGTCTCTGCAGCATTATAGCAAACTGTAACCAGGACTTTCAAACAAGTTGAAGCCGATCAGGGTAAAGGCAACTCTAGTAGTCGCCGCATATTACTCTAAAATGTGCTTGTATGAATTTTAATAAAATGCTTAATGAATTGTGTTCTCTTTTTGTGGGTTGGATGGACTTGTGTTTATTCAACGGATACTTCAGGGCTAACTTCAGTCGTAAGTCTTGGGTGTTCCTGGGGTTTACGGCTCAAATGTATTTACTCAAGTCAGTGTGGCTATAGAAAATACATTTCAAACATACTTTGGTGTTTTAAAACTATACTTGCTGACTGTCCAAACAAGACAATAGTGATGCTGTAACACTTTTAGTCAGAGTCACTTGTGTAGAGGAAACAGTTTGTGCCTCCATTGATATGAGGCTAAATTGGTAATAGTCAAATTTTGAAAGACTTGCATAATTTAATTTAATTTTATTTATTTATTTTTCCCAACACTAGAGCATCTTTTAATACTGAGCATTACACATAATGCAACTTGCCTTTGTAGCTACATTTGTAAATATTCCAACACTGAGTCTGACTACCATTATCCATTAGGTTTTTTTTTTTTTTTTGCTAAGTTGCATCTAAATGCCTGGGGAACAATAACCCCATAAAGCTCTTTTCCACAACTGAAATCTGAAATGAACAGCTGCTCATGCTTTGTTTTTCCAGTGAGCTGGACTACCATGACGTGGCTGCTGTGAACCAGCGATGCCAGAGCATCTGTGACTTGTGGGACAAGCTGGGAACCCTGACTCAGAAGAGGAGAGAGGCACTGGAGGTGAAGGCAGCATTCAAGTCTGATATCAATGACTTTAATATGCGTCTATGAATGAAAGCAGATGAAAGGCATTCATATCTATGTTGCTACTTTTCTCATAGGCTGAAGTGTTTTATTTTTTTCATTATAGCTTGTAAGTTTAAATTCTTCGCATATCTCAGGCTATGTCCCCACAAGAGTGCGCTAATGTTCCACACGGACTCCCATTGATGCAGAATTGAGTTTCATCCAAAACTAGCTTAATCAAAATGTCAGTGTAATCATATTTAGATGTCTGTTAATGACATCTGAACAGTGAAGACATGACTGATTGATGAGGGGAGATCATTGGATGCAGTTTAAAATCCCTGACCCAGATAGGATGGTAAAATGGGAGGGGTGGAGGGGATAAAGGAGAAATAGATGTAAAAGTCCTGTCCAGGAAGTGACTGGCTGAGAGCCCACGATCCACTTCCTCTGATCCACACTGACCATTCCAGACCTGCAAATGTGTGAGGGCCCTGAAACAGGGCCAAGGATTAAGTCTGAATGACAGGGACAGAGGTCTGTTTTCTGTCTGCCTCCAACTCCCCGCCACCCGCTGGCTGCTGAAGGGAGGGACTCTGTCAGGAACAACCAAGCCAGAGTTGGGGGTTAGCAATGTTATGCACCCTTGGATTAGTCATCAAAGCAGGTGAGGGGATGGATGTTTGGGATTTGTATGTGAGATATGAAGATGAAGACTTTGTTCAGGGTAGAGCCTAATGCTGAGCTAAAGGTTGGATGTTTTTGGAGTTTTCAGGACTAAAAAAAATCTACAAACCAGACATGTGATATCTTGTAATCCTCTCAGCGGACAGAGAAGCTGCTGGAGACTATTGATCAGTTGTTCGTGGAATTTGCCAAGAGGTCAGCTCCTTTCAACAACTGGATGGAAGGAGCCATGGAGGACCTGCAGGACATGTTCATAGTGCATACTATTGAAGAGGTCCAGGTAGGCTTACTGCTGTTTGTCAGATTACTTTCATTTCACAATATCGCTGCTATGTTATATAGTGAGTAATGTTGGTATACCTGTGGCATCCAAAAGAAAACCACATAATGTTATCACTGTTGACAAAATAGAAATTGTAATAAAATTCAGGACTTCCCTTTTCCCATTCCAGAGTTTAATCGCGGCTCATGAGCAGTTCAAAGCCACTCTACCCGAGGCGGATGCAGAGAGACAGGCCATCTTGGGAATCCACAATGAAGTGCAGAAAATTTCCCAGAGCTATGGGATCAAGTCCAACATTATCAACCCGTACAGCATCCTCACCACTGAAGAGCTTCTCAACAAGTGGGACAAGGTAGTTACAGTTTTCAAACTCACTTACAGACTCGTACATCAAGTAATAAAGTCATTATTAAGATAGCGGCTGTCTGGCCATATAAAAAATCATGAATTATGAAATAGGAACAAGCAGTGCAGTATCTACATTCCTCGACAAAGTTCTGCTCTAATGTTTTATCACTGTTAAAGGACTCAGTACCACAGTACTAATATATAAAGTATAACGCTAGCTTAATTCTGTTTTTAATGGCTCTTTTTTAAATGGAAGCCAGCTTCTTGCAATTCCATCTAAGCTCTTTGCGTGTGCACTTGTGTTTCCTAGGTGAAGAAGCTGGTTCCTCAGAGGGATGGTGCCCTCCAGGAGGAGATGGCACGTCAGCATGCCAATGAAAGGCTGAGACGGCAGTTTGCTGCCCAGGCTAATCTCATTGGTCCCTGGATACAAACCAGGATGGAGGTCAGACATACAGCCTTCGCAAGAAATGTGATAGTTATCTCCATCTAATCAAATAAAGACATAAAATGGAAGATGATTACATTTAAACATTGTACATACGGGAGGTACAATGGTGGCGGCTGCCCTGATAATGATGATTGAATAATGCAATAACAATATAATAAAAGTATTATTGTCATACACATAAAATATTTCTTTATCAAATGCTATATGTCCTAATGGACAAAATGAAGCTGACCTTGTTGGGTGTGTTATCCTAACAGGAAATTGGGCGCTGCTCCCTGGAGATTGGCGGCACCCTGGAGGACCAGATGACCCAGCTGAAGCAATGTGAGCACGTCATTGTTGCTTACAAGCCCAACATCGACAAGTTGGAGGGAGACCACCAGCTGATCCAAGAGTCCCTGGTGTTCGATAACAAACACACCAACTACACTATGGAGGTACAGGGCAGTGACAAACAGTGTTTACAAGCATATGCATGTACAGTATTTGCAAACGCATACACACGCTCTTACGTAAGATACTCATTGGCATGGATGCTAGGACTGTGTATTGGCAAGAATCTGGCGATACGATACTTATCATGTTAAAGGGGTTAATGTTCAATATATTGCGATACTGTAAACTAGGTGATATTTTGCAGTTTCTTTTGTTTTTTTAAATCTAGTTTTAGGAAAACTGTCAGTTTAAAGAACAAACCACCACATGCATAAAATCTGAGCAAAAAAGTTTACTATTTTATGCAATCAAAACAGTGGGATCAGCATTTTAACTCATCACAGTCCCTGTAACATCCAACATCATAGCACTACTTTTATGCAATCTGAGCAAATAAATGAACATTTACCTATATCAATAAAACTAATTAAATAAAAGTGCTTGCATGATAGTTGTTTTTTTAAACTATTAATTAAATCGAATTAAATAGAATCGATACAGTATCACAAGACATATTATCGCAATACTCAAGTGTTTGCTTACAACCCTAATGGATACCTAAATTTGTTGGAATACATTAATAAACAAAGATTTCGATATCCTTTTTCTAAACCTAGTCATTAGACCGATCACGGTGTGTCTTCTCTGTGCTGACGCGTCTGCCCTGTCACCCTATCAACAGCACATCCGTGTCGGGTGGGAGCTGCTCCTCACGACCATCGCCCGAACCATCAACGAGATTGAGACCCAGATCCTGACCCGGGATGCCAAAGGCATCAGCCAGCAGCAGATGAAAGAGTTCAGATCCTCTTTCAACCACTTTGACAGGGTACAGCTTTCTACCACCACCGCAGTCTGTTTTTGGGTCATTTTGAGTCACTGATTTGAAGCAATCAGAGCGATTCAGAAGCGGAGCAGGGGGTGGTGGTGTATTTAGAGATTGCCCTGTGGCTTTTATTCAAGCTACAGCTGTACTGTAGCAATTCCAGACTGACTGTCTCCCCATGCCAGAGTAACAGCATGGATAATATACCTGCCAAACAAACTTGAAAAAAAAAAGTTGCTGTGTTCTGATGTCCCCTATAAGAAGACTGTGTCCGTGTATACAAGTTCCATACGCACAAATGTAGCGTGTGCGTGGAAGTATATGTGCGATATTACAATGACTTCTTTCCTGAGTTTTTAAGCTCTCAGACATCAGTTATCACGAAATCTTTACCATCTTTTAACGTCTTATCACAGAAAGCAAACGATTAGGTGCTTTAAAGTTAAAATAATTCCAATTCATTCTATAGCTGCTATGACAACTGCTTGTCAAGTTTAGCATGTCTTTTAGGATTTAGTCTTACAAAATTGCTGTAATGCTATATTGAAAAGCATGTTGTACTGTATGTGATTCACTATGCCACAGTTATATATTTTTTCTGTAATCTCTCTTACTTTCCTGCTTTTTTCCATACGTTGAACCTGAAATTTGGCCTCCGGCTGTAGAAGAAGAACGGAGCGATGGAGACTGATGACTTCAGAGCCTGCCTCATCTCTATGGGTTATGACTTGGTAAGATGTTTGAAATGTGGGTGGGGGGACGGATGGGGCTGCGTCATCAGTATTTTACACAAATACTGTACAATCTCTTCTTATTCTCTATCCATGCTTTTTCTCAGGGGGAGGTGGAGTTTGCCCGTATAATGATCCTGGTGGACCCCAATGGCACTGGAATCGTCTCTTTCCAGTCTTTCATCGACTTTATGACCAGAGAGACTGCTGACACAGACACTGCCGAGCAGGTTGTGGCATCCTTCCGCATCCTGGCAACTGACAAGGTATGTGTGTTAGTATGGCTTACTGGAAGATATTCTTAGCCAACACTAATCTGTTCTATTCCAGTTATTATTTCCAAGTATTTGCCATGCCATGTTGATTTATGATCGACAATTTTGTTCCTGAGCTCAAAATGGGAAAGGGGGGTATTTGTAACAGTTCTTGGGTGAACAGAGACCCAATCACAGAAGCAGATGCAGGACATAAGGTGAAGTTTTTACTGAAGAGCCAGGCAGTCATACACAGAAAGTCAGTCCAAACAGAGCAAACAAACCCAGGCAGGGAGTAAGCAAAGTCCAAAAACCATAACATTTAACACTAGAGGATTGCTGGAAAGCAATGAGCACACAAGGTAGAACAAGGACACAATGGGCTCTTTTCATTTCTCTATTTTGTGCCTCTTCGGCTCCTCTGTCCTCCTGCCTGTGACCCAGAAATCAATCTCTGTGCGCCATGTTGGAGGATATTTCAATTCCTAAAATGGTCCTTGAGGAGAGAGGAGGCTTGCCAGAGGAGCTATGAGAAAAGATGCACAGGTGTGTCCTTCGCGGAAGTCTTTTCGTCATCCATAACGTATTAAAGAGGCATGACACAAAACTGGAATATACAAACAATGTTGTGAAGTGAAATAAAAGTAAATATATAAGTTGGTAGGCTACAAGAAAATAATGGACAGATGATGCAGCTCTGCCACACGTCATATGTAATTGACGTCGCTTTTAAATTACTGCTCCGAAGCACGGACGTCTCACTTAAATGCGTGTTGCATTGACTCCCCTCTCCACGTGTCTCTTCCTTGCCTCCTTTGATTAAATCTACGACGCGAGGACAGGAATAGATGTTTTACAAACTGACAAATGACAAGGAACAGGGAAAACAGGGGGACTATATGGCAGGTAAGTAATGAGGACAGTTGTGGATAATCAAGGAGGCGGGAACACACAAGGGCAGGAACTGAAACGGCAGGAGATGTTAGTCTTTCAAAATAAAATGCACAGATCGGCAGGATGTTCCATGTGTTGGCATGGATGTTTCTGGAAACATGTGTGAAACAAATTGTCTCTCCACAGCCCTACATACTAGTGGAGGAGCTGAGGAGAGAGCTTCCCCCTGAACAAGCAGAGTATTGCATCATGAGGATGCCGCCTTACTCCGGCCATGGAGCACCACCGGGGGCACTGGACTACACCGCCTTCTCCACTGCCCTCTATGGAGAGAGCGACCTTTAACTGACTAGAAATGCCTTTCATCATCTGACCGTGTACCTAACCACAACCACCCCCTCCCTACCTATCTTCCATCTTGATGAATCTATACAAAAGTTGGATCAAATATGTTGAATTAAATGTGTTTGTGACCATACCAAGTTTTTTTTTGATTAGTTTTCTGACATTTGACTGTCTACAATTATAAGGAGCACTGTCAATTGTCTTGCTACTCTTTTTCTGTCTTCTTGGATACAAATTGCCACCTAAACAAATAGAAATTGCCATGTTTAAATTATAATGTGAGAAATAATGTATTGTACATTTTGTCTTGTGTGTTATGGTGTCTGTGCACAAAGTAAGGTTCTGTGGTGAAGGTAAAACTAGAAGAGACATTTACTCCCTTCAAAAATACAGATCACTTGGTAATACGCCAACAGGATCGTGATGTTTCTGTAGTTCATCAGTTGAATAAATTAGATATAAAAGTCCTGTTTTGTCTGGCAGTGTCTTGTAGTGTTTTCATGTTTCCTCCCAGTGCCTTAGTTTTGGGAATACAATCTTCTGATAAGGCATTTTGAGATGCTGTAAAGTGAATTACAGTTTGCAAAAGCAATTTCAGACCTACTGCCATCCAACAATCAACAGTGTAGAACATGGGTTCCCAAAAGTTTAAAAATATGCAGTATCAACAAAGAAGTGGGAAACCACATGAATGCGAAAGTAAAGGTTTACAATTACTCTGGTTTAACGGCAGAGAACACAGAAGAAATGTGCATCATTTATGAGTAATGTTTTAGGATGAAACATCTTTTCAGACAAATAAGTTAATGCTTACATGTGCCTATTAATGTGCGATAAACTATTAATAAATAAATACACAAATAAGAAAATAAAGATCAAATAAAGCTCAGCAGGTCAAGTCCTCATTTAAATACCAGATTAAAAATACAATTGTCCATGTGAGTGGGTGAATACATCTAAAGCCTCCTGAGGTTCCCTTTGTCCCTCTTTCTTTATGTTCTATAGAGTCTGCTGCAAGAAGTACAAAGGATCCTGTCGGCCTTTGTGCCTTATACATGTAGGCGAGTCTATTGTACAGCACACGCAGCACTTCTGGGCTGTGGTTACGTTTTTGAAACGTGTGTAGAATTACTCTTTAACAAGCTACTTCGTTCATTTTTTAAACTATAGCATCTTTTCATAGACATTTTTTATTTATTTGCTGCCAACGTCGTTGCTGACATTCTTTTTTTTTTTTTCTAATTTTTTTTTTTTTTTTTAGCTTGTTCCTGCTTAAGGTTTTGACTTAAAAAGCAATTCGACATTTAGCAATCTTTGTGTTGTATGCCTTTAATGTGAGCGCCACTGTATATTTAAAAGTATAGTCCATTTGTCATACACAAATGGACTATACTTTTAAATATACAGTAGTGGCAATGCTTTAAAATATGCTGGTTATATAGGCTAATTGCTCATAACACTTGATGCTAAGCAAATAACCTTCTTCTAAAACAATCATATAATACTCTTAGTGAAAAGAATGATATAGCAAATATTTTGCGGCTTGATTTCACTCCCTTTGGCAATTTGTGAATCATGCAAGAGTTCTGAAATACTGTGGAAGTTATCAAAGTGATGGAATTTTCTGTGAAGGGGATCATTGGCCACTTCACACAAACTGAACCCAAGGCACTGGAGCACACTATTCATTTAAAACTCAATTTAGATGCAAGCAATCCCTTTTCAAAGAAAAAAGTATATTTTCACTGTAACAAATGAGCATTACCTTAGTCACAACTCTATAGGTCCAAGACATGTCCTCATTTTTGGTGAAAGCATTGATTTGTTGTAGTGTGGTAAGAAAATGAAGATTCTCAGGCGGTACGATCACCTTGAAGACATTTGCTGGCTCTGTTATCAACAAATTAAACTTTGTACTTGAGGGTAATGGACTAATTGAATGGATAAAAAAAAGTAAAATAAAGTTTGCGACTAATTCAAACAAATATTTCAATGAAATAAATCACTGCTTGTACTATGTCATTTATTTTTCAACCACACGAGACTTCCTCTTGCACCCGTACTGATTAAGAGGTATTTTAATACAAGAACAAAGACCAAAAAAAAGTTTTTTTCTAAATCAGTAATCAGACAGTTTGATGCTGTGAACGATTTATTTACATCAGTAGTGGTTGTGGTTTTAGTTGGTAAAGTAGTAGAATAAAAGTGATATCTGCAATGCATCTTCTGAAGCCTTCTCTCTTAGAAGAGCATGTGGTCAGAAATGTCAGAGCAATCAACAAATTACATTATGCAAAATGAAGTATTTCCATTTTATGCTCCTGTATACTTCTACTACACCACATTTTTGTAGCCAATTATTATAATTTGTACTCCACTACATTTATTCGACAACATTAGTTACTAGTTATTTTGCAGATTCAGATTATTAATGCAACATATTTATCATTATTAGAAGTAACACAAGTGACAATAATAATAACAATAATAATAATAATAATAATAATGTATTAGGCCTATTATGGATTAAACTACCCAGTGAAGTAGTTGAAACTATCCCCAGCTTTACAACAGCTTTAGTGACATTAATGCATTATTTATTATCCAAAAATATAATATAGCCTACTGTATTCTGAAATGGGCCATTCTGCACAATTAGTACTTTTACTTTAGGTACTTTAAGTACATTTGTATGCTTATATTTTTGTTTTTGTACAATTTTTTTTGTACAATTTTTGTAGAACTTTTACTAAAGATGATCTGAGTAAACCTAATTCTTCCACCACTGAGTATCATCCCAAATTAGTTTTTTTTTAGTTTAGTTTAGTTAGGTAATTTAATTGTAGAAGTTTCTTCACTTGACATAAAGTAGTCCCGCCAAAATAGCAGTTGTAAAAAACAAAAAAATGGAGTCACGGGACGCCCGGATTTTAACAGCAGACTCCGCCCTCACATCTACACCTTCTCGCTCCTGCTTCTCCAGTCCTCCTCCTCTTTCTCCTTCAGTGCCACTAATGATACTCAAGTCTAATGTGGATAGTTTGCTTCAAATAATGACCGACACTGGAGAGGGCGATGATGAGTTCCAGTTTCTACGAACGGTGAGTCAGACAATTTATATATATTATATTATTATTATTATTATTATTATTATTATTATATATTATATTTATATTTTATATTTTTTATTTTATATTTTATATTTAATGTTTAATATTTTATATTTTATATTTTATATTTTATATTTTATATTTTATATTTTATATTTTATA
>CALSBV010010813.1:6150306-6160880 GCA_943590825.1 Bovichtus diacanthus
TTATATTTTATATTTTATATTTTATATTTTATATTTTATATTTTATAGCTAAGCTAACCTAGCTAGCTCCAGAGATGTCAACAGGTAGTAAGTTAACATAGCTCTTTGGAAGGGAGCCAGTGAGTCAACATGTCATATTTTTGTTGTAAAACCTCTTAATTGAGATTTGACTTGCACTTTATTTGTGTAACTAGCTAGTCCTCAGGAGTGTAGTGTCTCAGGATAAAAAAAAGTAATGTTAGCTGTTCATTAAAGTGTCCAACTGGTGTCCAACATGTGCTAGTTAAAGTTAGTTTACATCTCGACAGACTGAAGTATAACTCTGGCTACTTTCAAAAAGAAAAAAGAAAAAGATGAGCTCTAACCAGAGTGTTACACATCATTTGATGTGATAATATCATATTTACAAGTACAAGTGACTGTATTCATTAATAACAGTAACCTTTATTTATACATCTGCTTTGTTTTAGTGCACAGCTCCCTGCAGCATTTTTGCTATCTTCTCCAGGGTGTTTAATTTAGTCACTGACAGTAGAAGAAGACCACAAATGGCTTGCAGGATGCTATCATTGCTCCCTGGTTGTAAGTTGTCCTCTCACAGCTTGTTATCTTTACCCTCTGATAAAGTCATGTCCCAGGGAGAGTGTCTGCTGGGAATATGAAACAAACACACAGGCAGTGATGCAGATGGTTACTGACCCAGTATCCACAAAGTCATTTTGCAAGATCGATCCGCAAAATGAAATTACTCCGTGGATATCCATGTCAAACACTTTAAAATTAAATGCAGGGTTTCCCCAAGGAAATTGTTCAACCGAGACAGGAAGCCACTCAGATCCTCACTAATCTTGCCCCATGATCAATTTATTTAGTAGATGACAGCGGTCATTTGTGAAATAGCACTCACACGGAACGTTTTTTTCCCTGAAGGTCAGGTTCTATGTCAGAAAACTGTATTAATTTTTTTTTATGATGTTCGTGGAGGTGGTCTATGTATGAAGCAAGGTGGTCCGCCTCCTCTTTAAAACACCACCCTGCAATGTACAGATTGAAATATATAGACCAACGTCAGTTTAACATCCAGAACAAGGCTTTTTAAGTCTGTTGTAGGCTAATGAACTTGTATTTTCAATTTCCAGGACTTTTGACATTTGGATTAAGTTGTGTCGCGCAGTGAAATTTCACTTGCCAAATGTATTTTGAAGAAGAGCCGAATCCTTGAGCCATCTGAATGCCCCACTGTGCCTCAGCATTGGACAGTGTGTTTGACTGATTGCAGAGTAATGCTGATATGAAGAGTGGAAAGCAGGGTGAATCGTGGGTCAGACAGTGCAGTATCTTCCCAATATGGAGGTATGCAGCCCGGGCTATAGAGAGGTGTTGCTAGTCCTGGCTGGATTTTGGAGACCAGTCGTCTGTTGTCCCTCTCTTCAGTTCCTTAAATAGATGTGAAATGCCTAATTCCTTTGACGTGGTCCATTTGGAATTTAAATAAAGATAAGATGCATTTTAGGTGAGAGAGATCTGCTCTACATGCATTTACAGTAGGGCTAGTCTTATTATTAGGTGCATTTGTAAAACCTGCGGTGACGACTCATCTTTTTATATACATATACTGTATATTTCCATGTAATTTGTTCATATTCATGATAGCATTGAATGGGTGAATGTTGGTCACCAAGAAATAATTCTATTAAAATGAAATTCAGTAGTAAGTTGTAATATCACTTAGCCTACTTGTGCTTTCGAGCCTAAATGCTGCTTTTTTTTTTTTGTTGCCATGATGAAGGTCTACAATTGATCTGTATAAGCTTTCGCATTCACACACAAACCAGTTGAAACTTAATTCGCACTCATTCTAAGAATGTGCCTTTTTTTGTTATGAAATATGTGGCCATCTGATGCACATGTGAGTTTGTGCTTACTGCTGTCTTCTCTGTGTTTTTCCCAGGGAGACGAGGTGGTTTTGCAGAGCACCTTCACCTCCCAGGAGGAACATGTGAAACTCTGCCTTGCTGCCGAGGGATTTGGCAGCAGACTCTGCAGGCTTGAGCCCACGTCTAACTGCAAGGTGAGGAGCTCCACCTCAACGATTGCACAGTCTTTCCACACATCCCCACCTCATATTTCTCATTTATTGTCACACTTGAAATCTGGAATAATAAAAGAGAGATGCGTAAAATGATGCAAATAATTCACCAAAAAGTTTCAGAATATTTGACTTGAAAAGTTCTGTATTTTTAACACTAAGATTAACTGGTTATAGGAATCAAACATTCAAACTATAATATTGGAAACTTGCACAAAAACTTGTAAGACAATTTGTCTGTTTTCCCACATACATGTTTAATGAATGTCTGCTAATTGTGTCTGAACAGTATGTTATTGAGTTTATTAATTGTTTTCGATTCACCTACTAAATTAATACCTAATCACATTTAATATTTCATTCAACTTTTTTTGTGTGTGAGATTTTCCTCCTTTTAAACACATTTTTTCTGTGGCTCTTGTCACTGCTAATTGCACAGTTGGCCTGTGGAGGGAGTCAGATATGAAGCTGCTTCAATGCTCTACTGTCTTTTTATTTCTTGCAGAATGTTCCACCAGACCTGTCTGTCTGTGGCTTCGTCCTGGCCCAGTGCCTTTCTGTTCGAGCCCTGCAGGAGATGCTGGCCCACAGTGTGCACCTGGCTGCAGAGGTGATTGTTTAAATTGACAATTGATTGTATTTTTTTTCATTTAGCCTTTGTTTCTATATTTAGTTTATTCGCTTTTTCTTTACACTGCTGTTAGTGTGTTTAATAATGCTAATAATAATGTGAATGTGATTCACAGGTGGGCGCTGGAGGAAGCCATCGCACTCTTCTATATGGCCAGGCCGTGTTGTTCCTGCACTCATACAGTGGCATGGTGAGTCATCTTGATATAATGCAGATATAAATCAGAAGGGCTCAATGAGTCTTACTTTGCCAAAAACATTTTTTATTATCTTTTTCAAAAATATTTGTTGATATGTTCACTGAAATATATATCTGTTTATTTCACTCCCAGTATCTCAGCTGCTTGTCTTCATCTCACACTTCAACGGACAAGCTGGCTTTTGATGTTGGTCTGCAGGAGGACAAAGCAGGTATTTGGTGTCGGGCCTTTTAAATACGATCAGAATCGGAATCCAGTTTATTGCCAATTAGCTTTTCACGTATAAGGCATTTTCTTTGGTGTATTTGTAGATGGAAAGGAAACTTAAATAAAGAATACAAAATATTACAATACAAATATAAAAAAATACTATTTCAAAACTAAGAAATATGTACAATGAAACTGTTAAGAAAGCTAGGCAAAGATGAAGATTTTAATTGTTTTTATTCTTTTTTTGAGATATTTGATTTTCTTTCTAAAAACTTTCCTTGGTGTATATTCTCTGTTTGTGGCTCAGGTGAGACATGTTGGTGGACCGTCCACCCAGCATCCAGACAGAGGTCAGAGGGGGAGAAAGTGCGTGTTGGAGATGACCTCATACTGGTCAATGTTTCCTCAGAGAGATATCTGGTGAGTTGTTACATTTTTTTGTTTTGCTTGGGTGACAAAAAAATCAGCTTTTAAATATTTTAGACTTCATTCAACACCCTAACCTGTTTGAAGAAATGGCGAACTACTAATTACACCTCGAAAGTTGTAACATTACAGATATAAGTTATTTTCCACTGAAATACTCAGAAACTACTATTAACGTGTCATTTGTTTAATTTCCATTGACTTCATTCGGTAGTTGGCAATCTGTGTTCTCTCTTCCTCTGACGAGTTAATTGGCATAATTGTTTGTACAGCTATTGTAGTAGAAAAATCAAATGTGGCATTCATTGTTGATAATCATATTTTTTGTTTCTTTCCAGCACCTGTCCTTTGGCACTGTATTTGACAACAAAAGCTTGAGTGACAGCCTGATTGCTAATGCAGCCTTCCAGCAAACTCTCTGGAGTGTCGCTCCCATTTGCTCCGGAGCTGGAGTCGCTCAGGGCAAGTTTCTTTTTCTTTTAGCTCTCTAGGCATATTGGAAAAACAAACTCTGTCTCTAAAATGATAAAATCCAACTGATTGTTATGTCCAAGAAACGTGATTGGTCAAAGAGGACTTCCAGCCACATGTGACGTCCTCTGATGTTTTACTGGCGATGAGTCGGTCGGGCTGCAGATTTTGAAATGCAGACTTTTAATGATGTTAGTCAGTACTTGGTGTAAGAGCTGTGCCTACGACTATTGTGAAACATACGTTCTGCAGTTTCGCTTGGAGTAGTTAGCCATGTTTAGATGGCAGTTATAGCCAACAAATAGTTTCAAAGATGCAGTAAAAATGTCTGTTGTGCTAATTATAGGATACCTGAAGGGGGATGACACACTGCGGCTACTCCACAGCCATACTGACTCATGTCTGACTATTCCGTCCACAGAGCAGGGAGAGGAACTGCAAAGGTCAGTTCAAAAGACCAATCTCCTGTCATGTCAAGTACACAAATCATCCTTCAAGTCTGTGGCCGTGTCTTTTTTTAACTTATTTTTAATTTAGGATAATGCATTATGAGATGGGATCAGTGTCCAGCCATGCCCGCTCCCTCTGGAGGCTGGAGATCCTGCGTGTTGTGTAGGTATACATGGGATGTGATGTTCTGCTCACTTTCAGTTTCAAGTAATATCTTGCAGCATGTAAAATAATAGTATTTGTTGTTTTTGCATGTTTAAAAATATTTTCATAGACCCATTTACAGGAATAAAAGCACAAAAGCTGGTAGCTGTTGAAGGCATAGAGGGAGTCAGTATTATGTTGCACACACTGCTGCTGGTCATTGCGAGAGCAGGACCCAGACTTTATTTATTTGCCCACAAAGGCTGGAACCATATTTAATATTACTTTCCCAGAATAGAATTAGGGTTTTGTGTCCACTGCTTGCTCCCCAGCCATTTTAACAATATAGAGGGAAAGCTAAATTATTTGGACTGTTCAGTTTCCTTCAAAGGAAAACAAACAAAAACAACTTCAAACTAGGGACTAGGGACTAGGGACTAGGGACTAGGGACTAGCGGCGCTCAGTCCTCATTCTGCTCCTACATGGATTCATTTTGACGAAACTGACACATTATTTTAATTAAAGAAAGCTGATTTGATAAAACAAGACTAACTCATTTAATCAGATGAACCACTTTATTCAAATTCAGGATTTCGTTCAACATTCAAAGCTTTATTCGAAAATCTTTGAATGTTAAATAAATGACATTCGGTCGAGCCCTTCTAAAAACCTAATGCTCTTGATATTTCTTAGTTGGAGTGGTAGGCATACATGCTGGGGGCAGCCTTTCCGGCTCTGCCATGTGACTACTGGGAGGTACCTGGGGCTTACAGAGGACAAAGGCCTGCATCTGGTTGATCGAGACAAGGCTGACATCAACGCAACCTCCTTCTGCTTTCGATCGTCGAAGGTCAGGAGTGCCATGAGAAATACACTGAACGTATAATTCAAAAGTTTCAATAGTGTAGTAGATCAGTTCGTTATCAGAGAAACGCATCTGTTTGTTTGCCTACAGGAGAAGCTTGACGCTGGCACAAAGACTAATGTCGATGGCATGGGGATCCCAGAGATCAAGTATGGAGACTCCATTTGTTACGTTCAGCATGTCGACTCTGGACTCTGGCTCACATACCAAGCTACTGATGCCCAATCTACACGCATGGGCGGGGCTCAGCGAAAGGTAAACTTTTAGGATACGGCTCATTTTATATATTGACTATCTTATAAGAATGAATAAGAAAGAAAGAAAATGTGAATTGCACTTATATTGTGAAAGAATCGATAGGAAATGATTGCAAATGATGTGTTTCCAGGCCATTTTGCACAGCGAGGGTCATATGGACGATGGGCTGACGCTATCTCGTTCTCAGAGGGAAGAATCTCACACTGCCAGTCTCATCCGGAGTGCTACTCTCCTCTTCACTCGCTTCATCAGGTACTGGATGCCATGTCTAGACCCGCAGTCAGTGGAACAATGTCTATCAGTTCTATCACAAATGACTGAGTGAAGGTCGTTTCCCGCTAGCTGTCCTTAGAGCTAGACCGATAAATCGATCGCAGCCAGGCAGATGTATCAGCTCATATTAGCTTATTGCAGATGTATTGGTTTCAGTGTATACTATTTACCGGCCGATATGTAACAAGAACATTTCAGTACAGAAATGCCAAACTAGGTTTGAAGTAATTTAGAAACTGACAAGTTTATTTTTTTATGTCCCACTCAGTATGTTTCTTGGCCACGTGTCTTTAAAAGAAAATAATAATAATAATTAAAGAGATTATTTGTTTATGTTTAAAAAATAAATAAATAAATCCCATATCTGCCAATATATTATTGCATTTTTGAACTCTCAAAAGCGAGAAGAAATCCATGATCCGTCAGGCTTAAGTACTTGCCATGTATGAGTAAGCATCCAAACTCTATGGCTATGTATGAGATGCACCATTGTATTACTCTTCAGGTGTTGCACACGCTCACATAACACCCAGTTACACTAGCACAGATCTCGGCTGTCTTGGAATATCTAATGAAATTTCCTTTGGTATGCAGAATCATAGCAATACCTGAAGAACATTTCAAAATGCAGTGGGAATAGTACCACGATGTTAAAAAAGCTGGAATTGCATAATTAAGCACTGAGAGAAAAGATGGAGATGGAGAAGATGGAATAACTTGTGGCTCAGACACCGTCAGACTTTCTGTTTTAAAATAACAGTCAATTTTAAATTTTTTATATATTAACCCTCTATCCTCTATGAAACATATCAGTATCATAGAAAATTCCTAATGAGATATTCTATACATCTTTAGGAAACTGGACGGTTTTAGTCAACAAGAAAACCTCAACTCTGTCAGCCTGCCAATGGAGATAGTGACGTGTAGTCTGCAGGATCTAATAAACTATTTCCAGCCTCCACCGGAGGGCCAAGGCCATGAAGCTAAGCAGAACAACATGACCGCACTAATGAATCGGCAGAACATGTTTCAAGAAGAGGTAAATCTATCTGTGCGAATCACTAAATCGGCCCGACTTGTGAATTGTCACTGTTCCATGAGTATAACCCCTTTTCTTCTCAGGGTGTGATAGATTTGGTCCTAGATTGTATTGACCGTCTACACCAACATAGTAGTGGCTCTCATTTTGCTGAGGCGGCACAAAGTGACGCAGGAGAAGAGTGGGAGACCATCCTCAACCGTTTCTATGAGCTACTGGGTGAGAAGTAACACGTGATGCATTTTACTTGGAATACCTACCTTGAAAATGGTCCATTAATTGCCAAAAACATGGTTTGAAATCTGCCATTTTACCTCTACCTACCTCTTGTGAATCCTGAACACTTTTCCCATTTTGCTCTTTCAGCGGCTCTGATCCGGGGGAACCGTGTGAACTGTGCACATTTCTCAGGTTCTCTAGACTGGCTGATTAGCAGGCTAGACCGCCTGGAGGCCTCTTGCGGTTGGTTTTGTGGGCAATTAATTAATAATCCCATTTTTAATTTGCAAAACGTTCCAAATTAAAAAAATGTTGACGTTATTTTTGGTACACCTGTTTTAGTTGTTTTACATCAGTGAGATTATGTAGTGAAATATTCAATTATACACTTTATTCTGGGGTACATTATTTCTGACGTTAGTCTTCATATCTTATCTCAGCATCATGGCAGAATATAGACGGTAAATACAAGATATCTTCCCCACGGTAATGACCAATTCATCCATGTGCAGGAGTCTTGGAGGTTCTGCACTGTGTCTTAGTGGAAAGTCCCGAAGCACTCAATGTCATCAAAGAAGGACACATTCATTCTATCATCTCTTTTCTAGACAAGCATGGATGCAACCACAAGGTAATGTTTGCAAGGTTTCTGTGAGTGTTTAAAATAAAAATTGTGAGAAGCAATGTGCATGCTTTATCAATAACGGAAACAAAATGTTGTTATTGTCATGTTATTTCGGCTGAAACTCTCCCTGTGAATTCTGCGATCTGAACTATTTTGTATTCATTTGCATGGTTTGTAAATAAATTGAACTCCTCAGTGTTTCACCATTACAAAAACACACAGAAACAAGTAGTGAGGCTGTATTAGCAGACTTTGATCTGTTCCCCAATGTGGGATCATTTCCATGTGTTTATCGAGCTTTTGCTGGATGAAGTGCTGACAGGCTGTGTTGCAGGTGCTGGAGGTGCTGTGCTCTCTGTGTGTGTGTCATGGTGTAGCGGTACGATCCAATCAAAACCTCATCTGCGACAACCTGCTGCCTGACAGAGACTTGCTGCTCCAAACACGTGTGGCTAATCAGGTTACCAGGTACACATCTAGAACGTTTTTCTCTAAATACGACTCCTTTTGATTTGTTGAGTCCTCTGCATTTAAATTTGTCTCTAATGTAGTCTGCTTGTGTCATTTACTGTACACAAAAATCCGACATACAAAAGTGACACAAAATATATAGAAATCGGAAATTTTATTATATATCTGTTCTATAAAAGTGCACATTTAAAAATGATGCATGTTGCATTGAGTGCATGTTCCCATATTCTGTCCTTGCTTTTATTTACCCTTAGAGAACCACCATGAGGGCTTTCTTTCTCTAGCTCTTTTCATACTTGCTCGTGCATTTGTTTAGCTGAGTGCTATGTAGAAAACTGTAAAGCACTCACTGCTGCGGGTCTTGGTCTATCTCTTTAATTAGAGCCACATGCTTTATACAAGTAGTACTTAAATAATCCAGCACTCTTCTCTGATGGACTCAAATTGATTGAAAAATTATTTTTCTCCTTCAGTGTCATCTGAACATTTGCTGCACCAACTGTTTTTTCTGAATAGATCAGAACAATAATGTTGATGTCTGAGCACAGATGTCTGAGCCTCAGCCTCTTCCAATAATATTTTGGAGAAGTGGCTTTCTGCCTGAGGTGATATGGCTCACAGATATGGCTTTGGACATTTTTTATCCAGTTTCATCATATTTCGTCTCTGAATATTTTCGTCCAACTGTGCCAGTCTGATCTTGTAGGCCGTTATCTTTTTTTCTTTTCCTTTTGAGCTGTTTTTTTTTCTTTTTTTTTTTTTAACTCCATCTGCCCATTCTTCCGTTGCAACGGCCTGCTTTTCTATATCAGTAGCCCATTTTGTTCTTCAGGCCTTATAGCTTATTTTATTTCATATTCTTCGCACCTGCTCAGTCTATTCCCCAGCTATCTGTTCCTCAAGCCATTTCTCTTTCTATCACTTTTACTACTACTTCAACTAAATGCCTCATTAGTACATCTGTTTTCATTCTCATTTCCTTTCTCTCATCAATTTTCTTTCTCTTCTCTATCTTCTCCTCTTTGCCATTTTGTCAACTTTTCCAGATGCCGTTTTTCCCATTCTTTTTTTCTTTTATCCTTCTGATCCATTTACAGCATCTTGACCAGGTCACATATTTCTCTCTGTGTCCTTTTCCCATTCTTTCAATTTCAATTCCCTCTGTATTTCCTCTGCTTTTCCTCAGTCCTTCACTGTAAATAGAACTCCGTCAAGTATGTGTTCTTGTCCACATACTTCTCCATCTTATTGTTCGTCATACACTCTGCTTCTAAGTTCTGTCTAGTAATTCAGTTTCAGCATGGGCCAAGGAAGAACACATTCATAACAATGCACTTTGCTGTGCCCATGAGAGTTGAGTTATGCTCCGTGTGTACTGCAGAGAGTAGCAAATGCTAAAATTCAATCAAGCATCTAGCAGTCTCCACATGCATTAGATATTCAGTTCAATTATTCTATTTGGCACAACAAAAAAGTCAGTGCTGTTTAACTCACTGCAGTCATTCAAACCCATCCTACCAGGTTGTCCAAGATTTTCATACACTGCATTTAATTCTCCAGGATTTCTCAGCATTTCCTGCTCCTCTAAATTGTTCTTTTTTTTTTTTCCCCATGTTGTAGTCATAATCATCATGCTGTATAATTTTGGAGACCTTTTCATGTCTTTGAACTTATGAATATTTTACTAAAAACATTATAATCAAAGAAAGGCACCACAATCTTCTGTCTTTTTTGCTGTTTTCTTTGTCTTTGGTACTCTCTACACACCACTCCACCACAGCATGAGACCAAACATCTTTTTGGCTTTGGGGGAAGATTCAGCTCAGCATCGGAGGTGGTACTATGAGCTGGTTGTGGATCATGTCGACTCCTTCCTCACATCTGAGCCCACACACCTGCGTGTTGGCTGGGCTCGCACTGAGGGCTACCAGCCCAGGCCCACAGGAGGTGAAGGCTGGGGGGGCGACGGTGTGGGAGACGACCTCTGCTCGTACGGCTTTGATGGGATTCACCTCTGGTCAGGTGAGGATGAGATCAAACAGAGATACAATATTTAGTCTACAGTACAAGTACTACTGGGGAACTATCTCACTGAAATATGATTATGATTACTTCAGTCTTGTTTAGTTTTGTCAGGGTGCACAATAGTGAGTAGTTACAGGGTTTTTACTGATCCTTTTTAAGAAGGATAAAATATATATAT